>REGM01000129.1:511707-554428 GCA_004194415.1 Aurelia aurita
AGGGGTGGAACCCCAAAGGGGCCGTCCCGCTCCGAAGGCGAGGGAAAATTTTTGGAGCCAAGCCCTTTTTTCCTTAGGCCACACCCCCCTATGCACTCTCAAAGCGCTGTTGTTAGATGGAAACGCCCTCCTATACGTTCCTGAAGGAAGGTTGAAAACAAAGAAAAAATACATGCCAACTTCCTTGCGGGCCCCTAAGGGCCCCGGGCCCCCTGGTAACTACCCTGGCTACCCCCCCCTCTCGACGGTCCTGGGTGTATCCAACTGGCAGAGGGTGATTGAATTGTAAATAATTTGACGAACAATGTTTTAAAAAGTGTGTAGTTTCAGAGTGCACTTGTGTGGTAGCTTATAGTAAGCGTGATTTTAACTGTTCTAATAAAATATCAATTTGTGTAAATAATTTGACGAAACACGTTTTAAAAAGTGTGTAGTTTCAGAGTGCACTTGTGTGGTAGCTTATAGTAAGCGTGATTTTAACTGTTCTAATAAAATATAAAATTTGTGTAAATAATTTGACGAAACACGTTTTAAAAAGTTAGTAATTTCAGAGTGCACTTGTGTGGCAGCTTATAGTAAGCGTGATTTTAACTGTTCTAATAAAATATCAATTTGTGTCATTCTCTACGTCATCAACAAAAAGATTCAGTGTTACATGGGGAGATTTGAAGGAGTAGCAGCATAGGTATCAAATCTTTAAAAAATAGGACAAATAGGGATTTAAAGAACGCCAATCAACCAGCATTTGCGCGCTTCGATTGTTGGCTGTTGCCTTTCGACTGTGGCAGCCATTTTCATATGAAAACATTCTCTGCAAAGCGCAACCGCAAAGGATGCTGGCTGACCGGCGTTCTTTAATCTTCTTTCTGATTTAATGGCTCGAAGGGAGCTACAGGTAGACTCATTGCAATCGTCGTAGCTTCGCTCCTTGACGGTCTGATAATCGCTACAACTACGACTCATAATCAAACTATTCGAAAAATCAGCCAGAAATCGATTTGACCTCGTTTTGATGCCGGGCGCCTAGGGCTTAGGCCAATTCAACAAGATTCCAACTCACCGATTCTAAAACCCTTCAAATTCATGCTTCACTAAGATTGTAGAGAAAACAAAACCTACCAGTACCAAGATTAGTACTTCTTCTATGTATTGCTTGGAGATTCCTTCACTTTGACACTGAAACCCTGCTTTTAAAATCCAAAATGCCCTTCAGATTTCACCACAGCAATCCTCGCAGCTTTCTTCGGCCATTGATGGTGGGAGGCTAAAGGGAGGCAAATCTTGGAAGCGAGGTTGAAATGTTGATTTCCCATTGGTCAGTTTGGGCATAGTAGACTAATATTTGGAATACTGCAATCTGATTGGTCGCGCCCGAATTCTGGCGCGTTTGGCCGGATTTTCAGATAGTTTGATTATCAGTCCCAGTTGCAGCGGAGTGCCTTCATCCAATTCAATAAGCGAAGCGAAACTGGAACTGAGGTAGTCAGTCTAAGCTACAGGTATTTTACTATAACTGTATTTTGGAGCTTTTTGATTTGATTGTTTATTTTCAGAATTACAGCGACTTTAATGTTTCAACCAGTTTTAAGGTTGTGACGTCATCAAATTGCTAAATCGTAGATCAGAAAAGCGACAGATTTCTGCTTAGCGACATATTATAAATCGAGTGTACTGTTTTTCGCTATTGATTCAGGATTCACAATTATTTAAATTATTTTTAACTTTTCATGAATTCTTTCAATTAAAGGCAAAACGCAGTGCTGATTCTAATGTTAAATCGTAGAAAAACTGTTTTATTGATTTTGTAAAACGCTTTATAGGGCTATCTTTAGTTGCCCTTTCAATGGATTCCCTACCAGTCAGAAATCCTTAAAACATTCCCTGCTTTCAAGCCATTAAATCAAAAGGAAGATTCAACGAGGGGCAAATCACTGATTTTTTTCGCACACCTTCCATGAAATCACAAAAAAATCACATGAAAAAATCACATGCAAAAATCACAAAATCAAAAAAAAATCACGGAAAAATCAATGAATCACAAGTATAATCACTAAATCACAAAAAAACCACAGAAAAATCAATGAATCACAAGTAAAATGACAAAGTCACAATAAAATCACTGAAAAATAAGAAAATCGCGAAGAAATCACTACAAGTTCCACGAAAAAAAAATAGAAAATCTACACAGCACCGCGTAAAAAGAGCCACAGTGGAAGCTCGGCAGCAATTGGCCTCGCTTTGACTCATTCAAACCTCTATCTGGTGAAATGCTTTTGGCGGGAAAGCGGGAAAGCGGGAAAGCAGGAAAGCAGGAAACGAGCATCACATGGTGGACCTCAATCATCAGCACAGATCAGTAACTCGAGATTCAATGACCATTTGTACAATATTCTTGAAAGATTTGACTCCTATGCTACGAACAGCATCCGTTGCTTTTGATACGTCATTACAAAAAGATTAGCAATAGACATTAACGCTAAAGATGGTGGCTCCAAAGACTCTGTTGTGCTTTGCTGCTAAGCATGCTAATAACAAGCTCCCTGACGACCACCTAACGACGTAAACATTTCGGTCTGCCGTTTCGACTAGCTAGCTTGAATTCGAATCGACCTTGAATTCGAATGCAACATGGTTCGAAAGGAAACCTTTCCAAAGCAGAAAAAGTAAAGTTGTCATTCGAATTGAAGTTAAAGGGAATCGACATAGTTAAAACAATAAAAGCTGGTCCGGGCCAAGATAAAGATATATTCTATTGTATTTGATGAAATTGACAGGTGCGGTTTCATTGTGTAGCTAAGGAAACAATGGGTGCGTAGGCATTTTTTTAGCTTATTTATAGCGGCCACTCGATATAGCTATGTCTATTCCCTTTAAAGATTCGCATTCGAATTGCAACATTTTCCTATTGTTTACATTGACTCCTTGTTCCGAACTTTATCACAGCTAGCCAGTCGAAACGGCAGACCAACATTTTTAAGTCGTTAGGTGGTCGTCAGGGAGCTTTTTACCACCATGCTTTGCGTGGCCGCCATCTTTAGCGTTGTTGTCTATTGCAAACAAAGGGATGGTTCCTGCTGATTATTCATCCAGAAAATTTAAATAGAGCAAGTGGCAAAACAAAACAAACCTTTCTGTTTTTAGATTTTGTTTTGCGCAGCGTGCAGACGAGATGTCATGTGATTTCATAAATTCGCGCTTGAAAATCAGAACCGGGTTAAATGAATCCATTACAAAACATAACGTCGCAATGGGATCTTGAAAGTGTCTCATTTATTTATCGAAAGAAATCAGCTTCGAAAGCCTGGAAACTGATTAAATCATTTGACGACTTTCGTGGAAAGACATGCGAACGTAGAAAAGGAAGGTCGACTTTAAAGAAGTGACGTGCAGCTAACACACTTTGAAGTTTGTGGAGCTGTATACAAATTATCGTAGCAAAGGAGCAAAGGCAAGTTTCTCACAGCTCTCTGGGACTAAATTTCTGTTTTGCTTTTAAGAACAGCATGTTCATGCAATTATTTCTAATAGTTTAGGTCTGACTGACTGACAATTATAGCCTTCACATTCTCTTCTCAATATGGCGAGGGAGAATATAAGAGTGGTGTTTTATGCAACTCTTTTCAAATTTCCTATAAAAACAAATATAAATTTCCTGCAGAATTACCCTCAAAATAAGACATCATGTTTCCAACGCTTCTATGATGTCACGCGGTCTGAACGAATACCAACAAGCGACCAAATCAATAACATTATTGTTTACGAATTGAAAGTATTGCAGGTTGAATTAATATTACCTTGGTGATTTAAAAATGTCTCACTTGGTAGGGTAAATACTTATTCATTTATCTCACTAAACCGCAAACCAGGTCAAGTAGCAACCCTGTGCCCTGGTGATCAATTCAACCCAAATCTATTTCTCCTAATTAAAGACCCGTAGCTAACTCCGATCCTTTGCGGCCCTGAAGTCGACTTTCGTATTATACGAAAGTCGTTTTTGGCCTAGACTCTGTTTGCTTTGCATTATTGTTTATGAATTGAAAGTATTGCAGGTTGAATTAATATTACCTTGGTGATTTAAAAATGTCTCACTTGGTAGGGTAAATACTTATTCATTTATCTCACTAAACCGCAAACCAGGTCAAGTAGCAACCCTGTGCCCTGGTGATCAATTCAACCCAAATCTATTTCTCCTAATTAAAGACCCGTAGCTAACTCCGATCCTTTGCGGCCCTGAAGTCGACTTTCGTATTATACGAAAGTCGTTTTTGGCCTAGACTCTGTTTGCTTTGCATTTCATGCAGCGCACAAAGGATCATGGTTAGCAATAAGGGGTCTTTAAACATTGGCGATGCATTGATAATAAATAGACCTTTTTGCTACTCTTCCAAGGGGTCTAGATCGAGCGATGTTTTCATACATTGTAAAGAAATCTGACGAATTTTCGAATGTGGATAATAGTGATGGAAGCTCTAGCGCCACTCAATCGAACTTTTCGAATAAAAATTAATAAAAATATCGCTCGATCCAAACTCTTTTGCAGCAAAGGTAAAAGATCAATTGACATCGATCTCTTGTTCAATTAAAGGCTTTGATTTTGATGAATATAAAATGAATTTTTTTATATTCAATCTAAAAATTTATATCAACAGACTACTTGAGACACAACATATGAATTACTTTACAACACTACATGGAGGAGACCACGGGGGTGCAAAAGACAATGAATACCCCGCGGCCATTACATAAAGAACATACAACTGAATTACGACTAAAAGCTACACATAAACAATTAAATACTGATAGATATTAGAGCCTGTTTCACATTGGATGTCAGGTCGGCATAGGCGCATAATGCTAAACAACAGGAACCCCGGCGGCCCCGAGAGAACGACAACAACTTTACGAGGAAGGAGTTGCTCGTCGAAGTTGCTAAAAAAACTAAAGGGTGTACTGTACAGCGAAAATAAGAAAAGGCAAAGAAAACACAGGCTGCTACAAAGGTGACCTTTTCC
Source organism: Aurelia aurita (assembly GCA_004194415.1). Classification (NCBI taxonomy): domain Eukaryota; kingdom Metazoa; phylum Cnidaria; class Scyphozoa; order Semaeostomeae; family Ulmaridae; genus Aurelia; species Aurelia aurita. The sequence continues at coordinate 516,720 of REGM01000129.1, forward strand.
TTGTTTAAATCAGGCATTACATGTGCTCAGTGAGGAGAGTCCGTCACTTTACATTGAATACAAGTCAGCGAATACCTTTATCCACAGTTACGCTTCACCTGATTTGAGACATCTGGTAATTCAAACTGGCAGCATTCTTTAGAGTGCAGTACTGCACCATTGTATTTCTATCGCTTTATGCCACCATATACCTGTTAAAGAGGAGAGGAATATTATTAGCTATGGTGCTATTGCCATGCACAGGCATCCGCGTCATATCTTCAAAGGCTAAAAAAATTAAAACCATCCTAATTCTTAAACTTTTTGAGGAAGCATGGACAAATTTTCAAGAAAACCATATTTAATGAATAAGCATAAGTCTTTCACTTTTCTGGTTCACGATTTAGCAATTTGATGAAGACACAACCTGAAAACTGTTTGAAACACAGAAGACGCTGTAATTCTGAAAATAATAAATATATCAAAAATTGCCAATGAACACTTATATAAGGAAGTACTTGAAGTTCCTGTCAAGCCATTAAATCAAACGAAAGATGCATCAACCAATCGTGCAATGTCTTTCTAAAGATCCTATACTATCAATGAGAAAAATTCCTCACGAACTTCTCTCAAACTGCTTTCGTGGGGTTATTTTTATACAACTTCGTGTAGTCATGCAAAACTGTGAGCAGCTATGCTTCCAGGTTTTTCATCGCATATATTGACTTTATTGACTTTACATTAGAATGTCATTTCAATAGGGGTCAAAAGCCTGGCGCTCTCAAGCCCAGAAATTATTGTGTAATATCCTCTATTTCGTATGGGCTTGTCCAATAAAATGGCTGAGAAGACTCGCTTGGATCCTATTTTTTTAACATTTAAAATATTGGCTTCTGAAATAAAACAAGATAAGTACCTCGTCTGGAACTTGCTTTTGCTCCAAGTTGATGTCTGCAAAAGAAATGAGACAATTTATGCGCTACGTTGAAGGGAAACCTTGGATAAGTTCGGAAAGAGAGGAGTAGAAGGCTCTTACGCAATATAATTTTGACGTGAAAGTTGCTTAAAACGGCGTTGCCATGAAGGTTTCAGCACACGTACTGTGTGGTTTGCTACAGTTGAATGATAAATTGTCAAGCTTCTGTGCAAGCGTTGCGATACAGTTTTATTTAGCATTGCGATACAGGTGAATTGGCTTCAATTCATTTGACAATTCAATTCAATTCAGCGTCGAACAGCTAAGTTATCACAAACCACAGACCATAACACAAACCATAACACTTACTTGCTGACTACGTTAACTGGCAATGGTAAATAGATTTGCCCATAAAAAAAACAAACAAAACACCAGTACACAGCATTGTTTCTTTAGCCATGCTTCGTTCATGCACACGTGGCCAGCCAGCTCTGATTTCAAAGAAATATTTTGAAAATTGTTCGGGCCATCTTTAATTGCCTATTTCCTTTACAACGAAAGCTGCATCTTTCAATGGCACAATTTAAATGGATTATTCAAGATGCCTTTACTGAATTTTAGCTGAAACAATTTCATACACAATTTCACAGAAACATAGCTAATGTAGGTTCTCAGCTCACCAAAACATAGCGGATTTTTTAAAAGAAAACATAGAAATGTACAGAAAAAACTTCCTAAAAGCTCCCTCAAGTTCTTGTAGCTTTCCGTAATATAGACCCGTACCTATAGGCCAAGGTTTTCCCACTCATTATCGACAAGTAAACAGAAATATAAAAATTTGCTTGCAGGAAATATAGCCCAGGTTTTTCGCTAAGACTTGGCAAAGTTGTACATGAGCAACCTGGCTAAAGATGGAGCGAAAGAAAATCATAATATTTTTGAGTCATTCTCGAGATAAACCCACTTTTCTAAAATCAAGGAGAAGTTTCGAAAAAGAATTTGAGAAGCCAGCGTCAATGGAAATATTACGATTTATATACTTCTCGATTGCCAAGATTATGCAGAACGACACTCCTTTAACAGCCTTTCGGTAGGCCGAATATAGGGTGTTTAGAATAAAACGCAACCCAACTTTTTTCGACATTCTTTAAAACTTTTATGAATTCTTCCAATAAAAAGAAAAACGCCATAATTCTGAAAATAACCAAGATATCAAAGATTGCCAATGAACACTTATAACGAAGTACCTGAAGTTCCTTTCAAGTCATTAAATCAAACTAAAGATGCATTAACCAATCGTGCAATGCTTTAAGATCTGATTGAAAATTTTCCATTAATGTTCGGTTGCGAAATTTTTAAAACCCCGCAGAATCGAGAAATTAACTGATTTCTAAGAAGGGTGGTTTTGCAAAGCGGCAATTCGCTGCTCACTAGAGCGGAAAGCAGGGTTACCTTAAAAGGTGATGCATTATAATTTACCTTGTTTTTCATTTTCGTGATCACTGCTACTGGCGTCATCATCGTCATCATCATCATCATCATCATCAAGACTGATTTCTTCCGGATTCACTGTCTTGGAAAGATCTGAGAGCTCAGCTGGCTGTGTTGTCTCACCCCTAAAAGGAATCAATTTCAGATAATGATACAAAGGATTGCTAAGGATTTTTGAAAAAGAAATCCAACGTCAACGCCAATTTTCTGAAGCCCGTAACATCAACTCAAAGCCCGTTTCTTAGCCATCTACCGGTTGAGTCAGAAAAAACGTGGGGTGTTTGCCAATTTTTATTGATGCACTTTAATTTGCAAATTCATTTTTTTATTCAAGTTCATTGCGCAGAAAAAAAGCTAACTTAGATATGAAAATTTTTTTGGTCGAAATCGGTCTTTCCGTTCCAGAATTACGAGCGATTTTAGTAAAGTGCTGTTTCGCAGCATTGCTAAAATAGGCCTTCAATTAGATTCATATTCATGCACGCGTGAGTTTCTAAACCATGACAAACATACTGTTTCTCTACCAAAAAATTGAAACAACGCATGCATTGTGTTAGAGCACAAAAGGAAAAAATAATGTTACTGATGTTGTATCCCTTGGGGACTAGTCATTTAAATTGTCATTGTTAGCAAGCTGAAAGTTCTTTACTAGCAATACTTTTCACCAAAATGGCTATATCACAAAATCGCAAATAGATAAGGAAAGAAATCACTGATTTTAACAAACTGAATTTTTACTAATTCGATCTTTCTTCTGCAATATAAAACTTAAGCACTCCCGATTTGACTTGTTTTTCACCAAAATATGGCTTCCTAAATGCCCCACGTTTTTTCTGACTCATCCAGTATAATAACTGGAGAGTTCACGAAATTTTATCTACTGTCAACGGGCCAGGCCGTTCTCAACTGAGCCCTCCATTGTTTTCATTTCTAATTCTTTAGCAATAATCATTTCTAAGGTAGATTTTCAGGGGGCCGTGAAAAACATTTTACAAATTAAATATCTAATTTCATAAATTACATCTTATCAATAAATGAAAAGAAGAAAAATAAAATGTCCAAGAAGGATCATAGTTATTTTGTCTCTCAATTTCTTATTAAATGTAGCAAGAGACGGTGCAAGTCTGACTTCCTGACGACGACTGTTCTCAAGTTTTGGATTCCTCTTATTTAGAGGGCATTTTCAATAAACTATCAATGTAAAAACAAAAACGAAATCAAACAGACAAAGATTTCGTTTTTTATTGAAAAGTTCAAATNTTTAGCAATAATCATTTCTAAGACATAGCCCCGTCAGCCGATAAAGGTAGATTTTCAGGGGGCCGTGAAAAACATTTTACAAATTAAATATCTAATTTCATAAATTACATCTTATCAATAAATGAAAAGAAGAAAAATAAAATGTCCAAGAAGGATCATAGTTATTTTGTCTCTCAATTTCTTATTAAATGTAGCAAGAGACGGTGCAAGTCTGACTTCCTGACGACGACTGTTCTCAAGTTTTGGATTCCTCTTATTTAGAGGGCATTTTCAATAAACTATCAATGTAAAAACAAAAACGAAATCAAACAGACAAAGATTTCGTTTTTTATTGAAAAGTTCAAATCCAGGCATGACTTACCTCACAAAAAGAACACCCTTCTGTCCTGCAGCAGCCGATGGCTTGTCTTTTCTTGCATCTTCAGCAATGCTCTTTGCCTGTTCTTCTAGTTTTTCCATCTCATTCTTTGATTCGTTATCTGTAAAGTCGAGAAAAAAAACCTTGATTTTTCAGAATTCTTTTCATGAAAATTTGAATGCTAAATATTCTATAGAGCATGCGAAGTTGGAAAAATGAGTTTGATGGTTAATATAAGTACCGAGTGTCTAAAAAATGTATCCCCCCCCAATTTGGTTAAAAAAAGGAACGAAACAATAAAATGTCAGGACATTTCGACTGCACAACTAAATTTTTTAATCTTCAACTTAAATGCACGTACCTTGCATGCATTTATAAATCATGTACCAAACACCGGAAAACCTCTGTTTCAGGTGCACTCTCAATTTGACTTTGCAAGCTCGTATCTCCGGTGTTTGGTGAACAATTTATAAATGCAAGGTACGTGCACTTAAGTTGAAGATCAACAAATGTAGCTGTGCAGTCGGAAAGTCCCGATATCTTATCATTTCGTTCCTTTACCCACTCAAAAGGGGGTATTTTTTTGAGACACCAGGTAGTACATTTCTCTGGTAGTGAAAGAGGTATCAAGTCAGAGACGAAATGAAATTTCAAGTTAAGCTTCTTTCTTGCATCTACAAAACCAAAACGTCTAGAAACAGGATATGCATAGCATTTTACACAAATCATCAAAGTTGTCATTTCATTGGAGCAAAAAGAGGTATTTTGTTGCTGCAAAATATTCTCATACCTTTGATGGCTGCTGCTTGGGCTGCAAGTAACTGCGCTGACATGAAGTTTACCTGGTTTAAATAAAACATATGACATAAAATTATGCGCCATAATTTGTAAAAGATAAGAACGAAAAAATTCCAAAAAAGCGAAATTAATTTTGAAAATAAACCCAATTTAGCAATTCCATTAAAACGAAGTTCATTGAAGTACAGTCAAATCTCTCGGAGCCGACACCTCTGCAAAGTTGACACCTCGTCAAGGCGGACACTACGGTTTCGTCCGGACTGATTTCAATTAAAATTCTTCCAGTACAGCATAAACCTATACACCTGGTTAAATCGGACACAGGCAGTTGGTCCCGAAGGTATCCACTTGACAGAGAGTTGACCGTAGATGCATGTGACCCAGGCCTCATTAAAAATATTCTGTGCCTGCGAGCAAATGGTTGGGAACAATGGACCTGAAATTAAAGCACTCTGAGTACAGTAAAAGCTCCAGCAACGACTGTCTAATGTTATGTTGTGCCTGCGAGCGGCGCTCGCGTGCTCACGCACATTAATGAGGCCTGAGTGACCCATCATATTGTATTTTGGTCAACGCTGATACTTTTATGCCTCCAGTATCTTTACCTGTGTGTTATACTGTGCTTGGACTGTTCGCTTGACTCTTAGCATTTCTCTGAAAGTATCCTCATTTCCATGCCTAACCTCAAAATCATGCCATGTTTTCCAGAATGTTTCTGTGGTCTGTTGACGAAATAAAGCCTTCATCAATCGCATAAAGTTACCACAAACTAAGACTTAGTCAAAATATTACAACGGTGGTTATACAAGCAGACTTGTAAACGGGCCTCGAGAGAGCAACCGCAGCTCACAGGAAGTTCTTCTTGTAACTGAAAATCTGCATTAATGCTCTGTGGATGCAAATATTGTACCGTGCAGATAAAATGTTTAAAGCAGTTCTTTAAGTCATTATAAAAACTTAAGGTTGACCAAAATATTTTCAATAACGTATGCGACATAGAGAATACACAGCTTGTTATAAAAATTTAGAGACTTTTGGATGCCGCCACATCAATGCTTAATATCCAATGATTTGCAAATGAAACAAATGTGTTTATTTTTTGCAACTCTTTCTAGTTTGGATCCCCAATCGCTAAGCCCATACTGACTGAATGGGCTGAGGTAAAAGGTTTCTGAGGCTCTCTTGTTTTTAGGACTTCTGGATGTTGTAGAACTTCAAAATGAAACTGAATTTAACTTACCCTTGGATCGCAGATCTGGGAACAATAGCTGTAGACTGCCCGTGCCCTGTCTATTTCTCCGAGCTTCCTCTCCATATCTGCATACCGAGCACAAATTTCCCTGCAAAAGAAACAATTTAGCAATTTCAATAGGTTCTTGGTGCCGCTTTTACGGAAAGAAAGTAAGCAATGGAAGACCACAAGATACGAAATCAAAGTATATTATGCACTTCTTTAACGTTGTGAATTTTATGACGTATTGAGGGTTAACATAAAAAATGATCTAGTGGCGATTTGGCGAAAACTCTTGGCGTCAGAATGTTTCAAACTTGTATACAGTTTTTGGGACACCCGGTGGGTGATTTGGAATTTACTAAAATTCTTGATTGCAAAATGTGAGAAAAAGGGCACAAAACGCTTCATCAAATCCTACACAAATCTTCCCAGATACGCTATAAAAAAAAGAATTCTTAAAAAAGTAGTAAAACTGTCTGATCCCATGTCGATAAATGTGAAGAGGAAGAGGATTGCATGCGAAAAGAATTTAGTTTATAGATCCATTTTCCTTGGCCCTTCAGGGAAATATACCGATGTATTATTCTTACACATTTTTACACATTTTGAAGTTTAATAGACCTTTTAGATATTCTACCAAAAGAGTCTGGATCGAGCGACATTTTTAAACATTTTAATACGAAAGGTTCGATTGAATGGCGTTAGAGCTTCTATCACTTTTGTTCACATTCGAAAATACTACAAAAGGTATAAAAATATCGTTCGATTCAGACTCTATTTTAGAATAGCTCTATTACCGATATCCAACCTCGTTCCAAGGGTGTTCTTACGTCATACGCTAGTCACGAAGCCGAGTGAAACCCCTGGTACACTTAGNTTTGCAGTTGGCAGGGTAACGCTCATTATGCGACCTCGATTCCAAACAACACAGTAACATTGTATTGGTTGTTGCTTAGTGACTAGGTTATATTGTTGCTATTCGAATAATTAGTAAGTTTTCGAGAAATAGTTTGTGTTATCTATTGTTTTCGAATAGCCAAGCAAACTGTAGAACGGCGACTTGTATCCCTGAGTAGAGGTAGAGCAACGAACTCACTCTGGGGACGAGGTTGACCGATATCATCAGTGCTCAGAAAAAAATAAGAAGATCACATAAGAAACTTCATTTATTCGGGCTATCACCCAGAGTTCGATTCATACCAATACATTCAGTTTATACTCAAAGTAAGAATTTTAAAACCCATCATCTTTCTTTGGTGCACCCGTCACTGTAAAATGAAGATTATAAATAAAGCCAACGGCTTGCTTTTCAAACATGAAGACATGCATTGCTTTTTTGTTGGGGATACGAACAGGCTAAGTTGCGAGCCTCAAGGAATCCCCCAGAAAGGGCTCCAGATCGCATGCGCACTAACGATTTATTTCACTTACGTAATATGCAAATTAGCTTGGCCGTTGAGAACAAGAAAAGAAACAATAGCAACGATGCGCATGACAACTGGAGCCCCAACGTTGATTCGCTCACAACAAAGCTAAAACACAAAGGGTCAAAACAACAGGGTCAGCACTTCGTCTCCCCAACAATTTTAAAATTGGTGCCCGCCAATTTTATGTAGTTTATTTCATGATGGTTTCGCTTCGCTTTTCCAAGAAATCTTCCAGTTTCATAGCATCAGAAGACATTTCAATGACGAACATTGTTTGCCTCGAAAAGGTCAAAGGTTAATTTCCTTACCGTGCATATTCGTCAGGTAAGGCTTCGATTGCTTTTTCATAAATTTCCCTCGTGTGTGTGACGCCAAATATTTCTGCTGCTCTTTTGATGTAAATGTTGAAAATCTGGAAAAAAAACAAAGATTCTATTATGAACAGATCTGTAAAACGTGCTTATTTTCTATATTCATTTCAATCAAACGAAAATAACTTTATTTATTGACTACAAAAAGTACTCAAGTACGCAGGTAGTAGTAAGGTCAACCTAGCAAGATTGTTCCAAGGCCACAAGATATCAATAACCGTGAAATCCCATACTTTCAAACAGCATTTAAAGGGTTGGGGAGGGGAGGGAAAACGTACAGGGAAAACTTGCTATCGACCTGTGACAACGCCACAGTCTTAACAAGCTTCTTATTGTTTCCTTTTGTGCTGTGAATAAATTCATATATAATGACCCTCAAATCTCATAAAAGCTCAGGTAAATGGCTACTTATTTTGCTTTAACAAATTTAATGGCTTGAACAGAACTTTAGATGCTCTGCTGTAATTCTACCGTGAAATTTGTGATATTTTAATTATTTACAAAATGATAGCGTTCTTTATATGTTAACTTGTTTGAGGTTGTGACATCATAAAATTTTAAATCATAAACCAGAAGAGCGACAGATTTCTGCTTGCCACCACATTGCAGACCTCCATAGTTAGAAACTTCTACCATTTTTTCTCCTTAATTTGGAAGCTACGATGACTTCAATTTTTTCAAAACTTTGCTTGAATTCTTTCGATCATTGATTATTTAATGAATAGTGCTGACCTTATTCAAGCATAATGGACCTCTTAGCTATTCCACAAACAAGTCTGAACGTTATTTTTATACATTTTGTAGAAATCTGAGGAATTGTCAAACGTGCACAACAGTGATAGAAGCCGATAGAAGCTATTAACGCGACTCATTCGAGCATTTCGCATAAAAATGTACAAAAATATCGCGAGATCCAGACTCTTTTGTACAATAGCTAAAAGATCTATTCAATGTAATATCAGACTCTTACAAAAACGCTTTCGCTAGATGTTGTTCAAACGTCGCTTTTTTATTGTTAAAACCCTTCAAGTACCTAACTGTTCCATAAACTGAAAGAGGTTCTTCAGTATAAAATACCGGGCGAGCAAATCAAAAGTTACTTTAAATCAAAGCTAGACTTTTATCAATAGGCGAAAGCAAGAATCTTTGAGCTCGGTCTATTAGAGGAATTTTTACGATTTTACAAAAGGTGAAACTTTCTTTCACTCACCTGGTACATATGTCTAGAAGAAACATTGCAGGTTCTTAATTTCTTAGACATTTTTTGCAAAATATAAGTAGCCATACCTCATATTGTTCAGCTGATGGTAATACTTTTGAAGCTCGATCGTAAACCGCCATTGCATGCCTTGCTAGACCAAAGTCTTCTTCCAACTGTGCATACATCAAATAGAAGGGCTTGGCAGTCTTTGCAGGGCAGTGCTCTAAGCATTGCTCAAACAGATCCCTTGTTCTCTCCAATTTGGAACCACCCTTTAGAAATAAACAGTAAATCATGTTTCTAGTATGCCTTGACAGAACAGAATTCACAAGAGCAGAACACGTAGATGATAGAACATCGAGGATAGGCAATATTAACAAACCGTAGCATTTACAGAGAAAAGCCTCAAAATGAAGAAATATACGTAAAAGGACAACAGAAGATCGAAGGGAAACAGAATATAGCTTCAAAGTGGGAATCTGTTTGGGACTTAACGTTTTATATAGGGTATTTTATGGGCTGTGTTTGTGTCTCTATCAATGATCAAACTCCTACAGTTTCAACTTTAAGGACTTTCCCAGAAATTGCAATGCCTACTGCAGCACTTCAAGAGAGGAAGCCTTTACCACTTTGCTCAACGAGGCCACTTTCTGTAAGACAGAATTTCTTTACAAAGCTCATCATTTGTAAGTAGTTGCAGATTTTATTGAGATCTGACCATGTTTGATGTCAATATACTTACATATCGCTTCGAGAATTTTGTAAGATACGTGTTCCAGATGTCATTGACGTGAGGCCATTTGAATAAAGCAATTCCTCGTTCGAAAGCCTAGAAAATATTAGAAACAGGATTTAAATGTAATGGCAAAACCAATAAAAAAGTTATGTAAACCAGGGACCATAATGCATCGACTATGTAGAAGAGTACTTGTTTTGTAAGCTTGTTGGTGTGTCCTTCCTTGTAAAAGAGAAACTTCGTATCGTTCTCTTTCTCTCTCCAAGATATTTTATTATTTTACACAGTTATGTCAGCGCAGCAATAGGGTTCAAATCTTTGAAAAGGCTGTGTAAAATTCTATTACTTATCTCTTTGAATTGAATGGCTTGAAAGGAACTGAGGGTACTTTGCTGTAATTTTGCAGTGGAAATTTTTGATATATTTATTCTTTTCAAAATGACGGTATTTATTCTTTTTTTAGGCTGTGACAACATCAAATTTTTAAACAGAAAACCAGAAGAGCGACAGATTTTTACTTGCCACCATATTGTAGACATTCATAAACTATGGTAATTGAAGATTGTATTGTTTTTCCTCTATTAATTTGGAATTTACAATGATTTTAATCATTTCTCAACTTTCCATGAATTTTTTCGATCACATGACTTGCTAAGCCATTCGACTTAGTATCCACCGCATGATTTCCCTTTTAGAGATAAGCAATATCTGAATAAGAACATTGAAAATGGTATACAAATGTACAAATGATGAAGCTCCCTCGTATCTTGCATGCCTGTTCGACAGGTTGTCAGAAACCTGTACTCGGGAACTTCGGAACACCGAAACCGATCTATGTGTCCCGTTTCTACGAACAACATGTGGCCAAAAATGCTTTTCTTTTAGAGGGGCGAAATTGTGGAATGGCCTGGACGCCAAATCAAAATTATCCCAAACCTTCACACAATTTAAATCCNCGAACAACATGTGGCCAAAAATGCTTTTCTTTTAGAGGGGCGAAATTGTGGAATGGCCTGGACGCCAAATCAAAATTATCCAAAACCTTCAAACAATTTAAATCCTGTCTTGAAGACTCTAGAACATGAAGGAACCCATGTAGATCCTTGCTACTATTTTGAACTACTTTTACTTTGTATTTAACTAATTTTATTGAGTGTATTTGTATTGTAAGTTAGGTTTTTATCTTTTTCTTTTCACAGGGCAGTTTGGAAAACAATGTATATATTTGATAACTTTACCCTGTTTAAATAAATAAAAATGAAAAAATGAAACACTAGTCCATTCTTAATAAATAGAATTAACCTACCTTAAATGACTCTTCAAAATAAGTGTGTTCTTCCAGAAATGCAGCATAGTTCAAGATGATTTGAGGGTTGGCAATCCGTAGGTCGACGATACGATTGTAAACGGCTTTTGTTGACTGCAAAATTAGAAAGTATAACATGAATCACAGGACCAATAAGTAACAAGCTGTTCGGTAGCCTCACTGCATAAGGCCCTCGACTTACGCTCATCTCATTGAATTGCTGTTGTTGTTGTCGCTGCAGTGAGTTGTTGTTGTCGCTGCAGTAGTTGTAGCGTTATCAGTTCGGTCAAAGAGCGAAACTACGACATGTATTGAGTCTAGCTGTTCGGCATTATTTGAAAGTTTTTAAGCGATTCAAATTAAGCGATTCTTTCAATGTTTCAACCAGCAATCTGTAATTTAGTTAATTGCTGCTGAGAGGAGGTGATACAGAATTGTAACCAAAACACAACTTAAACAGCATATCTCGAAAAAATGATGTAAAATATAAGCATTTTTTAGAGTACACACATCCCCTGTTTTGCTTGTGAATACAATTTTCGAGCGCTTGCGGTCTTTGCTAGGATCACATTTCCTTGCAAATAAAAACAATTTAGCTTCAGGGATCACAGGACTAGTAACTCCAATAAATATGGTTCGATGCATCCAAACACAAACCTGACAGGACAACTTAATTGACTTAAAATTAGAAAAAGACTAGTAACAGAGTTGAATTGCTAGGTGATATTTCGATAGGTGCTGATAAAATTCGAAGTAAAAGCCATAGTGGAGGGTTTTCTCACTTGAAAAGTTCCCAAACTCTCTTCCAGATCAGCATACATCGACCATAGTTTCAGTGATTTGTGAACACGGTCTTGAACTGATTCTTTCTAAAAAGGAAAACATGAAATTCTGAGGAATGTAGTGAAGAAACGGGCAAGTTAGCTCTGACATAGGGGTAGAATATTGGGCTAGTCTGCATTTTAGCGGACCAGCTTTCAATATGGGCAAGTTATGTGTCATGGGGTAAGGGTTTGGGTCGGGGTTAGGTTTTGGAAAAAGGGTTTTAGGGTAAGTTAGGGTAAGTTAGGGTAAGTTAGGGTTATTTAGGGATAGTTAGGGTAAGTTAGGGTTATTTAGGGTTAGTTAGGGTTAGAAGGGGTATTTGTTCAACACGTTCCCGAGAGATATGACATAAAGGTTTCGCTCTGACTGACAATTCCTACCTATCCTTTCCCTATTCACTATCGTGAGGTAGAATAGAGCAGAAATTTTATACAACTTTTTGCAAATTTCCTGTAGAAACCAATAGAAATTTTCTGAAGATTTACCCCAAAACAAGATGGCGTCGTGTTTTATACGCTGCTGTGACGTCATGCCGTCTGTATCAGTATGATCTTCAAATAAAGAGCCATTGTGAATTTATAACTCTTCATTTTGCATATTCTATCTATATCTATAGGGTGTGTCATAAAAAGCTTCCCAGTTTTAAATTCAAATAACTCTCGACCTGCATATCCTAGCAAAAAAAAAACATCTTCTAAAAGCGTAATAATGCCGTTAATATCTGAGCACTAGTTTGATAAAATTGAACAACTGGCACAAAACGGGATGGTCATGAAACCTTAATCAACTTTTTCACCATTTTTAAGCAGCATTTTACGATATCCAGTTGTATGATGCAATGGTGACTCTACGTTGCACTAACAGGGAAATCCTGTGCGAATTTTATAGATATCGTGCGTATGTAATTGATTGGTCGTGGATATTTTTATTAATAGTTTGAATTAACTAATTGTTTACCTCGTCATGGTAATTTATCCCAGCTTTCTTTGATGGAATAGCAGTTGCCCGCTTCATTAGTCGAAGTGCCATATCGTAATTTCTGTCGAAAAAGTAACATATTTTAAAATTACCTGTCAACAACATTGGACAAGGAAAGATACTTACTTGACTCAAAAACATGTTTCTATCACGGGGAGGGGGTAATATGCCAACTTTCGGGTAGGGGTCTGACACCACCCTTGGCTAGACTAATTTCCACACTAACAGCCAAAATGTGGCGTTTTCTAGACAGAAATTACCAAAATTTGGCATGCTTAGGTCAAAATTGCCAACAAATATATCCTTGCCAAGACAAAAATTACCAAACTGTATAGCTTTAGCTGAACTAGAAGTCTGAAAAAGTATACCCTTGATGGCGGCACATCCCAACTTATAATCCCCCGTGGTTTATGCATAAAATAGAAACAGGTTTCTACAAGTAATAACAAATATTTGCCGTTGCTTTTCCGATCTAAGCTATTAGTCCAGATGCGAAGGGCCAGCTCCTAAAGACTTAGCGAAGGCAAATATTAGTTTACATGTAATGATGTTTGCATTTTAGAAGAACAAATCGTTTTCCATACTAAGCTATTAACTTGCAAGCAAATGTTACAAGGGAATTAACTTTATCATGCGAAATTGGATCTTGATAAAAAATGGATAAAATATTAAATAGCATGGTTCTGAATAATGTTACCAACGCAAGTGTCAATACAATACATACACTCTTACAAATGGGAAAAATTGCTATTCTCGCTTAAAAGTAATTTGATCATTAGAAAAGCCGAGCAAAATAAAATGTCATGGTAGTCGTGATTTGGAATTTAGTGGTGTTTCAAACTTGTATATTATTTTTGACAGTTGGTAAATCATTCCTTGTCAGTTCTAAAATAATTGAATCTTTTTGCGGGCTATATTACATTTGACTTACTCATTTCGAATCTCCATTTCGGCGTATTCACACCAAACTGTAGCAAGTTCATCGACTGTCCTGTAACCAACTTTAGTAGCTTTTTCAAATATAACACGAGCCTCAGCAACCTGTTCGTGACTTTCGTAAAATTTAGCAAATTCAACCCAGAGCGTATGTGGTTTTCCGATAGCTTGTTTTGGATCAACAGTTTTCACTGCTTCTGTGTAGGTCGTGATTATTTCTTGCAGCTGTCCTTCGTATAAAGCAACTCGTTTGTGCCATTCGTGAACATTGTGAGGGTTTTGACGAAGCAGAACGCTGACAAAAAAGAGTAAAGATATATACCGGATACCGTTCAAGGATAAATATTCTTCACAAAGTTCATTCTTTTTCCCAAACCTCAATGAGCAATCAGTTTACCTTCCTTACTAATTTCTGTATTTCCCCGTCTTGCAACATTAGGGAGTTTAAGAAAGCATGACGGCAACGAAGACTACAACACAATGTTGCTTTTGCCTCAGAACTTCGGCTTGGGAATTTGTTTCCCATGAGAGACTACGAAGTTGCCCTTTCCAACTGCAAAAACTTGGAAATTTCATTTCTGTCGTTCTGTACTTCAGATCTAGGTCTTCGAAGTCAAATTTACTCATTTTAAATTCAGTTTTCAAAGGAAAAAGATGGTTGTCAGGCATTTAGTTGAAGAAGGGGATCTCGTTTTGAATAATATTTTAAAGGTAGCATACAAGAAACAATACTTGGCTTGCAAGATATAATATGACGTTCTGGCTGGCGTTGCCGTACTAGTTTCGTAAACTCTCTATTTTCTCCTCCCCCCGGCCAACTTCAGCTCATTATGAAGAACATTTGCTGCTGATAGCGGGTGCACTAACAAAAGCATCCAGGTTTGACGGGCCATGCTACATTGTGTACTTGGCCGATTTCACAGTTTCAAACAATTACCTAGCGGTGATAAATTAGCATTTACTATTTTATCTCAACATGTTTGTCCTATTTTCACCCCAGTAATATGGGGTCCAAGTTGTCTATGTAGAAACTTGAATAACCAACGCGGGTATTTCGGCACAAAAACTTACGCAAAAACAGAAATTAAGCCGCTATGGCTTGTTCCTTACCTGTTTAACAACAGAGGTCTTCTATCCATTAAGATTTCAAACCTTGCCAGCCGCAGTTCTAAATCAATCTCATCTTCAAGAAAAGAAATTCAAAGCTAACTACCAAAACCATTCTAAGAACAAAAATCATATCCCAATTGTATAATACCATTTGTAATTTAGCACATGAGACCTCACCTTATCCCAAATTTTTGTCTCGATAATGCATTTATTATAGAAGAAACCAAGAGAGGGGGGGAGTCGATTTGATCTCCCAAAAAGCAGTGCACAAATTTAAGATGCCCAGCCTACTGTAGTTTAAGACGGGATCTCTTGCCTTGAAAGCAAACTCATCAACAAATATTCTGTAGTCTTTAGTAGGACAACAAAATACCTTATTTGGTGTATAATTTCTGAGATTGATAAAGATAAAAGATGAGCTGTCAATACATGCTAGACAATATAAAAACAGAGAATTAAAAATATAGAAACTTTCATAAAAAAGTTCAATCTATGATCTTTATCAATTTTAATCTATGAACAGCTGATACAACAAAAGTTCATTTACAATAACAGTATAACAGTTCATTTGCAAAGGTCACAGGGTGAAAGGTTTGTAGAAGTTACCATTTCTTTGAAATTCTCTTCTGATATTGAATATCCTTAAAAAAGTGACTTGATATGCGAAGCAAGCTCTTGTATCGGGAAAAGGTTACACCAAAAATAACAGTTAGTGCAATAAAAGCGGTTTTCCACTAGGCGAATTTATTCGTGCGAAGCGATTTTTTTCGTGGTGAAAAAGTTGAAACCATTCGAACTCCCTTTTTCGCTGCTGCGAACAGCCACCGCGAATGAGCTCATACGTGAAGGACTCATGCGTATGCTCGCAAAAATTCGCTTCGCGCGAATAAATTCGCCTAGTGGAAAACAGCCTTAAATGTGTTAGCGACAAATATTACCTTCCTCTGACATATTTTCTTCAGAGCTCTTTTCCATTTTTGAGTTGAGGATGCCTTCTTCAAATTGTGCATACGCATCGAATACCTGGAAAAAAATGGTTAATTGTGTCATGAATCTGCACTTTTCAGCATTTTACTTAGCACAAGTTGCACTTCCTAATTCAGTACCATGGAACTTTAAAGGTTATATTGAGGTGACGCTATAAATAGGCAAAAGAAAATGCCTCCACACCAATTATTTCTTTGGCTACACAATGAAAACACATGTGCCAAATTTATCAAATACAACAGACAATATTTTTAACTTGGCCCGGGCCAGGTTTTAACTATGTCGATTCCCTTGAACGATCCCTTTGTGATTCTAAAGAAAAACAGCTTCATGTTTTGAATTTCTTGGTCATTCAAGCATTAGATAGTAGTAAACCAATCACCCCATCCCCAGTCATACCCTCTGTGAAGCAAAAATCCCCACTACACTTGATCAAATTGGTTGTGTAGCAATGGCTGAAGTTTCTACGTTCGGACGAACAATTTTCATATTTTTGTAGGACGAACTTTCATGTTCAAGGATTCATCTAGTTGAGATCTACTTTTAAGGCCTGTGATGACCAAACCAGCGATGCGGAGGCGCAGGACCGAAGCGAGGCGGGAAAACGGAAGGGAAGTTAAAGATGGTGGCCAGAGAAAAGAGACTCGACTGACTCAGCTAGACATTTGGCCAGTGCCCTGTAACTTATAGACTAACTAAAATACTTTAATACATTGTGTTCATTGACAACCTGTCTCTTATCTTTTGACCTACTATAAGGCCTATCTCCATTAAACGATTTTTTTTGAGATTGTCAGAAAAAATTCGCAGCGAAAAAGCTATTTTGATCTTCACTTATGTTGCTTTCGTCACGATATTTTTTTCCAAAACGGCAAAAAGGTGGTGTTCAATTACGTTCTGAGAACAAATTCGTCGAAAAAAAGTAATAACCATTTTTACGCCAAGACGATTTTTTGATGCAAAGGATCATAAATTTCCTATTGCTCATGCGTCGTCGCGAATTTTTATGACGATCGTCTGAAAAATCGTCCAACAAAAATCGGCCTTCAGACGGCAAGTCTGTAGCTGTACGAATATCTCTGTACATAGCAACAAACCTGGCCAAAATCTCTGACAGTCATGACGGTTTGCACAGCTTCTTCGTATACATCTCTTGATTTTTCAAAGTCCCCTGCACGGATATAGTAATCAGCAAGTGAACACCATAGCTGCCCTAATCCATCAGTAAATCTTCGTAATCCACCATGTATGATCTGTCCAACTTTCAAACTTTTAACCTGCAAATTAATCAAAATTGGTACTGCACAAAGTACGAAGATTTTAGGAATGAAGGTTTTAAGACAAGAGTCCAAATTAACCTTTAAAGGACAATTCCGGGGTTGGTATGATTGATGATAAAATGAAAGATCATACTGTTATGAATGGTGTGTCGTACTTTTTTCCACTGTTTTTGTCTTTTCTCTGCGAAATTACGTTTTACAATCTGCGACAAATGCGTAGTGACATCATTAAGCACAAGGTCAGAGCGTGTTGACGTCACGTTCAATCCGACAATGAGGCCGCCCTATTGTTTTCTCGCCTCTAAATCGTGGCTAGCCTCCTTATTGTGTACTCGTGGAAAAAATGGAGACTAATGGCGGGACATTTGGCCTAAATTACCAAGATGTTTATTGAATTGACAGCTGAAACACAAGTCTAAATGTGGAAAAAAGTTTGTCATTTGATTCAGGAGATGGTAAGTTTGTTTTCTAACATTAATTTTACAAACCCAGAATTGTCCTTTAACGGATAACTGTTTTGACAGATCTCGTAGAACATTTAAGAACAATATACCGTACAAACAATTGATGATATTTATTCACAAATCAGGACTAAATATTTACTGATTTGTACGCCCCAGAAAATGCAATGCTTATCTAGTCTGTGGCGCGTACAAGAACAGAACAAAGCAAATTGTAACTAAATTCTGAAAAGTAAGTTACGGGCTGGTCACAATAAGAAGTTGGTATTTTCATATAGGTTGCAGAGATTCAAACAAATCATTGTCAAAACACTGAGTACAAGCCGGCAGTCCCACAGTGAGTCTATGCATGTAAATGTGAAAATAATGAGTGTTTCTTAACTCAGGATTCTAGAGAAGTTCCATATAAAGTGGCCTCAGGACGAACTAAAGTCTGTCTCAAATTATATGTCACGAGAGATTTGCGATAACGCTAAATTGCTTGTTCAAACCTCTTCAACTGGTTTCATTCGCGGGCATTTTCACGTGACATCTATTTTCAGACAGACATTAATATAACATAGGAAACTATGATCAATCTTACTTTGTCCGGATTTTTAGACATCAATTCACAAAGTTCATGCCAAAGCTAGGAAGGAATAAAATATTTTAAAACATAACAATGAATTACAAAAATTTGTTTCTTTGAAAGGCAAATAATTTTGCCGTGAATTGTCTGTCAAATCCTTCCGCAAGTTTTACGGTGCTATCAATTTGAAAGTTAGTAAATTTGATTCTTCGGTGGAGTCACAAAATATATCTGTTTGCTTACGACACTAGTTAATCAACCTTTGCCCCGAAACAAAGAGAACTGAATGTCACATTGGTTAGCCTGCTATATCAGTTAGTTAGTTTAAAATAAACATACATTTCTTCCCAGTTCTCATATGCTTTGGCACTATAAGTCTGTTTCACATTAGGTGTCAAGTGACATTTGCAACAACGAAGAATTACTCATGCAAGCTCTTAAATTGTTTTTATTCTCGGGATTTTTTCGCCTGACATCTAATGTGAAGCACACTTTAACCCTCTAATATGTGAAATTCATTTTCAGCGTGGAAAAGTATCTGTTTACATCTTATTGTCTAAAAATAAGAATACAACTGAACAAGTTGCTCTCAGTCGAATTAAAGGGTCTGTTTCAACCAGCATTCCTTGCACGTGTCACCTCTTGGTTGGCCTTTGTTCGCCGCCATTTTCATGGGCCATGAAAATGGCTGAAACAAAGACCAACCAAAAGATGGCACGTGCAAGGCATGCTGGTTGAAACAGACCCTTTAAGGGGCCTACCTGATGATTTGATTTTCCTTTCTTTGACACGAAATCTTCCTGAAAGAAACAATAAATTTGATTCAAATTTGATTTTTCTGAAGTTTCAAAAACTAAAAAAAAACGGGATCAAATTTCTGCAAACCTCCTACAATCACACAAGCTTGTGCTGTAATGCGATGCAGCAAAATTAAGATTCCATACAGAATCATCACGTGAGCCAACTTTTGGTATGTTACATCTATTCTCTCAGCAGGTCCTCTTCAGTTGCAGAAATTTGAATTAGGTTATCAGCTGTTTTTGAAAGTGAAAATTTGTAAGAAATTACTTTCAACTCTATTTATACATCTTGTATATTCAACAAAGTATCTGCCAACTTACATGACCAAATGACTACGAGGACACAGACGTTGAAATGGTAAGGATTCTTCCCATTCGTTCAGAAAACATTATACAAGCTGCAATAGCTCAATTTAGTGTATAAGGCTATAACACATATGTGACAATCTATTTCACTAAATTCAGGAATACATTTCAGAAGTTATCGCCAATTTTCTTCTAGGAAGCTTTTCCCGAAGGAGCCTTCAAATGGGATAGACAAGTTTATCTGGAAACAAGCAATGCTCCCGGGTGTCCCAAAAAAATACTCCCGTTTAAAAAATCTACAAAATTTGATTATTAAACCTATCATCAAATTTTCTTTTTGATCTCTTTTGTCAATGATTCAAATATATTTAAAGATCATAAAATGATTCTTTTCATTATTTAAAGGATATACAATAACAGGTTGAAAAACCTTATTCTGAGCTACACTTTTTAAGCAACATCGTAAATCTTGCCTAAGAGCCATTATTTTGAGATTTCTTAATTATCCTTCAAGTCTACAATAATAGTTTGCGTTTCTTTCTGACATTTATGACCAAACTGGAAGCTTAATATACAAAAATAAATTAAACTGGTAATCATTTATACTTTTGCAGTATGCTTCAAAATCAGGCAGCGATAAAAAGAGCTAAATTTGCCAATTTTAAAACCAATCACAAGATCAGCTATATCTGGGAAAATAATTTGATCTTTGATCTACTTACAAAAAAAGGAGATTTCGATATTTCAAACAGGAGTACTTTTTTGGGAGACCCGGTACTTCTTAACGTACTGGCATGCTTGTTTGTTGTTTGGGATATGATTCTGCTTGTTGACAATTTTTTAACAGTAAAACTTGACAAAAGTTAATCCAGCTTTACTCTTTTTACACGATTTTCCAGAAATAGCGTCCACCTTTAAATTCACCTTTCACGTTGAGAACGGTGTCACAGACTTTAATAGCATAAATTTTCATATTCAAGTTAGCAATGGTCTTGCTCCGGAATATCTGTCCAAGCTGTTTATAAAGAACTCAGCCCAAAATACAATGAGGCTGAGAAACACCAAAACTGACTTGCGTGTTCCACTTTTCAAAACGGGAAATGGGCAGAAGTCTATTTCATTTCGTGGACCTAAGCTTTGGAACAAATTAAACTTGGATGTCAAACATGCACCCTATCTTCCTACCTTCAAAAAAAGTTAAACGAGGCATTGCAGAGGGTTTGATTTCACGTTTCTTTTGATTAAATTTCGTATAATTTTGTTATGGACATTTTTAGTTTTTTTATTGCTATTTCTTAAGTTAGCAACATTTGTAAATCAGGTTTTTACTTTGTAGTATTTTTTTGCACGCCCCCCTGTAAAGCAGTCTCCACAGGACTGACGGGGCTACCGTCGTTAAATAATACAAAATGAAAATGAAATGAAATGAAATCAATTCCATTATAAAAAGTGCTGTAGTTAATTGAAATTGAATGATGATAAGGACTGTACATTCCGGCAAACGCCGAAAATTCTTCACTCCAATAATACTCACATCATTTACGATTGAAGCAAGCCTCACTGCGGCTTCGTCAAGCCAACCAATGTGAATCAAATAATCCACGTATTCTTCTGCATTTTCTGGCTGTAACTAAAACACAAATAAAATCATTTAGAACATCTTGCCAAACTATGTAAGTCCTAGTTAACGTAGTCTAAGGGCCTGATTACATGAGATTTTCAACCCCGGGGTTGAGTTTTAACCCACCTAACCGAGTTGAAATAAATTTGCTGTTACATGTGTATTTTCAGCCCCAGGTACGAAAACGCGTGCCATGATGCGTTTTTCATACAAATAACAAAGATAACAAAGAAATTCGAACCCGGGGTTGAAACAAGATTGCGATTACATGGACATTCATTTGTGAAAATAATGGGGATTAGCCCATTGAAAGTTTCATCTCGCCTAGCTCAAGGTGGGATGAGATTTCAGCCCCGGGATCGAGATTTCTCCATGTAATTTAAAATTGAAACCAATAAAGGAATAAGTGGAGAGGCGGGATGGAATTTCAACCAGTCGAACGAGGTGAAACTCAACCCCGGGGTAGAAAACTATAATCAGTCCCTAACTATGAAGACAAGTGCAGAAATGCGAATTTGGAAAAATGTAACACGTCAGTCAGTGTGTCAATGTCATTATTATGATTATTATGAAGGTAGAGATTTTAGCAGATCTGATCAAATTTAGGAAAATGCATACGTAGCCTGCGAACAGGCCATACACATACGGGAATGCTTTTTCTTAAACTTCCTCGTAACCCCCCTTGAAACGCAATGATCCATTCTGATGGATAAAATTTTCAGATCTCTCGATTTTCATAATCATTGATTGCCATCTTGTAGCATGCTTCAAAACCAGGCAGCTTACAATAACAGTACAAGAACTTACTAAAAATTTATAATTTCTCTGCGATATTTAAGTTGGTCCTTGGCACAATAGACCTTTTAGCTATTCTACAAATAAGTCTGGATAGAGCAATAGCGATATTTGCATATTTTAATAAGTAAGGTTCGATTGGGTGGGGTTAGAGCTTCCATCACTGCTGTGCACATTCGAAAATTCGTCAGATTTTTGCAAAATGAATGAAAATATCGCTCGATCCAGACTCTCGATCCAGACAAGGTCAACCAATTAATCTAAGCTATTTTGATACTTGCACAATTTATATTATATTATATTATGCAATAAGCAAATGCGGAATTATTTAATACCATCTAAATTCATCTGATAATATTTTAGGACAGGGGGGGGGGGGGCTCTCTCCTCGATTAGTTTACCTATTGAGAGGGCTCCTCCTTTAAGTAATTCCCTGCATACAATTTATCTTATTCCTCTTTTTTGTATTGGTATATTGTATTAACTTTCTGTATCAGTGTATTAATTTTCTGTAACATTGTCTTATATCTTTGTAGTTTAGTTATTCATTTGTATAGTTAGGATGTTAAATTGTATGTAGCGGAATTTAAAATATATAAACTGAAACTGAAACTCTCTTGCAGAATAGCTACAAGGTCTACTGCAGAAAAACGAATTTTTTCGATTTACAGCTAAATCAAATTTTGAAGATTTCCCAAATGTAGATTTAACCTTAAACAAGGATATGACATGGAGCTTTACGCAACTTTGATATGTAATGGATGATTGTCGATTATTGTAACGAAAATCAATTTGTACGTTGCTTCAAAATGGGTTATAAAACACAATTTAGAATACCAGATTAATTCCTGTCAACTGTATAGAAAGGAATATAGCGCAAATAAATTGTGTTTATGACCCATGGCAAAGCAAGGAGATCACGCAGAAAACTTGTGAAAAATTTCTGAATTAAATGCTTACTTTTAAGTATCTTCTGTAAATACGAACTGCTGTTTCTGGCAGATCATAGCCTTTGATGAATTTCAAATACAAAGGCCATACTCTGTTGTGCTGGGTTATAGGAAGAGCTCTTAAGGCACGATCAAAGACTCTCCTTGATCTTGTGATCCTTCTTTGGTCCATTAAGAACTGACCGTAGTCTATCCAGATACGAGGCATCTAGGAAAGGTATGTAACAGATGATTAAAACACGCTTGCTGTTTGGATGACCGCACCTGGGTAGCCATTCAACGTTCTGGTCGAGTCAAAAATTATAGGCATTTGACGGATTTGACAAACAACTGAAACGATTGTACCATTCAGGAAATATTCATGACTTTCCTTGGATTACTGGTTTTGAAGAACTTGAAAAAAGACTATCAACTACAACCAAATTTTGCCAATATTTAACTACAAAATGGTGACAATTGCATCATGAATCTTGCAATAAACTACGAAGATATTTCTACAGGCAAGGGGTAGATATTTCTCATCTGTTTGCCTCCCTTGAAGATGCTGATTCTTGTGGGCATTGTTTTTTAAGCTAAAAATTACAGAAGATTTGATCAACATTCCTAGTCCTTCTTTGAGTATGTTCAAAACTTCGGAGCAAAATTGCCCATAATTCTATAGGGTGAGTCAGAAAAATGTTTAGACATTTGAAAGCCTGTAACTCTTAAAGTATTTTTCAGATTTCTATCAACTGATAGTACCTGTGTAGCTGACATATTAACTTAGATAAGAAAATTTGATTTGTCAAAATTGGTTGTATCGTTCTCAAATTACAAGCGATCTTATTTCATAAAAATTCTTAATCTCAAAATCTTTCAAAACAGGCCTAAAATCCTTTATCAGAATTGCTAGCAATCCTGCATCGTGATAATAGAACATAGACGAAAAAAGGCTGAATGACAGTTCCAAGTGTAGACGATTATACAGCAGCCTCTTTATACACCTATTACATGTTTGAGCGATAAGATAGACAGACAGAGTTGGATTATGATAGCTGTGGGGTTAAATTGCTAGATTATTTGATCAAGGGTTTTAGGCCAGTTATGAAGGATTCTGAGGTGAAGCACTTTTATAAAATCGCCTGTAATTTGCGAACGATGCCACTGATTTTGACAAACCAAATTTTCTTATCTAAGTTGATATGTCAGCTGCACTTTCAGCTGATATTTCAGTTTATAAGAATCTCATGAATGGTTTAAGAGCTACAGGCTTTCAATCGTCTAAAAACTTGTTGACTCACCCGGTAGAACGACATAACCGATTTCAATCAAACAAACTGGATTAGCTAAGTTAGCATTTCCTCTAACTTAGGCCAAAATGCCAAAGCTCTGGTTTGCACGTGGGTACAAATTTGAGCTATCAAGATCAATATCTCTGCTCTCAAGGCACCAATACCAACAAACGAGGTATCTATGTTCAAGTTAACTATCGAGCAACATTTTGAGAGTGATTAGCCATCGATCAAAGCTATATTCACATTGCTANCACTTTCAGCTGATATTTCAGTTTATAAGAATCTCATGAATGGTTTAAGAGCTACAGGCTTTCAATCGTCTAAAAACTTGTTGACTCACCCGGTAGAACGACATAACCGATTTCAATCAAACAAACTGGATTAGCTAAGTTAGCATTTCCTCTAACTTAGGCCAAAATGCCAAAGCTCTGGTTTGCACGTGGGTACAAATTTGAGCTATCAAGATCAATATCTCTGCTCTCAAGGCACCAATACCAACAAACGAGGTATCTATGTTCAAGTTAACTATCGAGCAACATTTTGAGAGTGATTAGCCATCGATCAAAGCTATATTCACATTGCTAGAGCCAACCAAATCCGTTACCTTTTTTGGGACACCCGGTATAACATAACATATAGTTCGTTAAAATTGGTGGACAACTCTTTACTGAACCGTTTGGCAAACACCACCACATTTTATTAAATTGGTTGACATCTCTTGACTGTACCGTTTGGCAAAAACCAATACCTTTTTTTACTCATCTGGTATAACTTTGGTAAATACTTCATTGAATAGCCCTAACCCTAACCCCAACCTTGTTTATTAGCTGAATGTATGTAGTAGCTGATTTTGTTGGTAGATTCTAAATTCTAAATAATTCAAGAAGTTCTTGAAATAGATTTTAAAGTTCACAACATGTAATTCAGATCTGTCCTTCTGCAGCTACAAGCAATTTTCTGAAAAGGCCAAATACTTGCAAAACAGCTGCAAATGCCATTAACTTTCTGCAAGTTTTCTGCCTTGCAGCAATGGCAAGAGCATATTTGATTGTCTGATAATTGATATCTTGTTCTTCCTAGTTTGAATAACGATGTTGACAAACCAAATTTTCAGATCTAAATTTCGATGTTACATATTGCAGATAATGTAATAACATAATAATAAATATATAAAATATAATAATATATATAACTTGTAAATATTTTAACAAGATTTTTTTTTAAATACATGTTAAGTAGTTCGTAGCAACCAGATAATGAGCCACTCGGTGGAGATACTGGTCTTGATTTCATTACTATTTTTTAATAATAATGAAATCAAGACCAGTATCTCCACTGAGAGGCTCTTCACCTGGTTGCTACGAACTACTTTACATGTATTAAAAAAAAAGAATCTTGTTAAAATATTTACAATATCAAAGCATTTTTTAAAGAAAAAGTAAAATATTCAATTCCTTCTAGAGTTAAACCAATAGTCTTCTCTTCACTTCATTGTATAAATTATTACGCGTTTGTGTCGAAAATTCGGTTATGGTCTTAGATAATAGATATCAGTTTTGTGGCATCCAATGACTATACATAACTGACTCACAAATGTCGAGGGTTCTTTCTACCTCACCTGGTACTTTGGTCAAAATTAGATTTACCTTATGCATGAAGACCAGAGCCCTTTCGTGGGCATTATTTACATCTTCATATGCAGTATCTGTAATGCATCTGAAACAAATTTGTAAGCATTACATACATGCTAGATATTGTAGAAGAGAGCATCAAAGTGACAGAGTGGAAACTGCATGAACATGCACAAAAAGTCGCAACTTTGAGCCCCCTAGCTCACTGCAACATTTCCCAAAAGAAGGCAACATTTGATATTTCCTTCCTCTTGACTTATTTTTTCAAAGAGCTTATATGGTCAAGCACTTCCTTATTTCAGATCGCACAATGATGCCATTTTGCACAGTTTCTGCTCTGTTTATTAAAGCAACAAATGTTTACAAAATCAAATTCTGCTTCATCGGGGGCTTTTGATTGGTTTAGACCTTCACTGAAAAAATTGTGCAAATAAGTATTGAACAATAATAAAATCTGTCTTCTAGTCTAAAACATGTTTTCGTAGACATTAAAAAAATGATTATTTTGAGACTGGAATATTGTCTAATTTTCATAATTTTGAAAGCTAGTAGCCCAAGGTCCTATGGTATCATTTTTCTCTATTCTGATTTTCGTTCACCCTTGATTTTCTTTTTGGTTTCTCTTGCCATTCAGATTTTATTGAACAAAAGCAACGCAATGATGTTAACAAGTCAGAATTTGTAGTAAAAAACCATCATCAGTTATAACAGAAAATAAAATATATCCTGTAAGAACACAACTGTTGTTTTTCCCAAACGTTTCGATTACAAAATCTTCATCAGTGTCAAAATGTCAAAATTTTTTATTGTTATAACAGTAACTTACTTTCCTTTGACTTGTTTTCTTCTCAGTTTCAAATAATTGTACCACAATTTATAACTGCAAAAGAATATTTCAAGACTTCAGAAAAATCATAAAATTACACAACACTTTGGTTTTATACAGCCCTAAAATCTTGTCATACCAACATTAAACAAAAGGTTTCATTAAGCAAAATCACAGCCCCAGTCTTAGGGTTCGTCGCAAAAGAATACAGTATGTGGAGTTAGCAGAGTTTCTATCGCCAATTTTTTTCGGAGATTTAGAACATGAAAATCTCAAACCTCTACCGTTTTGCATAGAAAAGTCCGGCAATATTGACGCCGCTTTGGATTATTAACGGAAAAATTGCCACCAAACTGCCACTGAAGAAGTCCGCTTTCATTGAGACGATCCCTTAATCTTCACAACCAAGTTGTCATCAAACAACATGTCATTTTTCAAGACTTCAAGATATTCTTCAACTTTTATATATGCTCCGTCTTATTCTAAAATGGCTCTAATCTGCAGTCTTCAACTCTAAATTTAG
Source organism: Aurelia aurita (assembly GCA_004194415.1). Taxonomy (NCBI): domain Eukaryota; kingdom Metazoa; phylum Cnidaria; class Scyphozoa; order Semaeostomeae; family Ulmaridae; genus Aurelia; species Aurelia aurita. The sequence continues at coordinate 543,668 of REGM01000129.1, forward strand.
CTATTGATATGGGGTGGAGGGATGTTACAGCGGAACGCTGTTATTACACTCATTAAACATTTGCCTGATGGAAGAATCAATTTCTTAGTAATTATATACCGGGTGTCCCAGAAAAAAGGTAACAGATTTGATCAGGGGTAGCGATAAGAATGTAGCTCTGAAATAATTTTTAAACTAATCCTCAATAGTTAACTTGAAGATAGATACCTTGTTTGTTTTGGTGCTTTGAGAGTTGAAATATTAATCTTGAAACCTCAAATTTGCCTTCAGCTGCAAACCAGAGCTTTTGGGTTTTGGCCTAAGCTGCAAACGTGCTGCTTAGGGGAATCTCCTTAACCATAGACATAGCGTACTGGCGTACTGTAGTAGTTCTGAACAAGGACCTCGTACTTAGGCACACATTTGAATATAACTTTCAAAACTGGAAATGGACGAAAATATCAACGAATATAGTCACAAAGGAATATCTTTCTTCGGACGAAAAGCACTTACAAAATACCACAATCCAAGCACAAGACAACGTTTTGCTTGTTTTGTAATATTTCCGCGAGAAATGCTACAAAATGCAATTCATTCAGGAAATGAAGATTGCAAGATGTAATTGATGGATTCACGCCCAAGGGAAATATTTCGCTGGTGAATAACTTTTATTAGACAGATGCAATTTGAACTTTTGGTAGAATGAAGAAACATGTCTCTTAGGGAATAAATTCTTGATTGTCAAGTTCAGTTTCGGCTTTGCATTCAAATGTTGTCCTAGGCACGAGGTTTCTTGTTCGTACTTCGCTATGATTCAGGATATTCCACAACGCAGCGGTTAACAGCTTAGGTCAAAACCCAAAAGCTCTGGTTTGGAGGTGGAGGCAAATTTGAGGTTCCAAGATTAATATTTCAACTCTCAAAGCACCAATATCAACAAACAAGGTAGCTATCTTCAAGTTAACTGTTGAGGATTAGTTTAAAAATTCTTTCTGATCGATTCAAGCTAAATTCTTATCGCTACCCCTGATCAAATATCCTTTTTTCTGGGACACCCAGTAAATATTTTTGGTTTTGATTAGAATCTATGAAGAAACTTATTTTCCCTTGGTAAAAATACAATTTGCGCAAACTTTGCAATCAGTTTGCATTGAGTATGCTCTATTGTTCGTCCAGAGTTTGCAATTATGTACAGTACTGAGCTTGTGAAAATTGGCATATTTACAGGAAGCTTCAAACAAGCTGTTGCAAACGGAAAACAAACTTTGTTTAGAGTATGCAAAATGCAAAGTTTGCAAATTGTTGCAAAATTCAAACTACTGTACTGTATTTAAGAAGTACTTTACAAACTTATTAACTTTAACCCTTAAAAACTACCGGGTGTCCCAAAAAAAAGTATACAGATTTGGTCAACCCTAACGATCAGAATTTAGCATGAATCAATCCGAAATCATTTTGAAAGCATTACTCGATAGTTAACTTGAACATAGATACCTTGTTTGTTGACATTGGTGCTTTGAGATTAGAGATATAAATCTTCAAAGGACAAATTTGCCTCCACCTCCCAACCAGAGCTTTGGCGTTTTGGCCTAAGCAAATTCTTAAAGCACAGCGAATAAGTCAACAATAGACTTGGAAAAATTTGAACTTGGAGGAGAAAAATAAAAAACTGCACAACAAATGCGTTTCACAAAATATAATTTACGTGACGCTTATCATCAAGGGAGCTCCGAAGTAAACTTTATTCATTTTAAGTGAAACAAATTGTGGATATTGCTTAGGCCAAAACGCCAAAGCTCTGGTTGGGAGGTGGTGGCAAATTTGTCCTTTGAAGATTTATATCTCTACTCTCAAAGCACCAATGTCAACAAACAAGGTATCTATGTTCAAGTTGACTATCGAGTAATGTTTTAAAAATGATTTCGGATTGAATCATGCTAAATGATGATCGTTAGGGTTGACCAAATCTGTATACTTATTTTTGGGACACCCGGTATTAACTTTTTTGCAAATTTGCTGCAAGTAAATGCAAACCCATCTTTTTTACTAAGGGTTGGTCTGTGCAGGTTCTTGAAAAGAGAGTTCTTATTTGTGGGTTTTAACACTTTATGATCAATATTAATCAATCTTCGAATCACTTTTCCGCTGTTGATGGTTTGTTATTTGTTGCAGGATTGAGTAACACAGGGAATTTCTTATCCTCCTTGCCTCCTTTCTCACCCTGCATAGGTCTCTGCGTGGCCTCATCTTTCACGACTATAAGTTAGAGACTCGCACAAGGACAGAAAATGATTAAAAAAACCATGTACACTCATTTTTTATAAGAAACAGCTTATAAGAAACGGTAGGCTCAATTTTTTAAAACGGAAGAAACTACCCTACCTGAATTAAAAAAGCTAAGAAACTTTTGTAATTTGTAGCTTTAACTTTCCCTGGTCACTCAAAAAAGTTTTGACACTGCACAATAATAGTGGATGTTTTGGCATTGTTTTGAGTGTGAATTATGTTATAACATGTTTTGAGATCTTACAAAGTAATTTGGAAGCCCTTCTAACAAAAATGTATTGGCTCTACACTTAGGGAATTAACAATATAAGAAACACATAAGAAACTTTTGGTAGCAAAATGGTCCTAAAATTTAAGAAACTGCCTACAAACCCCGGACCTTAGTTTCTTATAAAAAAATGAGTGCACATGTGGAATCCAAGTTATTCTACCAGTGAGTTTAATGTGATACCTTCCAGGCAGCTCTTTCAGTGCCCTCTCAAATATTAGGTTGACAGCTTGGTTCCTTCCACCAGTTGTTGTCTTATGCTCAACATATCGCATCCAACATTTCACAGAATATGGATGCCTCAAGATTTCTTCTTCATAAGGAACATCTGCCTCTTCCTATGACAAAATGATTTACAATCATGCCATATTAATAGTAAACATTTTTGACAGACTAAATGGACGGCCAAGCAAAGTAAATGAAGCAATGCCATATGGCAGATTGGAAAGTTTAGATTTTGCATGCGCAAAAAATGATAAGAATCTTTTCCTTAACAGCTAATGCACAGCCAAGATCAACACACTTTGAATGTCTTGAACGTGCAAGAAACAGTCTGCTGCATATTTAGGTGTTTCCTTTTGTTCTATTTATAGACAATATTACCATTTTATTTAGCTCAGGTCATTCATTTTAAAGGGACCTTTGCAACCAGCATACCTTGCACATGCCATCTCTTTGTTGGCAGCCATTTTTGTGGACCATGAAAATGGCGACAACAAAGAGACCACAAAAGGATGTATTCACAAAGTGCCAGTTTTGCACAGACCCTTTAACCTTGTGACATAGTGAAATCCTGAAGTATACCCGATGGTAATTTTATGNGAAGCAATGCCATATGGCAGATTGGAAAGTTTAGATTTTGCATGTGCAAAAAATGATAAGAATCTTTTCCTTAACAGCTAATGCACAGCCAAGATCAACACACTTTGAATGTCTTGAACGTGCAAGAAACAGTCTGCTGCATATTTAGGTGTTTCCTTTTGTTCTATTTATAGACAATATTACCATTTTATTTAGCTCAGGTCATTCATTTTAAAGGGACCTTTGCAACCAGCATACCTTGCACATGCCATCTCTTTGTTGGCAGCCATTTTTGTGGACCATGAAAATGGCGACAACAAAGAGACCACAAAAGGATGTATTCACAAAGTGCCAGTTTTACTCGCTTCCCTACTCATTCACAAGTTTCAGACGCTTGTGCGTGCCCAGGGTGCATTCCATGTAAACTCCACACCGAAGGTTACGCCAATAACAGCGTCATTCACGCCAGGAAAACAATACAACTATTGAATTCAATTATATTACAATAATTTTATATTGATTCAAGCAAATTTTCACGCCAATACGCCGAGAAAATTTCTTTTCCACGCCGAAGATCTTCGGGCCTAAGTGCATGGAATGCACCCTGGGTGCGTGCAGCAGTCGTGCAGCACAGCAAATGAATACCGAGAGAGCTCTTCTAAGAATTCTTACATGCAAAAGTCATGCAAATCTCCTTATTTATAGTTGTGTAACATTATATTATGTTTGTTTTTGTCCTCAACTTTTCATGCTGTTGTGTGTAAATTTATATGATATGTAACCTGTTGTTGTTTTTTATAAAAGATTTGTGCACATGGTGGAATTTTAAAATGAAATGAATGCTGTCCCCAACTGATGAATTATTCGTCCAGCAAAAAGTCTACAAATTTCATCACGGAAATAAAACATGTAAAAAAGCTCGCAAACTGTCATACCAATAAGAGGTCATTTGGCACTCTTTCGCTTTCTTTCACAGTCATTTTGAAGTGAGCAACTGAATGACAAAACGCATTTGAATCAGTAAACTTTGTCCGCCATTTTCAGTCTGCTTCGCCTCTGGATCAATAAGAGGCTTATTCCTGCACATCATTGTGTTCCTCTCAATTTGTAGACTTACTACATTCATGCTGCTCGAACATGCTGCTCTAACATGCCTCCATGCCCCTCCATGCCTCCCCTTCCCAATGAAAAGACAACAACAACAACAACATTAACAAAAGAGAGCAACAATTTTAATTCAATTAAAAAAGACTGTAACTTGTGTAGTTAGACTATTTGTTGCATGCATTTAGAACATCTCAAGATTTAGGCTAAAAAGAACAGAGTGAAAGACATTCTGAAGCATTTCATTAAAATGTCTCTACCAGATGGTTGGATCGCTAAAGAATCTCGTTCAAGTGGAAAGATGTATTACTATAACACTGTAACTCAAGAAAGTCAGTGGGACATGCCTGATGAAGCTGCATCTTCAGATTCAGAACCGTCGAAGGTTCGAACCTCGCATCTTCTTGTGAAGCACAACCAATCACGAAGACCATCCTCGTGGAAGACTGAAACTATCACAAGAAGCAAAGAAGAAGCACTTGAGATATTAGAGGGTACATACCGATCACTATAATCCCTGCAATTTGCTGTTGCTCCAACCTGTCCCACCGAGAGCATTGACAATCTTTGAAAACGTGAAGCTGTGCAATTGCAAACCTGACCATCTGTGCTGTGTTTGTTGCCAAGTATTTTTTGCTGTACCAATCTTTAGCTTTTCCATCGCAAAAGCGACTCACGTCTTCTGTTGCATACACCTCCATCCTCATGGCATTAATGGAAACAAATTTTTGCTAAGAATAACTATATCACGCCTGTATGGAAAGAAAGGCATGTCCGGTGCACAGAGCACTTAGGGGTCATCGACAAAAGATTTTCGTCCCCGTTAACGGATTTTGTCCGTTAGGGGGGGGAGGGGGTCTCACCTGAATCCGTTAAGATTGTCATTTTGGGGACAAAAATCCTGATAAGACATGATGTGCAGAAGAGCTCGCGGATTTAAGCTGCTTTTGTTGTATTTACCTAAAACTTTAACGATTTACGGCAATTTACATGACTTCTACTCACCTTTCTCGAAGACAAATTGTTAAGTTAGACTGACGGCAAGAAAATAAAGTGAAAACAGTGAAAACAACGTAGGTTTTTGCGGGCCTAGGCACTTGACTGGAGGCAAAAAAAATTTGTCCGTTAAGAAGGGGGGGGGGGGGTTCGGATCTTAACGCACAAAATCCGTTAACGGGGATGAAAATCTTTTGTCGATGACCCCTTAGTTTCTATAGTTTCATTTTTTATCAGCGGAATGTCCGGCACACGAAAATTCAACTTTCCATATGGGTGGTAATGAAACTTTTCTGAACCCTATAAAATATTTTGAAACAATCTTTATGGAAATCTGTCAAAGCAAACAATTTTTATTCATATTTCATCTGGACTGACAAGGATGCGGGTAATGAGCCTTCTTGCAAATTAGACTAAAAACGAATATCTGAGAAGTACACCTGTGCACTGAATTTATTTTGTTGCAATTTCTCGATAAAATTTCACAGAAAAAGTTCAGTGCATGCTCAATAATTCTTCCAGAATTGGCAATGAGTAAAACATATAGCAGTGAATGTTTTTTTTTGCAAAAAATGTAACATATCGTAATTTAGGTCTATTTAGCCCCCACTTACATCAAGTGTGAGAGGATGCCAAAGATTTTCCGTTTATTATCTAAAGCAAGTTTGGATGTTAATTTTGATATGGTTTGGGATTAAAACTGCATTGAATCTGTGTATTTGACTTGTAAAAGTGTGTGTTGATTTCGCAAAATATGGGGTAAAAGAACTATATATATATCTGTAAAAAGCTATCGTTTATGGCCTCCCTCTCTTTTAAGCCCCCTCAGGAGTCTCCAAAATCAAAATAGGCCCCAGGGAGCTTTACGGTATCATATCAGAAACTTAATAATTTTGCTTCAAAATGTTTAAAGTAAATGAACGGAGATATAGCGATCTAGTCTAAACATAGCACAAAAGAACGGCACGCGCCACTTATGTTCCTATTGTTTTCATCGATCGAAAACATCAAATACAATAGGTTCTATTTAGATGGACCCAGTCCCCCTAGCTAAGTTGCCTTTTAACCCCGTTGATTTACTTTAACAGTAAAGATCAAATNTTGCTTTATTTTGACTGTCGCATTTATCAGGTAATATCTTTTTTTCTGAGACACTTTTGTGTCTTAGTAAAAGTGCTCTATTTTTTCTTTGATCTCTTTCCAGTGTATACTGTAAGATTAATAAGAGTATAAACAAAGCAAAACCATAATATTTGCAGAAATACATGATGTTTTCATTTCTTTCAGAAAAATTTGAAGACATGTCGTAAGTACCAATGTTATTTCTACACCTAAGCGTTCATATTGATTGCATGCAAAGCAGTTTCAAAGCTTCTTAATGTCTGTGGCTATGCGACTTTAAAGTGTTCAAATCTATGATTTAAAGACATTAATCTGATACACCAAATTTTCTAATCTACAAGTACTTTCTAAAGTACAACAAACTAAAAGCTTTATTTCATGCAAAACCTTACTAAGATACTAGGATACATGAAAACATATTTACGGATCTACAGTACAGTACAGTAGACTGACGACGTGATTCTTTGTATTCGTTCAATGTTTTTAATCGGATGTTTTTATTTTCTCTCATACAAGGACTCACAACCAAACAGATTCTAAACAGAGACTAAAATCTGAAGAAAATTGAACGTCTTCTATCCTTTGAACGTCGAAAGAAAAGTTGAGTGTCGCTTCAAACGTCACTTCGAACGTCACTTTGCTTCGAAACGTCGAACTTTGATCTAATCAGCTAATCAAACCCTAAGAATAGGCACTTGGTCTAATCTTAAATTAAGAAAGTAGAGATTTGATTGGATGCGCCCTAAATGCGGTGCATTAGGCCTACACAGTCTCTGTTTTGAAGCTGTATTATCCTGAGTCTCAGTTTGAAGCCATCACTATCATTCAATTCAATGCGGAAAACTGAGACTCATGTAATCAGTCTAACAGTACAGTTCTTTCATACTTTGACATCCATGAATTCTTAAGAATTAATAAGAATAATCACTTCCTATCAAGAAATTTTAGAAAAAAGACCTATTCCAATGTTGAACTGCAGACAAAACAGTTCTTTTGAAGCTTAACTTCCCAAACATTTGGAAGATTCCTTAAGAATTCACAAGATGTTTTATGAATTCTAAAGAATTCTTATGAAAGAACATGTTGTTGTTATGAAAGAACTGTACTGTATATGCCCATCTACCATATATACCCATTATCAAATTATGGTAACTAAACTCTATTAAATACTTACTCGTGCAATACTAGAAATATTCAATACTGTAGGCATCTACAGTACAAAGCTTGTTAAAGCTACAGTATAAGGTACATTTTATAGCTTTAACATCAAAAATCTCTCAGAATTCTCAAGGATCCATAAGGATCCTGAACTTGGTAAGAATTCTTGGAACAAAGCTATTATTGAATTACAAAATGACTGTTCTTAATAAAGTTTGTACAAAACTTCTTGGACAAATTTGTAAGTAAAGCAGAATTATATTATGAATTTTAAGAAATTTTCTTGAAAATGGATCATGTTAATTTATGAAAATGGCTGCTGTTGGTGTGATCTTTTGCATAATGGCAATGAGGTTTGATCAGGAGGGCATTTTCAAAAAAGCAGGGAAAGAAAGAGCTTGTTGGTCTTCCCATACCCCATTCACATTGACACAGTTAAACCAGCCTTATTTAAACCAGGTTAAATTCCACCAATGAAAAGTATTGGATTTTTTGGATTGACCAATTAGAACTCAAAATTTGGTAACCTTGTTGAGCTCAAAAGTGTGAATAAGCAAGGGAATTATAACTCTCTTTTCTAACAATTTTGCTGCAGAGGCAATTTCAGTTGGCAATTTTTGAATGAAATGGCCGGTCATGATTTTCAAGTAAAATACGGGTTTCTCAAACTGACGAATCGGCGTTTGCCAAAACGTACATTCATCAATTATGCACTGATTTTATCAAAACATCAATGATTTTAAGTTCAAAATTGCTAACTTAGTTGCAGAAATCTATTTCACTAAAATTAGTCATCCCCTTCTAGAGTTCTGAGACGTTTTATCTTGAAGCTGTTCTTGAAAAGTTAGGGAGAAATAAGGAATTGTGATCAAATTTCGTCCAGTTTTCCGCTTTAAAACGATTAAAATTATATTATTTTTCTTGCAAAGAATTTATGCATGCAATCCATAGACTTTACATAAAAAGGGCACATATTTGTACTTCGTTTTTGCTCCCTAGTGGATGCAATGCCTGCCTTCATTATTTCGAAAGTGGACCGTAGGCTTAGCGATGTCAATATTGCTAGTCCTCTTTGAGGCATGTTCAGAAATTACTCTCAAGCAAATAACCCATAACTCCCATAACTCTAGAATGGTATTATCGATTTCAGTGCAATAAAATTCTGTATCCAAGCTAGCCTTTTTGCTACATAATGATTGCTGGTTCATTTAAATCTATCGAGAATTCATGATTGTACTGTTTGGCAAACGCTGATACATGACTTTGAGGCTCCCAGTACAGTAAAGTAAAGACCTGTACTGTGCGCACTGTACAAATTCTAAGGCAATTTGTACACCTAATCTTTATTTTGGTATTATTTGTTTCCATACTTAGGTTTTCACTGAAGATTGGAGAGATGAGTGAACCAGTTTTCACGGATTCAGGGATCCATCTTATTCTAAGGACAGGTTGAAGCACCATCAAGAAAATTACAAATATGTTATCTTAAAGGCTGAATATAACTGTATCGACTAGATCGATAAATTAATGTAGGACAGCTGCCATGAATTCAAAAAAGGGAGGTTGCTAGGAGAGATGGAATAAAAAAATTTGTTTTAGGCTATGCTTTGTTAGGCTGTGATAGGGATACGCGTATTTCGTCACAAGAAACTCAACTCTGAGATCACAAAAATATTAAGAAGCTCGAGTGCTGGAAAAACATTAGATAAGAAGCTGTTTTATTTATTTTTATTTTCTTTTAACAAATCTGAAGCATGTTTGTTCTACTTTATTACTCGGTCCTACTTGCATTAACATGTATAAATAGAGGAGTGGTTTCATAAAAACTGGCTATGAAATGTTCACGAAGGCACAGGAGATCCCCCACCGATAAATATAACGTGAATTTTAGGAACATTTTAAGAAATTGTTAAAAAACTTTCAGTGCTCAAATCTGATAATTTTGAGAGAAATTCAGTATTGAGTGAATTTCTTTGTTTCTTATAAGAAGGATACGTGTAGTTCATAATAAAAACCTCGCGAAAAGAAAATGGAAAAATTTGCTAGAAATAACGAATATTCGAGATCACTTGGACTTGAGATAGCGGATATCAACTGTAGTATAAATCTCCATTCTGGTAAACATATCTGGTATCATAACAGGCGAAGAATATGTAAGGTTTTGATACCAGGTGTCCCAAAAAAGTTCTCCTGTTTGAAAAATCACCAAAATTTGATTATAAGGCCGATCTTCAAATTTATTTTTTTGGCAGGTAGATCAAGGACCACATTATTTTCCCAGATATAGCTGATTCTTGTAACTGGTTTACAAATTAGCAAATTTGCTCTTTTTAGAGCTGCCTGGTTTTGAATCATACTGCAAAAAAGAAGTGGTGATTGCCAGATCATGTTCTTTGTGTATAGTAAGCTTTTAATTTGGTCATAAATGACTGAAAGAAACACATATTATCATTGGAGACTTCAAGGATGATAAGAAAGATGAAAATGTTGGCCCTTAGGCAAGATTGCTTATTTTGCTTAAAAAGTATAGCTCAGAATAAGGTTTTTCAACGTGTAACTTTCAACCTTTAAGTATTGAGAAAAAAAAACAGTCTATCACCTTTAAATATTGTTCGGTCTTTGAGGAAGTAAATAAAAAAGAAACGTTTATCATAGGTTTGATAATCGAATTTTGGTGAATTTTTAAACAGGAGTATTTTTTGGGACACCGGGTAATATAATAGATTTGAAGTTGAGTTGCGATCAGATAAATTATGCCTTTACGAATCTTAATTTTTGTCTTCGATTATTGCAAATCAAATTTTATATTCAATCTTTCCGGTGGTTTTTGACATCTGTTTATTCTAATTTTGTCTTAAATTTTGTGGGTTCCGTTTTCTGCCAGAAAGATGCAGCTATAAAGTACTGGTATTTTATAGGGACTCAATTACGTAAGCCATGTGAAATTTGCATGAGTTTTCTTTGCAATAAAATGTAAGTTACTTCCAACACTCGTATACTGACCGGGAGATGGTTGAAAACCTGTTTTGAAAGATAGCTTGAAATAT
>REGM01000129.1:556504-577565 GCA_004194415.1 Aurelia aurita
AATGCCGCATAGAGCAAAATCAAGACGGGAAAGCAACCAGTAGCAATCAAAGCCAACTTGAATTCTTGTACAGCATTTACAGTCCAAGCATGTTTTATGCAACGCAAGGACGGTATCCGGAAAATTTCGAGTTCAAGATATTCCATATAACCAGCAGCACGCTGCAATGCTTTAGGCCAAGGTGTCTTCGACATAGCACTTATGATGCCACTTAGAACTTGATAGAAACCCAGAAGGATCTTGAGGCTTGAAAGAATGATATCTACAATGTTTCTTTGCTCGCTTGAGGATGCACCAGGTTCATCGTTATTGGTCCTAGTTCTTGTTTCAATCCACGAGAGTAGAAAGCAAAGCAAAACAAATATGAAAAAATATCCAATCAACTGGAGAAGAGCGATGGTTGGTTTAGGGCAACGAATGCACGTGTTCATAGCCTTCATGTAACCGTCATCACAAACAGCACAGAGCACTTGCTTGTACCCAACACTGCAATTCGCATCGATCCCGCCAAGACATGAGCCAGGTATCGGGCATTTCTGAGGTAGTGGAATTTCACATTCGAATTTTGTTGTCTTTCTGTCATAGTCATTTGTTCTCGTGTCAAGGTTTTTCATAAATGATCTGAAAGCTTCTTTGCAAGATTGTTTGTGTGTCGAGGTACTCTTTTCCTTTGTGAACTTCCATATCATCCAGTACTCCTTTTTAAGCACCGGATAATCCCGTTTGCATTCAATGCCAGTTTTGCTGCATCTAGTGCATTCACCAAATCGATCGAGCCGAGCAAAACCCTTAAGACAGCTACAGGCACGATACCAGGCTAATTCTCCAGTATCAGTACCCTTGGGGCATGTCGAACAGTCTAATGGGGATATCCCTGGTGCTTTTGGAGGGGGTACATACTGACCAACGGGGCATTTTTTGCATGCAATCGACGCAACTTCATCCTGATAAAATGAGCCTGGCGGACACTTTGTGCATCTGCCGCTGCAATGAGTATTATTACAAGTATCTCTCATCCCAATAGCACATGGATGACAGTGAAATCTAAGTGTTTTGTGAATGTAGTTACACTCGTACCCATCGTTACCTAACACGCGAGATGCCGTCTTGATGACATAGTCGCTCAATGGTACACACTTGATGCTTGCTTGTAAGATGGAAAATGCTGATATCTCTTTCAAGTTTTTACACGTTAGGTAGAGGCTAGAGGTATTAGACATTACAACGTACTCTGATGCCTTTAGATGCTGTAAGTTTGGATTCGAAAACAGAAGGAGTAGATCTGGTGGTCTCTTCATGTCGTTTAGGACACCTGTCATATTGGTCAGCTTGTTGCCATACAGGACAAGTTTGTTTATCGCCATGCCTCGGAAGACGCCTTGTGGCAAATATCTTATCTGATTTCTATGCAAGTAAAGTTGACTTATGTACTCGAAACCACTGAAAGCTTTTGGCGAGACTGTCTTTATTTGATTCTTGTATAAAAATAAATATCGCAAACGCTTTGATCCAAAGGCCATGTCGTGTACCTGTGACAGCCGATTGCTCGACAGGTCTACTTCAAGTGAGATCGTCTTGCTCAAATTAAAAAACGTTATTCGGTTGTCGGTTAATTTTAACTTTTTGATATAGCGCATCGAAAGATCTTTGGACGTCACATTTTTCAGGTGATTCTCTGATACGTCCAACAGCAGCAAGTATGGTATACCTCTAAGGTCAGGCATCGATTCTAGCTCATTTCCGTCAAGTTCCAAATATCTCAACTTGCTGTTTGATGCAAATATGCCAACAGGTAAATTTCTGATCGGGTTCCGTTGAATGCTAAGCTTACGCAAATTTGGCAGTGGCTTGAATGCATCTTTTGCAATGTTGCCTATACTACAGCCCTTCATCTCGAGTTTGTGCAGTTTTATGAACTGCTGAAAATCGTTTGGACCAATTTTCTCCAGCCGGTTGTAGGAGAGGATAAGGGATGTGAGGGAAGGAGGCAGCACATTTAAGGCGTTTTCAAACTGAATACCGTTAGAATGAAGATCTAGAAAATGCAAATTTGATTGTCTTATCGAAGATCGATTGAACATTGTTCTAAAACAATCAAGTGTCAATTGATTATACCTCAAGAAAACTTCAGCCAAAGACTCTGGGAGCAAGACTGGCTCACTCAAGCCGCAGTTTTCCATTTTCAAGATTAGCAGTTGTGTGAATTTCAAAAAGGAATCGAGTTTTACTTTCAGTTGTGGGTTATTCGAAACATCAAGTTGATGTACGGTTACTGGTATGTCACTTGGGATTACCTTTAGACCAGTATTTATGCATGATACAATGTTGCCAGAGCATTTACACTTGAGAGGACATGCCAACGAGCTCCAACAAATTGCAAGAAGTAACAGAGCTACAGCAACGCCAGTCTTCATGATTCTGTGCTATGTATGCCAACTGAAATGGGCAGAGGCTACCTGTAACATAACAAATTGGATCTGTAAGAGACTGAAAATAAATTGATAAGTAGCCATTTTGTATTAATCTCATTTTAAGTATCGAAAGAGAGGCCGCCTCGTGCCAGGAAGTTTTAATTAGTTCGCTTGTTCGCTGTGAATTGTGTTATGAAATGATCGAGTTGTGTTTTTGGAAAAGCAAGCGTTTTGCTGAATTACTGTGTGTACCAATCCTAGGATATAATGTTATTGAAGGGTTTCTCAGAATTTCATCAGGTTCAGGAGCTAAGAAAGAAACCATGAAAACATTATTTCCAGATTTGACGACCGATGAAACCAAGACGCTGATTAACCTTATCAGTGAAGAAGAAAGTCAAGATATACATTTTGGCACAGTAAAGGTGACAAAAAAAGATTGTACAGTCCCCAAAGGAAAAACTATCAGTCTTACTTGCAGAGCTAATTACTTTTCAACAGAAAGTAAAACACCAGTATTGTTTGAGCCAGTTGAGAGTAGCAATCTTCCCAAAGGAATACAGATCAGTGAGAACCTAACAGTCATAAACAGAGGAAAATCATGCCGCGTAAAAGCTGAAGTGATAAATATCTCAGCACATGACATAATTATCCCAAAGCATACAGAGATAGGTCAACTACAATTAGTAAAGTCTGTCACACCCATAGAAGTTACAGTAAAGAAACATGAGACAAAGCCAGAAATTGAAAGCACTCCATCAGATACGAAAACAGCAGCTGATACCAACAGTGACAAAGCATCAATTTTCACCCTTGGTAATAATTTGTCAAGTCAGCAAAGAGAGAATGTGATGAAAATGATATCAGAAGAAGAAGAGTCATTTTCAAGAGGAGATTCAGACATAGGATGTGCCCAAGATTTACAAATGGAACTGAAATTGCATGACCAGACTCCTGTACAGCACACTTACCGTTCCATTCCACGCCATTTGTATGAAGAAGTTAAAGCGTACATAGAGGACTTATTGAATAGAGGCTTCATCACACAGTCCAGCTCACCATATTCCTCAAGTGTAGTTTGCGTACGTAAGAAAGACAACTCATTACGCCTTTGCATTGACTATCGGCAATTAAACAGCAAGACAGTACCTGATAGACATCCTTTGCCACGTGTTCAAGAGACACTTGAAAGCTTAGGGGGAAACAGTTGGTTTACTGTTCTTGACCAGAGGAAGGCCTACCACCAGGGTTTTCTCCACCCAAACTCCCGTCATCTAACAGCCTTTGTGACTCCATGGGGCTTATGGGAATGGGTCCGGATCCCGTTTGGTTTGACCACGGCACCGGGCGTGTTCCAAAGGTTCATGGAGGGATGCCTAAAAGATTTAAGAGACAAGTGTTGTATTCCTTACCTTGATGACGTGATCGTATATAGTGCAACATTTGAAGATCATGTGGAACATGTCAGACAGGTATTGCAAGCACTCCGTTCAAAGGGCATCAAATTGAAGCCAAAGAAATGTGAACTGTTCAGGAATGAAGTCAGCTATTTAGGCAGACTTGTCTCATCCAAAGGTCATTGCATGGATCCAAAGAATATCACAGCAATCGAGGCTTTAAGACGTACTAATCCAAAGAACATCGGTGAAGTCAGAAAGCTATTAGGTTTCCTTGGATATTACAGAAGATACATTAAAGATTTTGCACGGATAGCCAAGCCAATAAGTGATCTACTTACTATAACGGTACCACAACAAAGCCAACAAGAGTCAAAGAAACAGAAAGCATCCAGTAGAGGACAAGCAACATCAAGTTACCCAGTCTCGTGGACAGAGAGACAGACAAGCAGCAGCCTTGAATGTACTGATTGATTTTCTTGTTAAACAGCCAATTATGAGTTTTCCAGACCATAGATTGCCATACATAGTGCACACNATATCACAGCAATCGAGGCTTTAAGACGTACTAATCCAAAGAACATCGGTGAAGTCAGAAAGCTATTAGGTTTCCTTGGATATTACAGAAGATACATTAAAGATTTTGCACGGATAGCCAAGCCAATAAGTGATCTACTTACTATAACGGTACCACAACAAAGCCAACAAGAGTCAAAGAAACAGAAAGCATCCAGTAGAGGACAAGCAACATCAAGTTACCCAGTCTCGTGGACAGAGAGACAAGCAGCAGCCTTGAATGTACTGATTGATTTTCTTGTTAAACAGCCAATTATGAGTTTTCCAGACCATAGATTGCCATACATAGTGCACACTGATGCCTCGGCAGATGGCCTAGGAGCTGTACTTTACCAGCAACAAGGGAAAGACTTGAAAGTTATTGCCTACGCATCGAGAACACTATCAAAAGCTGAAAAGAACTACCACTATCATGCAGGAAAACTTGAACTTCTTGCATTGAAATGGGCAGTTACGGAACAATTTAGAGATTTTCTGTACTATTCGCCAACGTTTACAGTGTTTACGGATAATAATCCACTTACTTACATCAATACAACAGCAAAACTCAATGCGACTGCTCATCGTTGGGTTTCAGAACTTGCAGATTTCCATTTTTCTCTACGCTATCGTCCAGGAAAGGCAAATACAGATGCAGACTTTCTCTCACGGATGCCAGATGATATTGCAAGTTTAGTTGATCAATACACAGAAGAAACATCAGAAAATGTTCTCAAAGCAGCAGTAAGTGCCGTTTTGCAACAACACGCAGATGGACCAGTCTGGATTGCCGCATTGACAGATAACCCTGAATGTATTTCCGGTGATGTACAAGGTACAGACCATCTCAAGTTGAAATCCATTTCAAACAAAGAGCTGAAAGAAGCACAAGAAAGAGATCCACCGATAGCAAGAGTCTTACGATACTTGTCTTTAGGGAGACAGCTAACAAAGAATGATAGAGATGATGAAAGTACGGAGGTAAAAGCACTGATGAGAGAATGGAACCTTCTTTTGTTAGGAGAGGATGGGATAGTAAGAAGGAAATGTGGAAATAACTTACAGATAGTGTTACCTCAGAAGTACCATGCCCATGTTTTCGAGCATTTACACTATGATTTAGGACACCTTGGACCAGACAGAGTAACTCATTTGGCAAGACAACGTTTCTTCTGGCCAAAGATGCAAAGAGACATTGAGCACTATGTCACAAAGGTTTGCAGGTGTATCCAACAGAAAAAGCCAACGTTACCAGTAAGAGAACCGTTAAGGAGCATAACAACATCAACTCCATTTGAATTGATTTCTGTAGACTTTGTGCACCTAGAAAGATCTTCAGGAGGGTTTGAATACTTGCTTGTAATCATGGATCACTTTACAAGATATGCGCAAGTTTACCCAACAAGAAATAAGTCTGCCAAGACAGCAGCTGAAAAGATCTTTAACGATTTCATCCTAAGATTCGGATTTCCACACAGACTACACCATGACCAAGGAGGTGAATTCGAGAATAAGATATTTTACCATCTCCAACAACTTTGTGGCATTACAAGATCCAGAACGACGCCTTACCATCCACAGGGCAATGGGCAAGTCGAGAGATTTAATCGTACATTGCTAGGGATGCTGAGAACATTGCCTGAAAGTCATAAGTCACATTGGAAAGATCACGTAAATAAGTTGGTTTATGCTTATATATAATGTGACCAAGCACGATTCTACTGGTTACTCACCACATTTTCTGCTGTTTGGACGTGAACCAGTCTTACCAATTGACTATCTTTTTCAAGAAAGACAAAGAGTTACAACATCATACGGCGAATATGTTCAAGATTGGAGAGATGCCATGAAACAAGCTTACTTGATTGCTAAAGAAAAGAGCACAAAAGCTTCTGCGCAAGGAAAACATCATGCTGACAAAAGAGCCAGAAGTTCAGTACTGAAACCAGGCGACCAAGTCCTGATTAGAAACATGTCACCACACGTAGGCCCCGGCAAACTACGGGCGTACTGGGAGCAAGATATATACGTCGTAGTAAAACGCCAAAATGAAAATAGCCCAGTGTATACTATCAGGCCACGAGATAGAGTAGGTCGACTGAGAACAGTCCATCGTAACCTTCTGTTACCTTGCCCAGAGTTACAATCGGAAGAGGAGCTACATCGACAATCTGCCCACACAGAGATCAGAGACAAGAACAGTCACAAGAAACAGAAGAAACAAGACAACCGAGAAATCGCAAGAGATCAAGAGGATTCGCTATCAGAAAGTGAGGATGAATTTCCTACGATAGAATTAGAGCCCAATGATCATTTGAGATTTGTACAAGATCAAAATCGAGAAACAGAGAATCAGCACCATAACCAGACCTTAGAGCAAGAACCACCTAGAGAGCCGTTAATTGAAACACAAGCTCAAGAACCAGAAATAGGAAACGAGGCAGAACATGTAAACATGGAAGAAGAAACCATGCCAGAAGAAGATAACGATGTAGATGAAAGTCCACCACAAAGAAGAGATTATCCAAAGAGAGACAGGAGACCAAGACCAATGTTCAATTACAGTAGACTTGGAGAACCAGGGTACTACGTACAGCAAGTACAAAGCCCATTATATCCACAGTACGTTCCAGTTTTTAACCCATATGGATTCAATGCAGGACAATGGATATACCACCCACAGGTGCAAGCATACTGAAATGAACAGATAGAGAGCGATAAATGAATCGTTGAACTCTTTGATAGAGAGACTATGGACACGATAGGTTAGGTCGGCATCTGAGCCTCTAAACCCTTGACCCTATCACTATGGATACCGTTTTTATCATTTTTTTTGTGATCGTTTCACTGAAATGATGTTGATTTGTGATTGTTTGTGAAGGAACTTTAGCTGCCACGCGTAATAAAGTTCGAGTTGTTTAAGTGAGAAGTTTTGGGATTGTTGTGGTTCGAATTGTGGTTGTGTCGAACCTGTGGTTGACGAGATTTTGTGTGTTTGAAGTCATTGGATAGTTGAAAGTTGTTTGAATTACATGTGAAACATTTCCAAAGATGTTGGATCAATACTGAAGAACTGTTTTGATACTCGCTTATTCCTGAAGATGTCAGAACAATGTTAAAAGAGCAGTACGAACAGTTTGAATACTGACGTTATCAGACTTTTCTTACCAGACTGAAGTTATCAGATTTTATCTTACCTACGAATTCGCAAGTGTTGGACAACACTTTTCAAGAAGGGAAGAATGTAAGAGACTGAAAATAAATTGATAAGTAGCCATTTTGTATTAATCTCATTTTAAGTATCGAAAGAGAGGCCGCCTCGTGCCAGGAAGTTTTAATTAGTTCGCTTGTTCGCTGTGAATTGTGTTATGAAATGATCGAGTTGTGTTTTTGGAAAGCAAGCGTTTTGCTGAATTACTGTGTGTTTAATCGTCTCAATCCTCTGGCAAAGAACCCAAGTTATTGTAGTGTTTAACAAGAAGAACCGAGTAGTGTAACAGATCTTCCATGATTTCTGCAATGTTTGAGGACCATTTGTCCCTAGAGGGCATTCACAAATACCAAGGACCAAGATACAACAATTTGCTTGGGGGGCCATCGGCCGAAAGTTTTAAGGGGGGTCAGGGGGTACTCCTCAGGAAAAAATTTTAACCACGCCTTCAGATTGGCTTTAAAGCGACGCAAATGTTTGTTTCTCATTACAGATTGACTTTCCAGGTTGGTCTATGTTGGGGTGGAAATTGTAAAATACGTGTTGACAAATATCCTATGGAGTTTTATAGAGTATCATGTCTCTGGTGTGAAAGAATTTTGTTCTTGCACATACCCTAAAGGGCCTCCTAGCATAGTAGAGGGTAGACATGGAATAAGACGTAAATATGAGCATGGAGTACCTATCAAATTTTCTATAATACTAAATAATGAAAATATATACTGTAGCAACTAATGATATTCTTTAGGGGGGCCAAAGCTCCCTGATCCCCCTGTATCTGGGTCCAAGACCACGTTTACATTATATCGGTATAATTTGATCCGTTACAAAGTTGTTACGGCTCAAGTGCGTTTACACAGCTCCAGAACAAAATTGCTCCACTTGGCTTTTTCAGTTTACATTGTAGTAATAATAATAATAAGAGAAATATTTATATAAGGTAAACCTTGTCAGTGCTAAAAGTACTGTTATCAATAAGGGCCCTGTTTAAAAATTAAAGAAAAGTAAAATCATCAATATTACAATGTAAAAACTTGAAACGTCCTTTAATATTTATCGTTAAAATCCTGTAGTCAGGTAAATGGCTATGATCCTTGCAGATGTTCTTTAGACTTATAACCTTTCGTCCCTTGTTTTCCTGCTTTCTTTGATTTTTTTATATCTCTCCGGTCAATAGGTACGATATCTCTCCGGTACGGTATGGTACGATATAGGTACGGTATTTGTTGATATCTCTCCGGTCACTCTGCGAGGGCCTAAAGTGTGCCTACTTTTTCATAGTAATGTTATGAGTCCCTATTGACCGGACAGATATCAACAAATCAAAGAACGCAGGGAAGGAAGGGGCGAAAGGTCATAAGTCTAGATGTTCTTTAGATCAATGCTTGAGAAAACAATAGAATCGAAAATTCTAATGTCAATTGGTAGTTCATTGAAACAAGATGGGCCTTGAAAACAGAATGACTTTCTTGCGGCTTCTGTCCTGATCCTTGGAACGCGCAATGTAGTTTTATTGCCCCTTCTATCATTAATGATTACTAACTCTACCTGCTCAATGCTACTCTTCTATCTTAGAGAAAGTGGTTTTAAGCATTTGAAGGCAATTTGACCAGCCCGCGAAGAGCCTCGAGTCAGCTCAATACCAAAACAAAGCAGAATTTGAACCTTGTTATACAGCGGTATCGCCCTGTTCCGATCACTGCAAAAAAATTACGTCAAGTTTCTTGTCACAGGACAGCATCACATAAAAAAATATACCTACTAATTTATTCTCGAATTTATTCCTAATTTGATATCAATGAACTAAATAGTGGACAAAAAAAGTTTCAATATTTGACAAAGCTCCTGTATTGTTTCTGCTTTTGTTCTTCAATATTGTTGAAGGATAACATCCTTTTAATTAGGCTATCTTGAAAACATGGAATGTGGAATACTGGAATGGAATACTGGAATAACACGGAGTACTGGAGTACTGGAATATTGGAATACATATTCCATGGAATCGTCTCGAAGGGAGTTGACAACAGTCTCATCAATAAAATGCACGAAAAAGAAAGCTTCGTACGTCGGTTTGGCACAAAAAGCAAGAAACTCAACAATGTTTGGATGCCCCTTTGCGCTGTACAGCAGCTTTGCTTCTTTGGCGAATTCTTTTTCGCAGCCATGATCTGCTGCAAACAATTGCTTTACCACAACCACTTGTGGGCTGGCATGCGTTGAACCCCTTAACCAGTAGTTGGCAAAATCAACAGACCCAAAACTTCCATTCAGCGGCGGCGCCAGCCGCCGCAAAGTAGGGGGTACGTAACGATGGGGGTCCAGGGGCGAAGCTCCCGGAAAATTTTTTAAGGCCACGCCCTTCAGATCTTAGGGAAACGCCCTTTTTGAACATAGAGATACGCCCTTTTTAGAAAGATTTAGAGAGAAAACAACAGATGAAATGCATGTGAGAAAGCGAGATCAGAAAGCGAGACTAAGAAAACGAGATTGAAAACTGAATATAGACTTACCCCTACCCTATTATGGTTTTTATTTCATTTTTGGCCGAATCTAAATTAATTACCATATTTTCAGAAAAGTGGGGGTGTATTTACCCCCCCCCCATACACCCCCGTGGCTCCGCCACTGCTTCCATTACCAATCCGCCTTAAATCTTTCAAATCTTGCCATGTAGAATGCGGAATACTTGCTAAAAGGTCTTCGCGTTTCCTTGGTTTTGGGAACTTAAATGTGGTGGCCATTTCAGCAAGACTTGCAGAACCTGATCTCACTCCACGTGGAATGGTTCATCTGATTAATTATCATGCTAGCCTACTTGCAACACCAAGGGGTACTCTACCAGAAAACTTGTTTTCAAATCTGAAATAGTTTGACCGTTATATTTTGAAAAATAGGTTGCATTTGAAATAAGACACTTTATTTGACAGGGGCTTCCATAAAAAGCAGATTCTACACCCTTGGTTCTACACCCTACACCCTACACCGCAGATTCTACACCCTACACACCCATCTAATATCTTACCATGTAAAATAGGCCGCAGGTTTCATTCACATAAAAGTAATTGCTGAATGGGTATGCAGAGCAGATGAAAAGGCATTACGCAATTGATTAGCAGACAACAAATGCTATTGAATGATCCTGGGAAATTTCTAAAATTTATGCATTGAAGTGAGTTGAAAGTGTTGTCATGACTATGGTGCTGTTAAAGGTTTATTGCTTCATATTGACATACAAAAACTGATCATCGATAATTAGTTCATCATATGAAGTTTTAATCTTTTTTCCCGTTGTATTTCCATTAACAAAGGAAACAATAGCCACCACTCCGACCAACATCATTGAGATTAATGGGTTGATAACGCAATGAAAGAGATAGCAATCAAGTAATGAAAAGATGTCTGGGATATGTCTAGAATACAAATGTATATTCCATGGAATACACATTCCATGGAATTTTTTATTCCAGCATTCCAATAATCCATGTTATTCTAGTATTCAATTCCAGTATTCCACATTCCATGTTTTCAAGATAGCCTTTTAATTTCGTTGTCCAGTTGCTCGCCGAGAGAGCACTTGAGGGAGTAGCTCTATACAATTTCAGAACAATGTGATTCACAGAAATGAGCGAAACACTNTTTTTGGTCACGGAGTGTACCATTGTGGTCGTTCTGGGGAAAAAGTGTTTCCGGCAGTCCCCCGGTTCAATATTTATATCTCCTCCCATCCTGCTTTGCGAGGCGAGCAAAGGAAGTGAATCTGATTGGATCAAGATGATAAAAGAAATAATATCATGACTTATGATTGGACAAGTGAATGAAGGACGGGGGTACCTTACAAACAGGAAGCAAGAGTTTTGAATATGTCCTTCTTTGTCATGCTAATCTAAATTCTAGCATCATGGCCGAATAAAGCGTTGTTTGTTTACATTTCCCAGACAAGAATGAATAAACATTTTAATAGCTATGGTATCAATTAAATGGGAAACTGCTTCCAAACAATTGCCTAATTGTTTGAGATAAATTTGACGTCAAGACAAATTCCTATGGAAGAATGAGAACGCCTGTTGACTTATAGCTGCTAGCTGCTCTCGGAGGAATAGGCCTTCGGCGAGCATCGGACTGTTTTTGGTGATGAAATGAGAAGGGGACATACAATTTAGATAGATTTGGACAATGCCAATTGTTTTCAAATCGATTGACGTAGTGACCTACCTCTAAGGTTTCTTTGATTCACAAAAAGAAAGACTACTCTTTCTGAAGAATTAAGGGAAACACTTCGTTTTTATTTCATTTCATTTTCACTTATTTTAACAGGGTTAAATACATTCAGTAAAATATAAATAACTGATTCACAATGTGCCCTGCTTAAAAACAAACTAACCTAATACATGAATTGCTAATATAAATCAACTTTAATATCCTATGTAAAAGAAATGAAACATTTATAACTAGCTGTTAACCTTGTTAAGTGAAGTGCTGCATCTGTCTTTGTGGCTTGAATTTTGTATAGACGCAGAAGTCAGAATAGTTTCTGGTAAGCAGGAACAATGAGGTATACTGGTTGCAATGTGGTACAATATATTTGACATTTAAAACACATGGAAAGAAAGTTATTTTCGAGTTACAGAAGCACCAGAACGTATCCACTTGGTGGCAGAGGACTTTGGTGCGACCTTTGTAGCTACTTAAAATCAAATTCCACATACTATTGCTTAGCGAAGAGCAAAGTTTCCCTGCAGATCGCGCCAAAAAGATGTACACAGAAATACTCGTGGACAGCTTTGAATCATTTTGATAAACGTCAATATGATTACATGTGAACATTTTAGAGGAACGTTTTGCACTATTTAAAAGATAAGCATTCGAAGACGAAGCATCATCAACGATACGACTAATCTTATTGGCTGCATTCTGCGGCTGTTTTGCAAGACGCTCTTCCCTTTCAGATTTAGTTTCATTTTCTCACTTCTTGGCTGCATTCGAACGCTTTCGTGAAAGTCGCTCCTGTCTTTCAAATTCACTTTCAATTTTACGTTTGCTGGCCACAAATTGACGTAATGTTTTGAGTTTGTGTTGCTGCTCACTTTCAATATAGCTCTCAGTGGAAATTTTCCTTTTTCTTGGATTAATAAATAGATAAATATTGAAATATGAAAAAAAATACCAAATTCCTTCAAGTAGCATTCAGTGCAGTGGGTGACTAACAAGCGCAGGTAATTTTGAAAGGAAAATATGTTTCTTAAAATTAACAGCACTGTCTTGCCATTTATATCCGGCATGCCAAAAGAGTTTCTAGCATGAGAATCAAATACATAAAACCCTGAGTTGGCATTGTGAATAATAGAATATATCATGAAAATTGCATTGTTGATATTTGTAAAGACATTCTCAAGTGCTGTATGCAAAGGAATGAATGGTGAATCATTATTATCCTGTGCATTACTAATAAAGAAATAGCCTTGAGAAACATTACCAAAACTAATTGAGCTTCCTGACCCATTAGATTCATTTAATTTGCTGTTTGTTTCAGTGGGTGGTTTTGCAGTAGTAGCTTTTGTTGCCACAATGGGCAATTCACTGTTTATCACCACAAGGGGTGATTCACTTTTTCTTCCCACAATGGGAAAGTCACTGTTGTTGGGTGCCTCAATGGATGTTTCTAAGGTATTCGAGTTTATTGCCACAAGTGGCAATACCACAATGGCAATGGGTTTAGATAATTCATTTGTTGCCACAAAGGGCAGTGCCACAAAGGGCAAGTCATTTTTAGCTTCATTTGATGTTGTAAAGCACACTGTTGTTGGCAGCTGCTCCACTGACAAAGTTGGGGCATCAGCAATCAGTCCTTTTTGTAATGCATCCAAGAACTGGGAATCACCAATGTCAAGAATCATTTTTATATATTCTACATTTATAACATAAGCGTTCGTTAAACCATGTCACTGAGGGCATATGGCTCGAAAGCTCTTCCAGAGTTCTTTTCATATGTCCTCTTCAGCAACATTGTTCTTAGATGCTTCGTCATGATAGATTATGTTGAAAGCTTATTTACGTAGTATGAGTAGCATCATTTATAGTTTTCTGTATCGTAATGTTAGCTGAGAATATACATGAAATTGAAAATTGAATTGAGAATCTCATCAACTGTCTCAGGCTGCCAATTTGTAACTGTCATTGCATTCGATGGTTATAAGCAAGTGAGGTTAGTGCCATAAAAGCCCACTGTCTTCCACGTGATTCTTCCCTGAAATATGCAACCCCTTGGTGTAGGTTTCCCATCACAGTTAATGTTGGCAACTCTATAACTAACTTTTCAGATGGGCTTTTACTTGATGTAGTAGCTGTCGGTCCAGGGTTCACTTCAATATCACCTGCCAAGAGCAAAATAAAAAGCACAGAAAAACTTGAAACACTAATGTAGGTATCATTCGGCCTAATACCACAATTCCTTGCAATTCTCCTTCTTAAATTTGAACATTGTTTCTTTATCCATCCCCTGCCGGTGGCATGCAGTGATTTCCAAGCGTAAGTAGCGCTTAGGCCCTCGTTGACATCTTCCTGCCTCTTCTGAAACCTGTCAGCTGTAAAACCATAAAAAGTCAAAACAACAGAGAGGATAAAAAGAAATCCTCTCATATTTGAAATGAAATGAGATATAAAGACAGATGCGATACGTACCCGAGTGAGTGAGTGAAGTGAGTGAAAATCCTCTTCTTCTCGAAATAAAGGTGAGCCAGCTTCTCTCTCCAAAATCGAAGGTTGAGGGTGTTGTTCAGTTGTTCAGTCAAACCAAATGCTATAAAAACCTGTTGTTGTTGTCGTTCTATCAAATCACACTTTGTTCCTGGACATGTCGTTGTTGTTCTATCCAATCACAAACACTAGATGAGTCTACCTATTGTTCCCGGTACCACGGTGTCAAATTTTGTATTAATCCCGTCTAGAAAGCTGCATACGCATGCGCTCTGCAGCAAAAAGAAAGGGACTCAGAAATCATATGTATGTGCTTAACGTTGGTTTAGATTTTAGAAGATCAACCTCTTTGATCTTTCAAGAACGATTTTAGTCTCATTTTGAAAGTAGCTAGCGAAGGAGCAGTTTTGATTTCATAACTCAATTGGATCCAAACAGTAACTCCTCTATAGGAAAAGCACCGTTGCCCATTTAAGCTCTTACACAGTGGAATCCTGAGATCAGTACTGGTATTACGTAAGGTCCGATTCGCTTACTTACTTCTGCACAACAAGTATAGCGATGAAAAACGAAGCGAAACACTTCGCTTACTTTTTCACAAAAAGAATGCAATACGAATGCAGAAGTTCGCTTAAAATTTCAATCAATTTAATATCTACGAGATAAAAGCCACTTTTGCATTGCAGCAAGGAAAAATAATAATAATGTTATAAATAAAAAATTCAAGTTCTAACGCACCTCTAGAGTAGACTGAGTATGGCTGCTTTCAGTTCAGCAAAAGTCACCTTGCAAATGTTAACTACTTCAAAACGCAACACTGCCTCTCCGTATACCAGCAGATCTTCTGAAAAACGTTGAGTTGAGCCTTCATTCAACTTTATTTAAAGTACAACCAAAAAACACTTTTGGTTTTCAGTGATTGTATTTCTGCAAACTGTTGTTGTCTGTTAAAATTGCTCGTCTTTTGTAATCCTGTTCACCAAAACAGAAACCGCACATCATGCCTTTGTATCTCCTTCGTGCAGACTGTCACTCATAGGAAAATTGAAAAGAGGGAAAAAGGTTTTTCCCTATGTTCCCGTGAGTAATTGAAGTCTCACGCAGGCTAGCCTTTATAGTGCAGCCTTCCAAATGCTTCCTCGTTCCGAGGGGAATTCCCTCACAGGAGAGCGAAAATACCGGGTGAGTCAGCAAATTATTTTGACGTTTGAAAGCCTGTAGCTCTCAAACCATTTATCACATTCCCATAAACTAATACCGTAATACCTGTGTAGCTCGTAGCTAGCATGTCAAATTAGATACAAACATATATTTTGTCAAAATTGGTCACACCGTTCTCAAGTTAAAAGCAATTTATTAAAAATGCTTCAGCTCAAAATAATTGGAATTGGGCTGCACTTTTTAGGGACACCTTCGAACCCTCTGAACTGACTATAACTGTCCAAAATCAACCAAAATAACTAAGAAATATAAACTATGAAGTAACGGAAGGAGGGGGGCTTTGGGCTTTCACGGGTTGCGGGTTTGGCCAATTTTTGCCCTCGGGATTTTGGTTCTATGTTTAAAACTTGCGGGTTTTCGGGTTTTGAGATGTTTCGCGGGTTGTGGGTTTAGCCTATTTGTCCGCTCAGATTTCGGGTTTTCTATCTAAAATCCGCAGCTTTTCCGGTTTTCCAAGTCATATGGTTTGTGTAGTTGATAGAGATCGAAAAACTGGCTTTTGGATGCTAAAAATAACGAGAAAGAATCGCTGAAAGCGAAAACGTTGGCAATAATCGAGAAATACTGTTAAAAAATCACAATTTTCGTCCAAACGTGCAGTGCAGCTTCAGGTTTGGTGTGTTTTTCCTTCCAGGTTTTCGGGTTTTGCAAAATTTGATGCTGATAATCCCCAAAGCCCCCCTCCTGAAGAAAAAGCAACAAGCAACAATGCGACAGCAACACTTGCAAGCAAGACCGTAAGACGTAAGACCATACAGCAATACAGAATTTGGCTATTAAATATTTACAGTTAATGCTCATCCGTTCTTACCCCCATTCCACTCAAAAAGACAAACAGGTACCAATAAAACTCTTTTATTAATGTAGCAGTAACGGTTTTTCCCCTTTATTTTCTTTTTACTCTTTCTCTTTCTGATTGCTTTATTTTGACTGTCGCATTTATCAGGTAATATCTTTTTTCTGAGACACTTTTGTGTCTTAGTAAAAGTGCTCTATTTTTTCTTTGATCTTTATCCAGTGTATATTGTAAAATTAATAAGAGTATAAGCAAAGCAAAACCATAATATTTGCAGAAATACATGATGTTTTCATTTCTTTCAGAAAAATTTGAAGACGTGTCGTAAGTACCAATGTTATTTCTACACCTAAGCGTTCATATTGATTGCATGCAAAGCAGTTTTAAAGCTTCTTAATGTCTGTGGCTATGCGACTTTAAAGTGTTCAAATCTATGATTTAAAGACATTAATCTGATACACCAAATTTTCTAATCTACAAGTACTTTCTAAAGTACAACAAACTAAAAGCCTTATTTCATGCAAAACCTTATCAAGATACTACACTCACAGAAATAAGGTGGTTTTGAGAAGTACCCTAAGGTACCCTGGGGTACTTGAATACCAGANTGTGTCTTAGTAAAAGTGCTCTATTTTTTCTTTGATCTCTTTCCAGTGTATACTGTAAGATTAATAAGAGTATAAACAAAGCAAAACCATAATATTTGCAGAAATACATGATGTTTTCATTTCTTTCAGAAAAATTTGAAGACATGTCGTAAGTACCAATGTTATTTCTACACCTAAGCGTTCATATTGATTGCATGCAAAGCAGTTTCAAAGCTTCTTAATGTCTGTGGCTATGCGACTTTAAAGTGTTCAAATCTATGATTTAAAGACATTAATCTGATACACCAAATTTTCTAATCTACAAGTACTTTCTAAAGTACAACAAACTAAAAGCTTTATTTCATGCAAAACCTTACTAAGATACTAGGATACATGAAAACATATTTACGGATCTACAGTACAGTACAGTAGACTGACGACGTGATTCTTTGTATTCGTTCAATGTTTTTAATCGGATGTTTTTATTTTCTCTCATACAAGGACTCACAACCAAACAGATTCTAAACAGAGACTAAAATCTGAAGAAAATTGAACGTCTTCTATCCTTTGAACGTCGAAAGAAAAGTTGAGTGTCGCTTCAAACGTCACTTCGAACGTCACTTTGCTTCGAAACGTCGAACTTTGATCTAATCAGCTAATCAAACCCTAAGAATAGGCACTTGGTCTAATCTTAAATTAAGAAAGTAGAGATTTGATTGGATGCGCCCTAAATGCGGTGCATTAGGCCTACACAGTCTCTGTTTTGAAGCTGTATTATCCTGAGTCTCAGTTTGAAGCCATCACTATCATTCAATTCAATGCGGAAAACTGAGACTCATGTAATCAGTCTAACAGTACAGTTCTTTCATACTTTGACATCCATGAATTCTTAAGAATTAATAAGAATAATCACTTCCTATCAAGAAATTTTAGAAAAAAGACCTATTCCAATGTTGAACTGCAGACAAAACAGTTCTTTTGAAGCTTAACTTCCCAAACATTTGGAAGATTCCTTAAGAATTCACAAGATGTTTTATGAATTCTAAAGAATTCTTATGAAAGAACATGTTGTTGTTATGAAAGAACTGTACTGTATATGCCCATCTACCATATATACCCATTATCAAATTATGGTAACTAAACTCTATTAAATACTTACTCGTGCAATACTAGAAATATTCAATACTGTAGGCATCTACAGTACAAAGCTTGTTAAAGCTACAGTATAAGGTACATTTTATAGCTTTAACATCAAAAATCTCTCAGAATTCTCAAGGATCCATAAGGATCCTGAACTTGGTAAGAATTCTTGGAACAAAGCTATTATTGAATTACAAAATGACTGTTCTTAATAAAGTTTGTACAAAACTTCTTGGACAAATTTGTAAGTAAAGCAGAATTATATTATGAATTTTAAGAAATTTTCTTGAAAATGGATCATGTTAATTTATGAAAATGGCTGCTGTTGGTGTGATCTTTTGCATAATGGCAATGAGGTTTGATCAGGAGGGCATTTTCAAAAAAGCAGGGAAAGAAAGAGCTTGTTGGTCTTCCCATACCCCATTCACATTGACACAGTTAAACCAGCCTTATTTAAACCAGGTTAAATTCCACCAATGAAAAGTATTGGATTTTTTGGATTGACCAATTAGAACTCAAAATTTGGTAACCTTGTTGAGCTCAAAAGTGTGAATAAGCAAGGGAATTATAACTCTCTTTTCTAACAATTTTGCTGCAGAGGCAATTTCAGTTGGCAATTTTTGAATGAAATGGCCGGTCATGATTTTCAAGTAAAATACGGGTTTCTCAAACTGACGAATCGGCGTTTGCCAAAACGTACATTCATCAATTATGCACTGATTTTATCAAAACATCAATGATTTTAAGTTCAAAATTGCTAACTTAGTTGCAGAAATCTATTTCACTAAAATTAGTCATCCCCTTCTAGAGTTCTGAGACGTTTTATCTTGAAGCTGTTCTTGAAAAGTTAGGGAGAAATAAGGAATTGTGATCAAATTTCGTCCAGTTTTCCGCTTTAAAACGATTAAAATTATATTATTTTTCTTGCAAAGAATTTATGCATGCAATCCATAGACTTTACATAAAAAGGGCACATATTTGTACTTCGTTTTTGCTCCCTAGTGGATGCAATGCCTGCCTTCATTATTTCGAAAGTGGACCGTAGGCTTAGCGATGTCAATATTGCTAGTCCTCTTTGAGGCATGTTCAGAAATTACTCTCAAGCAAATAACCCATAACTCCCATAACTCTAGAATGGTATTATCGATTTCAGTGCAATAAAATTCTGTATCCAAGCTAGCCTTTTTGCTACATAATGATTGCTGGTTCATTTAAATCTATCGAGAATTCATGATTGTACTGTTTGGCAAACGCTGATACATGACTTTGAGGCTCCCAGTACAGTAAAGTAAAGACCTGTACTGTGCGCACTGTACAAATTCTAAGGCAATTTGTACACCTAATCTTTATTTTGGTATTATTTGTTTCCATACTTAGGTTTTCACTGAAGATTGGAGAGATGAGTGAACCAGTTTTCACGGATTCAGGGATCCATCTTATTCTAAGGACAGGTTGAAGCACCATCAAGAAAATTACAAATATGTTATCTTAAAGGCTGAATATAACTGTATCGACTAGATCGATAAATTAATGTAGGACAGCTGCCATGAATTCAAAAAAGGGAGGTTGCTAGGAGAGATGGAATAAAAAAATTTGTTTTAGGCTATGCTTTGTTAGGCTGTGATAGGGATACGCGTATTTCGTCACAAGAAACTCAACTCTGAGATCACAAAAATATTAAGAAGCTCGAGTGCTGGAAAAACATTAGATAAGAAGCTGTTTTATTTATTTTTATTTTCTTTTAACAAATCTGAAGCATGTTTGTTCTACTTTATTACTCGGTCCTACTTGCATTAACATGTATAAATAGAGGAGTGGTTTCATAAAAACTGGCTATGAAATGTTCACGAAGGCACAGGAGATCCCCCACCGATAAATATAACGTGAATTTTAGGAACATTTTAAGAAATTGTTAAAAAACTTTCAGTGCTCAAATCTGATAATTTTGAGAGAAATTCAGTATTGAGTGAATTTCTTTGTTTCTTATAAGAAGGATACGTGTAGTTCATAATAAAAACCTCGCGAAAAGAAAATGGAAAAATTTGCTAGAAATAACGAATATTCGAGATCACTTGGACTTGAGATAGCGGATATCAACTGTAGTATAAATCTCCATTCTGGTAAACATATCTGGTATCATAACAGGCGAAGAATATGTAAGGTTTTGATACCAGGTGTCCCAAAAAAGTTCTCCTGTTTGAAAAATCACCAAAATTTGATTATAAGGCCGATCTTCAAATTTATTTTTTTGGCAGGTAGATCAAGGACCACATTATTTTCCCAGATATAGCTGATTCTTGTAACTGGTTTACAAATTAGCAAATTTGCTCTTTTTAGAGCTGCCTGGTTTTGAATCATACTGCAAAAAAGAAGTGGTGATTGCCAGATCATGTTCTTTGTGTATAGTAAGCTTTTAATTTGGTCATAAATGACTGAAAGAAACACATATTATCATTGGAGACTTCAAGGATGATAAGAAAGATGAAAATGTTGGCCCTTAGGCAAGATTGCTTATTTTGCTTAAAAAGTATAGCTCAGAATAAGGTTTTTCAACGTGTAACTTTCAACCTTTAAGTATTGAGAAAAAAAAACAGTCTATCACCTTTAAATATTGTTCGGTCTTTGAGGAAGTAAATAAAAAAGAAACGTTTATCATAGGTTTGATAATCGAATTTTGGTGAATTTTTAAACAGGAGTATTTTTTGGGACACCGGGTAATATAATAGATTTGAAGTTGAGTTGCGATCAGATAAATTATGCCTTTACGAATCTTAATTTTTGTCTTCGATTATTGCAAATCAAATTTTATATTCAATCTTTCCGGTGGTTTTTGACATCTGTTTATTCTAATTTTGTCTTAAATTTTGTGGGTTCCGTTTTCTGCCAGAAAGATGCAGCTATAAAGTACTGGTATTTTATAGGGACTCAATTACGTAAGCCATGTGAAATTTGCATGAGTTTTCTTTGCAATAAAATGTAAGTTACTTCCAACACTCGTATACTGACCGGGAGATGGTTGAAAACCTGTTTTGAAAGATAGCTTGAAATAT
>REGM01000129.1:580268-592207 GCA_004194415.1 Aurelia aurita
CATAGAGCAAATCAAGACGGGAAAGCAACCAGTAGCAATCAAAGCCAACTTGAATTCTTGTACAGCATTTATAGTCCAAGCATGTTTTATGCAACGCAAGGACGGTATCCGGAAAATTTCGAGTTCAAGATATTCCATATAACCAGCAGCACGCTGCAATGCTTTAGGCCAAGGTGTCTTCGACATAGCACTTATAATGCCACTTAGAACTTGATAGAAACCCAGAAGGATCTTGAGGCTTGAAAGAATGATATCTACAATGTTTCTTTGCTCGCTTGAGGATGCACCAGGTTCGTCGTTATTGGTCCTAGTTCTTGTTTCAATCCACGAGAGTAGAATGCAAAGCAAAACAAATATGAAAAAATATCCAATCAACTGGAGAAGAGCGATGGTTGGTTTAGGGCAACGAATGCACGTGTTCATAGCCTTCATGTAACCTTCATCACAAACTGCACAGAGCACTTGCTTGTACCCAACACTGCAATTCGCATCGATCCCGCCAAGACATGAGCCAGGTATCGGGCATTTCTGAGGTAGTGGAATTTCACATTCGAATTTTGTTGTCTTTCTGTCATAGCCATTTGTTCTCGTGTCGAGGTTTTTCATAAATGATCTGAATGCTTCTTTGCAAGATTGTTTGTTTGCCGAGGTTTTCTTTGCCTTTGTGAACTTCCATGTCATCCAGTACCCCTTTTTAAGCACCGGATAATCCCGTTTGCATTCAATGCCAGTTTTGCTGCATCTAGTGCATTCACCAAATCGATCGAGCCGAGCAAAACCCTTAAGACAGCTACAGGCACGATACCAGGCTAATTCTCCAGTATCAGTACCCTTAGGGCATGTCAAACAGTCTAATGGGGATTTCCCTGGTGCCTTTCCTGGGGATACATACTGACCAACGGGGCATTTCTTGCAGGCAGTCGTCGCAACTTCATCCTGATAAAATGAACCTGGCGGACATTTCGTGCATGTGCCGCTGCAGCGAGAATCACTACAAGTATCTCTCATCCCAATAGCACATGGATGACAGTGAAATGTTTGTGTTTTCACAATAAAGTTACACTCGTACCCATCGTTACCTAAGACGCGAGATGCAGTCTCGATGACATAGTCGATCAACGGTACACACTTGATGCTTGCTTGTAAGATGGAAAGTGCTGATATCTCCTTTAAGTTTTTACACGTTAGGTAGAGGCTAGAGGTATTAGACATTACAACGTAGTCTGTTGCCTTTAGATGCTGTAAGTTTGGATTCGAAAACAGAAGGAGTAGATCTGGTGGTCTCTTCATGCCGTTTAGGACACCTGTCATATTGGTCAGCTTGTTGCCATACAGGACAAGTTTGTTTATCGCCATACCTCTGAAGACGCCTTGTGGCAAATATTTTATCTGATTTCTATGCAAGTAAAGTTCACTTATGTACTCGACACCACTGAAAGCTTTTGGCGAGACTGTCTTTATTTTATTCTTGTGTAAAAATAAATATCGCAATTGCTTGGATCCAAATGCCATGTCGTGTACCTGTGACAGCCGATTGTTCGCCAGGTCTATTTCAAATGAGATCGTCTTGCTCAAGTTGAAAAACGTTATTCGGTTGTCGTTTAATTTTAACTTAGTGATATAGCGCATCGAAAGATCTTCGGATGTCACATTTTGCAGGTGATTCTCTGATACGTCCAACAACAGCAAGTATGGTATACCTCTAAGGTCAGGCATCGATTCTAGTTCATTTCCGTCAAGTTCCAAATATCTCAGCTTGTTGTTTGATGCAAATATGCCAACAGGTAAATTTCTGATGGGGTTCCGTTGAATGCTAAGTTCATACAAATTTGGCAGCGGCTTAAATGCACCTTTTGCAATGGTGCTTATGCTACAGCCCTTCATCTCGAGTTTTCGTAGTTTTTTGAACTGCTGAAAATCGTTTGGACCAATTTGCTTCAGCCAGTTGTAGGAGAGGATAAGGGATGTGAGGGAAGGAGGCAGCACATTTAAGGTGTTTTCAAATTGAATACGGTTAGAATGAAGATCTAGAAAATGCAAATTTGATTGCCTTATCAAAGATCGATTGATCATTGTTCTTACACAATTAAGTGTCAATTTATTTTTCCTCAAGAAAACTTCAGCCAAAGACTCTGGGAGCAAGACTGGCTCACTCAAGCCGCAGTTTTCCATTTTCAAGATTTGCAGTTGTGTGAATTTCAAAAAGGAATCGAGTTTTACTTTCAGTTGTGGGTTATTCGAAACATCTAGTTGATGTATGGTTACTGGTATGTCACTTGGGATTACCTTTAGACCAGTATTTATGCATGATACAATGTTGCCAGAGCATTTACACTTGAGAGGACATGCCAACGAGCTCCAACAAATTGCAAGAAGTAACAGAGCTACAGCCACTCCAGTCTTCATGATTCTGTGCTATGTATGCCAACTGAAATGGGCAGAGGCTACCTGTAATATAAAAAATAGGATCTTCCATGATTTCTGCAATGTTTGAGGACTATTTGTCCCTAGGGGGCATTCACAAAGAACAAGGACTAAGATACAACAATTTGCTTGGGGGGCCATCGGCCGAAAGTTTTAAGGGGGGTCAGGGGGTACTCCTCAGGAAAAAAATTGTAACCATAGGCCTTCAGATTGGCTTAAAGCGACGCAAATTTTTGTTTCTCATTACAGATTGACTTTCCAGGTTGGTCTACGTTGGGATGGAAATTGTAAAATACTTATTGACAAATATCCTATTGAGTTTTAAAGAGTATAATGTCTCTGGTGTGAAAGAATTTTGTTCTTGCACATACCCTAAATGGCCTTCTAGCATAGTAAAGGGTAGAAATTGATCAAGACCTAAAGATGAACATGGAGTACCTATCTAATTTTCTTGAATACTAAATAACGAAAATATATACTGTAGCAACTACTGAAAGTTTTCGGGGGGCCAAAGCTCCCTGACCCCCTGTATCTCGGTCCAAGACCACGTGTACATTGTATCGGTACAGTTTGATCCGTCACAAAGTTGTTACGGCTGAATTGCGTTTACACAGCTCCAGAACAAAATTCCTCCACTGGGCCTTTTTTGTTTACATTCTAATAATAATAATAACTAGCTGTTAATAAAATTAAGTGAGTGCAGCTCAGGCTTTTCTAACGCAACTTTCTGCAAATGCTTCGAGGAACAAATGCTCTGAGTTTGAAACATTAAAAAATGACAACTGTTTGCAAATTACAAGACCACTTAGCATGACTACAATATTTATCATACTCAATAAAATATTGGTCTCTATTGAAGCATTGAAAATTGCAATTTCCAGTCAGATACAGTTAATTATCGTTCATGTTCAAAGTTCCTTTGGACTTCACAGCTTTACACTGCTTTGGGTGGTACCTCACATGACAGGCTCTGTTATCTGGGCAAAGAACAACACTGACATCAACTTTTGAAGGAGAAAGTCATATTTGCAGCAATGGCTCTGATTGTTTCTTTGTGATCAGCTCTCAGTGACTGTGATGAAAGGTTTGCTTCTAACAGCATTAATCAGAAGCAGCAATGATCATGAAACAGCTAAATAATCATAAAAAACTGTGTCATGTTTGATTCACTAGTGTGTAACGTAAGATGTTTTGATCGCATCATCAACAATAATCAAACAGCTGCACCATCTTAACAAACTGTTTTCATGTTCGATTCAATAGTGTGTAACATAATATATCATCAAAAACATATGATCAGCAACAAGTCCCATATATATGATCGCATCAGCAACATCAGGAGGAAATCGACAAAAAGAATAATCCGCAACAATAATAAGTCATGGTTTGCTTCATTTGATTTTGTGAAGCACACTGTTGTTGGCAGCTGCTCAACTCAACAAATTTGGAGTATCTGGAATGAATCCTTTTTGCAAAGCAAGCAAACACTGTGAATCACCAACATGAAGGATTTCATGAATTGTCTCAGGCTGCCACCTTGGAGCTGCCATAACATGATGGTTATAAGCCAGTGATGTTAAAGCCATAAATGCACATTGTCTTCCACATGACTCTTCACTGAAATAAGCATCCCCTTGGTGCAGGTTTCCTGTTGCAATCAATGACAATATGGTGGCAGGTGAAAGGCTGGATTTTCAGAAGGACTGTTGCTCGATGCAGGTGTCGGTCCTGGGTTCACTTCAATATCTCCTGCCAAGAGTAAAAGAAAAAACACAACAGCAAAATTTGAACCACTAAAAATATCAATGTTATTTGGCCTAACCCCAGAATTTCTTGAAATCCGCCGTCTCAATTTTGAACATTGTTCCTTAATCCACGCCCTGCCGTTGGCATGCGGCATGCATTTATTTGTGCAGGCATAAGTAATATCTAGGCCCAGGCCTGCATGAATATGTCCCTGTCCCTGAAACAAATCAGATTTTAAACCAATTCTGTGAAAGGTCGAAACAACAGAGAGAATCACAAGAAACCCTCTCATACTTGCTATGAAAATATAAGGACTGATGCGATACTTACCTTTGTGTACGCAATCTCTTCTTGTGTTGAAAGTTTCCCAGCTTCCCTGCAACCAAAATCGACGGCGTGGGAGCGCAACGGAACAACGAATCAGCAAACTTTTTGATTGAAATGAACTGACACGTATACAGTTGTTGCTGTTGCATTGAAACAAACGGCTCCTCTAGATTCATTCCAAAAGTCTCTTATTTCGCTTCCCCTTCCCCTACTGACTTGTCGCTACAACTCAGTGCTGCAACTGAAGTGATAACAACAACAACAACAACCGAAAGTTAGAGGGACTTGTGTATTGAGCCTACGGCTCCTCCGTGAAGTCAGCAATTTCGCTGCGCAAGTTGAGTGGAGCCACATAGCCAGATAGATAACCCACCATGGCTGATTTGTCGGGTTTACATTCCACTCCGTAGGCGCTTCGCGCCCCCGTCGCTGCAATAATAATAAATAATAATAACAATAATAATAATAATTGCTGCAAAGCTCATGCATAGCAGCTATCTAAACGGGATTAATAAAAAATTAAGGGCAATGTATGTTTGTGGACAAAAGAACAAAGGACAATAGGCAGATTGTGGAAAGAAAACGTTAATCACCCCATGTGGTGCTGAACAGTGAATTGCCCATTGTGGCAACAAAAGCTACTACTGCAAAACCACCCACTGAAACAAACAGAGCAAATTAAATGAATCTCAATTAGTTTTGGTAATGTTTCTCAAGGCTCTTTCTTTATTAGTAATGCACAAGATAATAATGATTCACCATTCATTCCTTTGCATACAGCACTCGAGAATGTCTTTACAAATAACAACAATGCAATTTTCATGATATCTGTTATTCACAATGCGAACTCAGGGTTTTATGTATTTATGATTCTCATGCTAGAAACTCTTTTGGCATGCATGGCAAGACAGTGCTGTTAAATTTAACCCTATTTCACATGGGGTATTTTTATGACATTTTGGCATGGAGGGGGGGCGTTTTTCGCCCCCCCTCTTTTTCTCTGAGAATACACAGGATATAACAATAAGACTTACCTCAATTGTTCTTTGGACAATGGGCTTTTCAAATATAACAATGATAATTAATTAGTCACGTGATTCGTTGCTAGGCGACCAAAAACAATGGAAAATTGGCAAATTTAGCTTCCTCACAAGAAAAATTCTATTTAAATAATTACTCAACAGCTTTGAATGCAAATGGTCTTAAATGATAGAAAACACATAGTAGAAACAAATATATACCTTGAAGCAATTTTAAGCATTGTTTTTTTTTCTATATTGCTACCTAGCATCCGAAGGTAGTTTTTAGGACACTGAAAAGCTAAGCTTATCGAAGCAGTGTCCTGGTCCTTCCTCTCGATGTGACTACACCTCGCGATTCCTTTAGCCTGGAATTACAGAGAGTTATTTCCGATGCACGCATGCACGCAGGCTAATAGTAACAGGTCTTTGTGGTTCTGTTGGCGTTGAAATTCTTTGTTTACTTTGAATTGAAAATTCAATCACCCATGGAAAGTTGTTTTGTGACCACAACTGAAATTTTTTTTTTTTTTATATTCAATGTAAAACTTAATCTTTAAGTAGACTGAAATCCACAACTGAAATCAGACAACTTATTCCACAAAACAAAAGAGAGATTCAGGTTTTATGCCTTTGACGTTTCATGATTGTGGCGGCGTATTGGCTTTTGCACAAACAAACACAGCATTTGAACAATGTATTATCAATTTATCGTGACATTCCACTATGAAATAAACAACAATTAATTTGATCCTGCTGATCACTAAAAAGCTGTGGTCCCGCTGTTCGTTATATAAAATCACTTCAACTTGCCAAGAAATTGCAGTGGTTTCTGCAGCTGTGTTTAGAGTTCTTATTTATCCACGGAGCAGGGAGGTGATATAGGGCTATCTTCTGTAAATGAAATCTTCCTCTCGTACCAAAGGCAAAATGCTGCGAAAAGACGGCTTGATTTTTGAATTACTGTCCGATACAGATCTGCAAAGAAAACAAAGAATAAACCAGACAGGATAATGTAAATTCACAAAATCCTCGCAATTTATTATCATATAATTTGTTTGCAAATCAAGTAGGCCTACCAAGCGGCCAGGGTGAATTTAGCTACATATTTTAGGAAGATTTTCGGCGCAGAGAAAAGTTTTCTCCATGCTAAGCCCTCATATTTTGGCGCAATCTTCGGCGCAGAGAAATGCCCAGATTTACCCTGGCCAAGCGGTCTTTCAAAGTTTGTCGGCATCATCAGATCATGCACAACAGCACAACATCGATGCATGAATTTTCCTGATATTGATAATAAATTCGACAATGTGTGGTTTTACTTACCCGCTTCTTCCGCTTGCTAACTTCAAAACAACGATCCTAACTGCATTCTTTCGCTGGTACTTTCACTGCTACTCACTTCGACTTCGATATTTCAATTCAAAACAGCATTTCCTTCGTGTTGTTCTGTTGTATTTCACCTCCGCCCCCGCTGCTGCTTTGCAGCAGTTTACCTCCTTTTGAAACATGGAATCGAGATAACTTATTATGCAATCTCGTTCTGCAATTTGATTGGCTATTCGAAAACAATAGATAACACAAACTATTTCTCGAAAACTTACTAATTATTCGAATAACAACAATATAATCTAGTCACTAAGCAACAACCACTACAATGTTGCTTTGTTGTTTGGAATCGAGGTTGGAATAATTAGAGTTACCTAGCCAACAGCAAATCCATAATGGCTGCTAATCTGTCCATTTTCTGGACAGATTGGTGCAATGTGTACCAGGGTGTTCACTCGGCTTCGTGACTAGCGTATGACGTAAGAACACCCTGGGAACGAGGTTGCTTATTATGACATTATGACATTGCTCGCAAGTTTCAATTCAACTCGAATAGATTTGCGGCTCCGCCGCAACTAGCTGTTAATCTTGTTAAGTGAAGTGCTGTGTCTGTCTTTGTGGCTTTAATTTTGTATACACGCAGAAGTCATAATCATAATCATCATCATTACTTTATTTAACGTAGGCTACATTAAAAGAAGATAGCTAAATTACAGCTAATTTAGGCCTACTTTACAAAATTTGCAATTTCTTAAAACAAATCGATTAAAAATGTACAGTGTGTATTTACAAGATGTGTTTATCCTGTTAGAAACCCAACTTTCGGGATATATGTTTTGCAGAGCCTACAGTTGAATTTATTACCATTCCAACATCTAATTTGTTTTTTGAAAATAGGAAGGGTGTTTGATTGTTTTATTTCTTGCGGTTTATAAGCTGCCACAATTTATTTCCAAGGTAGGCTATGGTCTCAATTCCAAAGGACGTAGTCCGTACCTTTGGAAGTTGAGCGTCAGTGCCATGCCTTAGATTGTAGCTAATATGTCGTTCCATAAAAATATCCTTCATGAAAAGTGGATTTAGATCGGATTTGGTTTTATAAATTTCTGTCATTAACAACTGTAGGTTTCTTACATGGACTGGCACCGATTTAGTCTGTTCCAAGAGAAAGGTTGCAATGTGGTATAATACATTTGACATGTAAAACACACGAATACGAAGTTATTTCCGAGTTACAGAAACGCCAGAACGTATCCACTTGGTGGCAGAGGAGCTTTGGTGCGACCTCAAAGATGACAGTTGCTAGGAACCTTGTAGCTACTTAAAATCAAATTTCACATACTATTGCTTAGCGAAGAGCAAACGTTCCCTGCAGATCGCGCCAAAAAGATGCACACAGAAATACTAGTGGACAGCTTTCAGTCATTTTGATAAACGTCCATAAGCGTACGGCTGAATTTTCCCAGGGGGGGGGGGGCGGTAGGATTTTGCCCGAGTAGGGAGACATATAAATAAATTTGAGTCCATTGGAGATACAGACCTTGGAGATAGCAGCGAAGACCGGAGCCGTAATAATTACATATTCTGAGTTCTTTTTGGTCAGGCATTGCTCCTTCAGTATGAAGTCTGGCAATAATCGATATATTAAAAGTGATCATTGTTGAGTTTTGAATAAACCAATCAGAAACATGTTTGGGGGCGACTTGCTATATCCTCGCAGATTCTCTTATGATGTCTACTATTCAGATCTGATAATTTGGTCTAAATTTCTAGAGTAGGACCACAGCTTCCTCAAACGCTATTTCGGGTATAATGCCAGCAGTTTTTAATATTTTATTTAAAATCACTAAAAAGTCTTCAATTCCACTACAGTCAAAAGAAATATGAGTCCCGACTTTTCCTATTGTCCAAATGTGTCAATCATGGTACTCATGTCACTTTTCAAAACTTCATTCGACAATTTCCTCTCGATAATAAGTAGTGCCAAATTGCTCAGCCTTTCTTGCCCCATAGTTGATCTGAGGTATGTCTTCATCAGCCGTCGAAGGCCACTGAGGGGCCGATTACATGGAGCGGGCTAGCCCGATTAACCGAGGTGAAGGTTTTCACCCGGGATCCCGGGGTCAATAGCAGTTACAGTGTTTGAGAGACTTTCGATTACATGGCAAGCGGGCTAGCCCGGTAAGCCGAGATCTCGTCTGCTGCCTACCGGGCTAGCCCGGCAAAACGGGCTGGAAGTTACACATTCTTCTCATGTAATCGATTCAAGGCCGGGCTAGCCCGGCAAAGCGGGCTGAGAAATCTGCAACGCATGCGCTTTATGAACAGATTATACGATTATGGCGACAAGTATTTCACAGCCCGGGCTGGAATTCTCCATGTAATCGTTCAGATCATTCAGCCCTGTTAGGCGAGCCAGCCCGTTTAACCGGGCCAGCCCGCCCCATGTAATCAGGCTCTGAATGATGTTTTCTGCCAAGCAAGACGTGGCTGGAATCGTTGCTAACAATGACGTCGTTTCATGCAAGGATAGCAGCACTTGGTGCAAACCTTCTTGGAACATCTTTTGGACAAGCATTGCTGCATTCTTTCCATAAGATTCGGAAGTGCTTTGCTTCTGTACTTTCATACACCATCTTATCATTTTTGAGGCACTCTTGGTCGATTTGATAATGCTTCGATATCGATTCGTAGCTCTCAGTCTTTGGGTCACTTGAAAACATCACATCTGCCAAAGCGCATAAAATGTGCTGGTCATTTTCACCAAAGCGGGACAGTACTTCTGCCATAGTTGTGTCAACACTCTGGTAGTATACTGTTATACGGTAAGGGTCCTTCGGGCTGATGAGTATGAGGGTTTCAGTATGAGAGCTGATGGCCCTTTGGGTAATAGTTTGAAGCATCTATCAAGCTTCTTACTGAAAGTACTATTTGGGGGTGCCGAGCCTATGGCCGTAACAACATGCCGAAAAATACATTGCTCCTTTGGACTAATGTTCCTGAACAATGTTCTACCCAAATTACTCAAAGTAGTTCTATCGCGTTCCATTTTCATTTTTGCCCGACTGTATTTGAAGTGAATTTTTGAAAATTTGCCCGACTGGCATCGTTTTTCTAGAATTGGGGGGGGGGGCTGCCGCCCCCAGCCCCTCCGGGCCGTACGCTTATGTAAACGTCAATAGGATTACATGTGAAAATTTTAGAGAAATGTTTTACACTCTTTAAAAGATAAGCATTCGAAGACGAAGCATCATCGACGATACAACTAATTTAATTGGCTGCATTCGAACGCTTTCTTGAAAGTTGCTCCTGTCTTTCAGATTCACTTTCGTTTTTACGTTTGCTGGCCACAAATTGACGTAATTTTTTGAGTTTGCGTTGTTGTTCACTTTCAATATAGCTCTCAGTGGAAATTTTCCTTTTTCTTCGATTAATAAATAGATAAATATTGAAATATGAAATATTAATGGGGTAAATTCCTGTGACTCTGAAGAATTCAGATTATGAAATGTGACAGAAACCACTTCAAAGAAAGCAGCATTCAGTGCAGTGGCTAACAAGCGCAGGTAATTTGTAAGGAAAACATGTTTCTTAAATTTAACAGCACTGTCTTGCCATTTATATCCGGCATGCCAAAAGAGTTTCTAGCATGAGAATCAAATACATAAAACCCTGAGTTCGCATTGTGAATAACAGATATCATGAAAATTGCATTGTTGTTATTTGTAAAGACATTCTCG
The DNA here is from genome assembly GCA_004194415.1 of Aurelia aurita. NCBI lineage: Eukaryota > Metazoa > Cnidaria > Scyphozoa > Semaeostomeae > Ulmaridae > Aurelia > Aurelia aurita. The sequence continues at coordinate 590,851 of REGM01000129.1, forward strand.
AGTGCTGTATGCAAAGGAATGAATGGTGGAGTCATTATTATCTTGTGCATTACTAATAAAGAAAGAGCCTTGAGAAACATTACCAAAACTAATTGAACTTCCTGACCCATTAGATTCATTTAATTTGCTCTGTTTGTTTCAGTGGGTGGTTTTGCAGTAGTAGCTTTTGTTGCCACAATGGGCAATTCACTGTTTATCACCACAAGGGGTGATTAACTTTTTCTTTCCACAATCTGCTATTGTCCTTTTGTTCTTTTGTTTACAACTCCACAAACATACAAACCTTGCCCGTAATTTTTTTATTAATCCCGTCTAGATAGCTGCTAGGCATGCGCTTTGCAGCAATCATCCATACTACAATGTAAAAAACCTGATACTTCCTTCAATATTTATCGTTAAAATCCTGTAGTCAGGTAAATAGCTATAATCCTTGCAGATGTTCTTTAAATCAATCTTGAAAACAACAATAAAATCTAAACTTTGAATGTCAACTGGTGGTAGTTTGTTGGAACAAGATGGGCCTTGAAAACAGAATGACTTTCTTGCGGCTTCTGTCCTGATCCTTGGAACGTGCAATGTAGTTTTGTTGCCCCTTCTATCATTAATTATGACTAACTCTACCTGCTCAATGCTACTCTTCTATCTTAGAGAAAGTGGTTTTGAGCATTTGAAGGCAATTTGACCAGCCCACGAACCGCCCGCGAAGAGCTTCGAGTCAGCTCAATACCAAAACAAAGCAAAAATTTGAACCTTGTTATACAGGGGTATCGCCCTGTTCCGATCACTGTAAAAAACTACGTCAAGTTTCTTGTCACAGGAAAGTATCACATAAAAAAACATATCTACTAATTTATTCTCGAATTTATTCCTAATTTGATATAAAGGCACTAAATAGCGGACTAAAAGTTTAAATATTTGACAAAGCTCCTGTATCAACCTCGATTCCAGGGTTATCAGTGTCTTCGGCCTCCCTTCAGCACACAGCACACATGATGCACATAGATGTACATGATACACAACTAGCCGCCCATTGTTACCCTGGGTTCGAGGTTGCTCCTGTGTTGTTACTGCTTTTATTCTTCAATAATGTTTTAAAGGATAACATCCTTTTAATTTCGCTGTGCAGTTGCTTACCGAGAGAGCACAATCAAAGTTGTGTGTTTTTCAATTGGCAGATGCGGATGTTTACCCAGACATCATCGAATTGATCCAATACTTCCTTGTTTGTCTCTAACGATTTTCTGTGATAGTTCTCGTTTTGTTCTGTTAGTTTACATGCAATGATAAACCCTTCAACATCTCTTTTTGCCATAGTCTACCTTTTGGTGGGGGGAGGTGGGGGGGGGGGGGGTGAGAG
>REGM01000129.1:592820-681095 GCA_004194415.1 Aurelia aurita
GGGTGGGGATGGGGGGGTGGGGGGGGGGGGGGGGGGGGTGAGAGAGTAGCTCTGCACAATTTCAGAACAATGTGATTCACAGACATGAGCGAAACACTTCGCTTACTACTGCACAACAAGTATAGGATATTGAAAAAGGAAGCGAAGCACTTCGCTTAGTTTTTCACAAAAAGAAAGACTACTCTTTGTGAAGAAGTAAGCGAAGCACTTCGCTTACTTCTGCACAACAAGTATAGGATTGAAAAAGGAAGCGAAACACTTCGCTTAGTTTTTCACAAAAAGAAAGACTACTCTTTGCGAAGAAGTAAGCGAAGCACTTCGCTTACTTCTGCACAACAAGTATAGGATATTGAAAAAGGAAGCGAAGCACTTCGCTTAGTTTTTCACAAAAAGAAAGACTACTCTTTGTGAAGAAGTAAGCGAAGCACTTCGCTTACTTCTGCACAACAAGTATAGGATTGAAAAAGGAAGCGAATTATTTCGCTTAGTTTTTCAGAAAAAGAATGCAATACGAATGCAGAAGTTCGCTTATTTTTCACAGTAATACGAAACACTATTTTTACGCTATTACGCTAACATGTGTATACCCGCCTCCCAGGGGTTTACGGTTGTCGAAGAATGACTAAAAAATTTCAATCAATTTAATATCTACGAAACAAAAGCCACTTTTGCATTACAGCAAGGAAAAATAATAATAATGTCATAAATAAAAAATTCAAGTTCTAACGCACCTCGAGTAGACTGAGTATGGCTGCTTTCAGTTCAGCAAAAGTCACCTTGCAAATGTTAACTACTTCAAAACGCAACACTGCCTCTCCGTATACCAGCAGATCTTCTGAAAAACGTCGAGTTGAGCCTTCATTCAACTTTATTTAAGTACAACCAAAAACACTTTTGGTTTCCAGTGATTGTATTTTTTGCAAACTGTTGTTGTCTGTTAAAATTGCTCGTCTTTTGTAATCCTGTTCACAAAAATAGAAACCTTTGTATCTCCTGCGTGCAGACTCTCACTCACGGGAAAATTGAAAGGAGGGAAAAAGGTTTTTCCCTCTTGTCAATGTGCCCGTGGGAGTCTGCACGCAGGCTAGCCTTTGTAGTGCAGCCTTCCAAATACATCTTCGTGCTGATGGGAATTCCCATGCAGGATAGGGAAATTACCGGGAGAGTCAGAAAAATATTTTGACGTTTGAAAGCCTGTAGCTCTCAAACCATTTATACATTTGCATAAACTAATACCGTAATACCTGTGTAGCTCGTAGCTAATATGCCAAATTAGATAAAAACCAGTGGCGGCTCCAACCGCAAAAAAGTGGAGGGGGCAGAGGAAGATGGGGGTCTGGGGGCGTAGCCCGCAGGAAAATTTTCTCAGGGCCACGCCCTTTTTATACTCAGGAAACGCCCTTTTTACCCTCAGGAAACACCCTTATTTGTCTATCAAACTCTAGAGATAACTACTTAACTCCTCCTTAGATATTTGCTCAACGGATTTAGACGAATTGGAAAACTGACCTCGGAGAAAAGTGTGGGGGGGACTTGTCCCCCCCATTCCACCCCCCCATGGCTCCGCCACTGATACAAACATTTAGTTGGTCAAAATTGGTCACATCGTTCTCAAATTAAAACCAATTTTATAAAAACGCCTCATCTCAAAATAATTATAGGATTGTAGCTAATGTTTCGCTGCATAGAAGTATCCTTCATGCATGATGGATTTAAATTATTTCAGTCCTTATTTTAGTTTTTGCAAATTTTGATGCGGGTTTGCGGATTCTGGTACCCCCCAAAGTCACCCTCCTGAAGGAAAAGCAACAAGCAACAAAGCGACAGCAACACTTGCAAGCAAGAACGAAAGACGTAAGACCATACAGCAATACAAAATTTGGCTATTAAATAGTTACAATTAATTCTCATCCGTTCTTACCCCCATTCCTCCCAAATAGACAAATAGGTATCAATCAAACTCTTTTATCAATGTAGCAATAACCTTTTTTCCTTTTTATTTTCTTTTTACTATTTCTCTTTCTGTTTGCTTTATTTAGACTGTCGCATTTATCAGGTATATATATAATATCTGTTTTTCTGAGACACTTTTGTGTCTTAGTAAAAGTGCTCTATTATTTCCTTCGATTTTTATCCAGTGTATATTATAAGATTAATAATCGAGTGTCGATTAATAAGAGTATAAGCAAAGCAAAACCATTATATTTGCAGAAATACGAGATATTTATAATTTCTTTCAGAAAAATTTGAAGATGTGTCGTCGGTACCAATGTTATTTCTACAACTAAGTGGTCATACTGTATTGCATGCAAAGCGGTTTCAAAGCTTCTTAACCCTATAGTGGTTGGGCTATCTGAACTACCCTATTTTGGTTGGGGGGGGGAAATAACCCCCCCTACCTAACTCTTGGCTGATAATAGGTAGAGCAACTAGATTTGGTCTGCTAATAGCCCCAGGCATGTAATTTTCAAAAATATAAACATTAACCTAAAATTTGGCAAAGATATTGCTCACGTCAGCATTTTCCGTTGTGTGGTCCAGAAAAGCGGCAAAATTAGCCAAAATCAGGAAATATGAGCTAAAATCAAATTTAGAGCACAATTCCCATCCAAGCATGAAAATTATGATAGAATACATCAAATAACACTACTCTGCAAAAGAAATTTGGGAAATATTACGATTTTCCTACTTTTTTCGCGAGAATTGAGATTTGAGAATTTGCGATTTCGACAGGGTCAGTCCCGGAAAATTGCCTCCCTCCCCCTCACTCGTCAAAATATTTCAATGAAACTTTATGAGTACTTGCACAATAGGTAGTTGGTAAAAGTCAAAGAGTTTCGTTGTTGTAATTTTTAACATTGCGGAGTTATCAGAAAAAATCTACTAGAACCAAAATAGGGTTAATGTCTTAATGTCTGTGGCTATGCGACTTTAAAGTGTTCAAATCTATGATTTAAAGATGTTATAATCTGATACACCAAATTTTCTAATCTACAAGTACTTTCTAAAGTACAACAAACTAGAAGCTTTATTTCTTGCAAAACCTCATTAAGATACTAGTATACATGAAAAAATATTACGGATCTACAGTACAGTAGACTGACGACGTGATTCCTTGTATTCGTTCAATGTTTTTAATCGGATGTTTTTATTTTCTCTCCTACAAGGACTGACTCACGACCAAACAGATTCTAAACAGAGACTAAAATCTGAAGAAAATCGAACGTCTTCTATCCTTTGAACGTCGAAAGAAAAGTTGATTGCCGCTTCGAACGTCACTTCGAACGTCACTTTCCTTCGAAACGTCGAACTTTGATCTAATCAGCCAATCAAACCCTAAGAATAGGCACGTGCTCTAACCTTATTAAGAAAGTAGAGATTTGATTGGATGCACCCTAAATGCGGCGCATTAGGCCTAAGTAGTCTCTGTTTTGAAGCTGTATTATCACGAGTCTTAGTTTGAAGCAATAACTATCATTCAATTCAATGCGGCAAACTGAGACTCATGTACTCAGTTTAATAGTACAGTTCTTTCATAACTTAACATCCATTACATAATTTAAGAATTAATAAGAATAATCAATACCTCTGAAAATTTTTTGAAAAAGGACCATCTATTCCAATGTTGAACTGCACACAAAACAGTTCTTTTGAAGCTTAACTTCCCAAACATTTGGAAGATTTTTTAAGAATTCACAAGATGTTTTATGAATTCTAAAGAAGTCTCATGAAAGAACAAATTGTTGTTATGAAAGAACTGTACTGTATGTGCCTATCTACCATATATACCCATTATCAAATTATTGGTAAGAATTCTTGGATCAAAGCTATTATTGAATTACAAAATGACATTTTTAATTCCATCATCTTACTGAGGCTTCATGTAATTTTTTTAGATTTTTCTCATAATTGTTGGTGCACTATTTCCTTCAGAAATCCGAATTTAGCCAAAAATCACATTCCTCAATTTCCCAAAAAAGAGCCAAAAATGGGCTATTCACTGTCATGTAAATTTTGAATTTTTGATGCTCAGAATTGACGAGAGAGCATAATGATAATTCAACACTTTCCGTATTATTTCAAGGCGGTGACTGAGCTTGAAAAACATTACCGTTTTGATGGTTGAAAAGTGGATTAAATTAAGCCACGCACGTATAGTCTTAGCCAAAAGCCCATGGAAACTAGTTTTCGGGAATTCTTGAATCGAAATTAAGATTGTGCATTGTAAATTATGAATAAATTATCGAAATTAAGTTAAACTCCCAAGCCAGACAATGGAGTTGTAAATTTTCAAATCCATTCTATAGTTTTTGTAGTACGATTTTTCAAACAGTGGATACATTTTTCTGACTAACCCGTATCTCTCGAAACGTCGCTGACATAAACAAAACCGATTCTTTTTATGATGAATTTGTTCTCGCCACAGGGGGTCCAGGCGTATTCTCTAGCGAGCACCCTAGTTTTCGTTTCCTTGGTTCCCTGTGATACAGATTATGAAAAACAACAACTGTGTAATTCGAGATTGGATTACGTCATCGTTCCGGTCGACCTGTTGTTGTTACAGTAGAAGTACGGCCGTTACAAGACACGGGATTTGAAAAAACCACGAGTTGAAACCGCAACCAATAAGAACTAAGATCTCACATTACAAAAGAAGAGGTAATCTGTATCGAATTACACAGGTGTTGTTTTCTCATAATCCGAATCACAGGGAACCAAAGAAACGAAAACTAGGGTACTCGCAAGGAGATACGCCTGGACCCCCTGTGTTCTCACAAGACTAATCGCACAGTTCAAACATGGGTATTTAGACTACGTTCATACGATGCCGGCAATTTTGAAAACGGTGAAAAATGTTACGGATAGGCCTCCCGTTCACACGAAGACGGCACATTTTTTGACGGCAGATTTTGAAAACGGTAGATTTTGAAAACGGAACTCTAACCGGCACATTTTGAAAACGGCATCGTGTGAACACTTGAAAACGATGAAAACGGAACATTTTTCGATGCTTTCAAAACGAGGCTGATCGATTCTTAAGGTGTAGGTACATTTTTTTGCCATCAAATTCTTGGGGAGATTGCAATGAGTTTGTTGACCAAGGGCCTTAGGAAGAGTGTTCAGTAGGCCCAGATATGCATTATTCAGAATAGAAAACATACCAGGATGGTCTTGGTTGTATCTTTGTTACCTCGCTTTCGCTTTGAAAAATGAAAAATGNGACGCTGCGAAGGAGTCTCGTTTCTCCTTCGCAGCGTCCTCGTCACGATTTACGGCCCCGCAGAAGTTATAAAATTTTATTGAGCGCTGATAGACCAAGGGCCTTAGGAAGAGTGTTCAGTAGGCCCAGATATGTATTATTCAGAATAGAAAACATACCAGGATGGTCTTGGTGGCTCGCATTGGCAACGGTTTCGTTTGGCTGAATTTAAACTCGCGAAAACGAAGGGATTTATGTCGTTTGAAAAGCAAAGGAAAACAGAAAAACAACAAAGATACAACCAAGACCATCCTGGTATGTTTTCTATTCTGAATAATACATATCTGGGCATACTGAACACTCTTCCTAAGGCCCTTGGTGTGAATGAACGCTAGCTAAAATTTTGCTACCGTCACATTTTTCTCCGTTTTCAAAACGTGCCGGCATCGTGTGAACCTAGTCTTAGACGCCGCAGTTGTGCTTATGCTTCCGCGGAGGAAAATTTCTATGCTGTTGTGGAGCTCCACAGAAGAATAGAAATTTTCCTCCCCAAGATAAAAAAATTTCTAAAAAACTGTCTGAACACAAGATTTAGATGAAATTTAAGTTGCACGTAGTACAATATAAAAACAACTATCCAGTGAAAATCATTTCATTATCAGTGATTTGGTTACAGTGGTTTTCGCGACTGTCTTTTTTCTAAACCTCATTTCTCTGTAGATACGCCTGATAATGAGCTTATTTTCATTCAATAGGTGAAGTTTATGTTGCACTTAGTGCCATATGAATTTCATCAAAATCTTTCATTCAGAAATTTTTTCAGGAATTTGTTTCTCTTGGGAGTTACTTTTTTTGCCCACCTGTTACAAGCACACATGCAGCGGGCTAACTACCCATGGTTGAAAATTTTAAGAGAAGCAAAATATTACACTCTCCTTTTGCAACATACCTTCATGATAATGATTCTCAAGAAGCGACACACTATGAGGAAGACTACCAAGGAATTGAGGACCACGAGTAGCAAGCCAAGAGCCCATGAATCTTTTCTCTCTTCGATGATGTCTTTGGCACCAATTTCATGAGACTGCAGAACAGCGCCAATTGCCAGATTGACTGGAATGATCGACAATGACAGGAGTTGAAGAAAATTCTCGAACGGATCTTTCATCGGATTTTTGGCAGCCTGCAATACTGTAAATGCCATTGCTACAACGATGATGCCTCCAAGCCCAACTTTGGTATGCTGCAGGAAGAAGACAATACCAACTGTCAGGAGGAGTTTACGTACCATCTCTATTACCTCCCAATACCAACAAGATGCCTTGTAATTCTCGTAGGCAAATCTCAAGGCTGACCGGGCAACTTCTTCAGTATCGCTGCTGCACGTTTGAGGCTGGACCGTTGCTGTTTGTTCATCGTTGCCATGCGTTCGATGTCGAAGGGGTGTCCTTTCGTCATCCTCAACGGTGTGATTATCACCTTGCTGTTGTTCATCGTTGCCGCGCGTTTGAGGTAGAAGGGGTGTCCTTTCGTCATACTGAACGGCGTGATTATCACCTTGCTGTTGTTCATCGTTGCCACGCGTTTGACGTAGAAGGGGTGTCCTTTCGTCATCCTGAACGGCGTGATTATCACCTTGCTGTAGTTCATCGTTGCCGCGCGTTAGACATGGAATAGGTGCTGTTTCATCATTCTTAGCGATGTCATTATCACCTTGCTGCTTTTCTTTCTTTTCTTCAGGTTTTGGAGCAAAGATCCATAGCAATATCAACAGGAGGAAAGGAAGGCCAAAGGGTATCAACAGTGCTGCGTATGCCGACTTCAGAACTTGTTTGTTTTCATGTGAAATATCCAAACATTCGACACTGTAGTCGGAACGAAGATAGGCAAGGCTTTTGATGCATCTATCGCTAAGTTCGTTCGTACAAAATTTATGGCAACTCATCGGCAACACTCGGGCGATTCTTCGTGATGTGATTGGGTACGTTGCAAAGAGAAACAATGCAACAGATCTCAGGCAGTTGCGTATGATATTTTTCAAGCGTTTTTTGAATTCGTCAATTTTTGAATATGAATTCTTAAAGTAGATATAACACGCTTTAATGCCGACATAGAGCAAAATCAAGACAGGAAAGCAACCAGTAGCAATCACAGCCAACTTGAATTCTTGCACAGCGTTTATAGTCCAAGCATGTTTTATGCAACGCAAGGACGGTATCCGGAAAATTTCGAGTTCAAGATATTCCATATAACCAGCAGCACGCTGCAATGCTTTAGGCCAAGGTGTCTTCGACATAGCACTTATGATGCCACTTAGAACTTGATAGAAACCCAGAAGGATCTTGAGGCTTGAAAGAATGATATCTACAATGTTTCTTTGCTCGCTTGAGGATGCACCGTGTTCATCGCTGTTGGTCCTATTTCTTGTCTCCCCTTCGATCCACGAGAGTAGAAAGCAAAGCAAAACAAATATGAAAAAATATCCAATCAACTGGAGAAGAGCGATGGGTGGTTTAGGACAACGAATGCACCTGTTCATATCCTTCATGTAACCTTCATCACAAACAGCACAGAGCACTTGCTTGTACCCAACACTGCAATACGCATCGATCCCGCCAAGACATGAGCCAGGTATCGGGCATTTCTGAGGTAGTGGAATTTCACATTCGAATTTTGTTGTCTTTCTGTCATAGTCATTTGTTCTCGTGTCGAGGTTTTTCGTAAATGATCTGAATGCTTCTTTGCAAGATTGTGTGTGTGTCCAGGTTTTCTTTGCCTTTGTGAACTTCCATGTCATCCAGTACCCCTTTTTAAGCACCGGATAATCCCGTTTGCATTCAATGCCAGTTTTGTTGCATCTAGTGCATTCACCAAATCGATCGAGCCGAGCAAAACCCTCAAGACAGCTACAGGCACGATACCAGGCTAATTCTTCAGTATCAGTACCCTTAGGGCATGTCAAACAGTCTAATGGGGATTTCCCTGGTGCCTTTCCAGGGGGTACATACTGACCAACGGGGCATTTCTTGCAGGCAGTCGACGCAACTTCATCCTGATAAAATGAGCCTGGCGGACATTTCTTGCATGTGCCGGTGCAGTGAGAGTCACTACAAGTATCTCTCATCCCAATAGAGCACGGATGACAGTGAAATGTCACTGTTTTGCCAATCCAGTTACACTGGTACCCATCGTTACCTAACACACGAGATGCCGTCTCGATGACATAGTCGCTCAACGGTACACACTTGATGTTTGCTTGTAAGATGGAAAGTGCTGATATCTCTTTTAAGTTTTGACACGTTAGGTAGAGGCTAGAGGTATTAGACATTACAACGTAGTCTGAAGCCTTTAGATGCTGCAAGTTTGGATTCGAAAACAGAAGGAGTAGATCTGGTGCTCTTTTCATGCCATTTAAGACGCCTGCCATATTGGTCAGTTTGTTGCCATACAGGACAAGTTTGCTTATCGCCACGCCTTGGAAGACGCCTTGTGGCAAATATTTTATCTGATTCCTATGCAAGTAAAATTCACTTATGTACTCGACACCACTGAAAGCTTTTGGCGAGACTGTCTTTATTTGATTCTTGTGCAAGAATAAATATCGCAAACGTTTTGATCCAAAGGCCATGTCGTGTACCTGTGACAGCCGATTGTTCGACAGGTCTACTTCAAATGACTTCGTCTTGCTCAAGTTGAAAAACGTTATTCGGTTGCCGTTTAAATTTAACTCAGCAATATAGCGCATCGAAAGATCTTCAGATGTCACATTTTGCAGGTGATTCTCTGATACGTCCAACAACAGCAAGTATGGTATACCTCTAAAGTCAGGCATCGATTCTAGTTCATTTCCGTCGAGTTTCAAATATCTCAACTTGCTGCTTGATGCAAATATACCAACAGGTAAATTTCTGATGGAGTTCAATTGAATGCTAAGTTTACGCAAATTTGGCAGTGGCTTAAAGGCATCTTTTGCAATGGTGCTTATACTGCAGCCCTCCATCTCGAGTGTTCGTAATTTTCTGAACTGCTGAAAATCGTTTGGACCAATTTTCTTCAGCCAGTTGTACGAGAGGATAAGGGATGTGAGGGAAGGAGGCAGCACATTTAAGGCGTTTTCAAGCTGAATATCGTTAAAACTAAGATCTAAAAAATGCAAATTTGATTGTCTTATCGAAGATCGATTGAACATTGTTCTTACACAATCAAGTGTCAATTTATTTTTTCTCAAGACAACTTCAGTCAAAGACTCTGGGAGCAAGACTGGCTCACTCAAGCCGCAGTATTCCATTTTCAAGATTTGTAGTTGTGTGAATTTCAAAAAGGAATCGAGTTTTACTTTCAGTTGTGGGTTATTCGAAACATCCAGTTGATGTATGGTTACTGGTATGTCACTTGGGATTACCTTTAGACCAACTTTTATGCATGATACAGTGTTGCCAGAGCATATACACTTGAGAGGACATGCCAACGAGCTCCAACAAATTGCAAGAAGTAACAGAGCTACAGCCACTCCAGTCTTCATGATTCTGTGCTATGTATGCCAACTGAAATGGGCAGAAGCTACCTGTAACATAAGAAATAGGATCTTTCATGATTTCTGCAATGCTTGAAGACCATTTGTCCCCAGAGGGCACTCACTGAGACCAGGCTTACACTTTATCGGTACAGTTTGATCCGTTACAAACAGGGCCGTAGGAAGCATCTTAAACTTGGAGGGGCACGACACTCAAGGGCACTTGTTTCCTAAGCTAGATTGGCATTTCTCAAACAAAAAGGGCAATTTCTCGTTTATTGCAAAATCTTGGGAGGCGCGTGCCCCGCTTTTTTTAAAATATGGTAATTTAGATTCGTCCAAAAATGACACAAAAACTGTAGGGTAGGGGTAGGTCTATATTCAGTTTTCAATCTTGTTTCTCACATGTGTATCAATGATTTCATCTATCGGTTTATATCTAAAAAGGGCGTATCTGTATATCCTAATAAAAGGGCGCTTCCCTAAGGTTTGAAGGGCGGGCGCGGCCCAGAAAAATTGTCCCTCCCTTGGGGTCAAAATTCCCTTGTATTCCAGTTAGTTTTCTGTTTGTTCTCTTTTCCTTGTAAGACATATCGAAAAATTCATCACTTTGCTCCCTAAACACATGAAATTTCACAAATTGCTCCCCTTTTTCCCAGACTATTTTCATTAATGTTCCCTTGTTCCCAGCTAAATCCGAGTAAGGGAGAATGGTTTAAAACATAGTGCTCAAAATTTAAATTTGTGGACAAGCGATAAGGTGGCTCACATGCTAATAAAGCTTTTACACTGATACACACTTAGCAGGCCCGTCGCCGAGGAGCCGTTCCCCATTAATTTTCTAAAGCTAGTTCCTTTTTTTACTGAAGGGTTATAAAAGTAAAGATATTGAAATGAAGATTTGAACTTATTTGTATTCAAGGTGGTTATCAAAGTTCTCAGTTGAACCACCTGAAGTTACTAAGCTATTAGTATTACTGTTTATATCATGCAATTAAAAAATAATCTTTCATTTCTAAGTGATATTGGAGTCCTATTTTCAAAATTTCTAGGGAAAACCTTCTGTCAGTGGCAATCCTTTGCTCCTTTAACTGGCAAATTCTTCACGACATAGGCGTTTTCTGCCAGGGGTGGGGGGGGTACACGACTTGTGGATGGACGGGNGTCCTTATCCCTAATCCCTATGGGCTGATTCTTTGGTAAATGGAGGTATAGCCCTTTTTTCAACCATTTTGGGGGGGGGGGGGGTGCTTCCATCCCCTCTGAAAACAGCCTTACACTAACCAGAATTCGGTATAACTTGGCACAGTTATAGAGCAAGTAATTTACAACATGTAGCGCAATTTGGGTGTGGCTTCCACACCCTATGACGTCACAGTCACGTCATAAAGTTGGAAATTGGCCAAAATCAGGTTCTCGAGTTAAATTTGAGTTTAACGAAGATTTTGAAGGAACTGTATGCGGTTTTTGGTCTAGTTTGTCAAAATACTTGCTGAAAAATGTTATTCTATTGTAAATAGCGATTTTCGAATGATATTTTGGTAGAAATTATTCAATTCTGACGAGGTAATTTATGTTATAAATTTGTTCCATGTGAAAATAGACAAAAAGAAGCGGCAAAATGGTGATAATCCATCACAAATGCATCATTGGAGTGTTTTTAATGGAAAAAGGTGCAAAATATTTGAAAAATTTACTAATTAGCCCAACATGTGCTAATTAGCCCAAAATGACTGCCAAAATGACGTCATAAGAAAAAATGCTGACGTCATCAAATTCCAGAAATTCCGTTTTCAAATTAAAGCCCTTTGTTTGCTGATTCGTTTGAGATATAATACTTCATAATTTAAGCAAATTTTGCCACTGAAATCATCGAAAACAACGATTTTGCTGATACTTGCTTCCAAATATGGGCATGTCACGTGACCCGTGAGTTCTATTGTTCAATTTTTTTTACCAAAATGTAGCTAATAGATAATTAGTAACAGTCAGGGAGACTGGGGGGACATAGCTGATGTCGTTTAAAAACGCGGCAAATAAAACCTTGAGGGGGTTGGGGGGTGGAATCCACCCCCCATATGGATTAACAACCGTAGGTTTCTTACATCGATTGACACCGAATTACTCTGTTAGTCTGCATTTTGTGATTGTGCATATACCAATTTTATAGGTTTGTTAGTAGTAAATTGTAGATAGATCTAGGATATATTGAACTTGAAGAGCCGTCTTGATTTTACGATGCCTATGCTGCGATGGGAAATGGAACGCAGGGACGGGACAAGGACACGCGGGGAGCATATTTCATTTTCAGAATCGTTGGTCAGAATTGGGCCGTAATTTTCAGGGACACCTTCTAACCCTCTGAACTGACTATAACTATCCAAAATCAACCAAAATAACTAACAAATATAAACTATGAAATAACTGAAGGAAAAGCAGCAGCAACAGCAACACTTAGCAAGACCGTACGGCGTAAGACCATACAGCAATACAGAATTTGGCTATTAAATAGTTGCAATTAATTCTCATCCGTTCTTACCCCCATTCCACCCAAGTAAATAAATAGGTATCAATCAAACTCTCCTATTAATGTAGCAGTAATTGTTTGCCCCCTTTATTTTCTTTTTACTCTTTCTCTTTCTATAAATTTTTTCTTTATTTCCCCCTTTGCTTTTTTATTATTACTCCTAGTGTAAAATTTTTTTTGATCATTGAATCATTACCGTATGTTGGTATGTTATGACAGACAAGGAGTACATGGCTAGAAAGTTCCTCAGAGTTCTTTCTATGTATCCTAAGCAGTAATGTTATTACTTTTAGCTCAGTAGTCTTTATATTGTATCACACATTAAATATGTTAGTTTTACAGCTGCTGTAGATAATCACTGTAGTAATGAAGAGCTTGAATTTTGATTTGATGAAATTAAAAAATTAAAAGACCGACCAAGACCTAAAACCGGACCCGGACCCCCGGACCGTTTTAGCAAAACTGTGAACGAGGTTGTGGACAGAGAGCAACAAAACAGACCACAGGGAACAGAGAGAGATACTACTCACTGGTAGGCCTACTAGCCAAGATCAGCAAGAAATCAAAGCGCAAACCTTCAGTTCAAACCAATTCTTAGTGATGCTAAAAGTATACCAGTTGTTAGCCTTGGAGGGTAGGTTGCTGAATTTTTTTTAAAGTAATGTGGTTTGTTGTTGTAACTAAATTTAAAAAGTGATCAAGGTTTAAGTTTAACCATTATGAGATACCAATAATACATACAATATATACACTTACAGTATTATAGGGCATAGGGTAGGCCTAATACCATGATTGATTTGATGCCAATGACTTCATTTGTCAAAAGTATGTTTTCCCCCCAATACCACATAGATGCAGGTGTAAGAAGATGCCCTTGTAACAGAAAGCACAGAAAGTAAAGTAATATAAAACATATGTGTTTATATTTCAATAGCCAAACTCATATCACCTTTTAGTTTTGACCCAATAGTGGAATCGAGGTAGAACTGCCTGCCATATGCGTCTGCCAGGAATATTTTCCATATGCCACAAGGTAATCCATAGCTTATTGTTCCCCTATAGGATTTAGAGATTTTAGGCTATGCATACGCCGGCGTATGCCAAATTCAAGGTCCTGTCCGCCATATAAATATGGCACAGAAACCCCCTTGATTCCAGTATGGGTTTTGACATAGTTTTCTATTAGAACGAGAAGGCTGATATAATGGGAAGAACAGTACAGGCTTATTGTCATGTGCTGAGGAACTTGATTGTCGTGTAACCTTGGATGTGTCAATAAAATGAAAACCTACAAAATGATTGTCGTCGCTTGCGTCATTCTCTGATTATAGGCTCTTTTGTTACTTTATTGGCTTAATTTCAGTTGTCGTGCAATCCAATGCACCATCAGGCCAGACTGCGGAGCTTGCACTTTTCCAACAAGACCTTGGAGTGATCTTGGGTGCACTAGCCAAAAAATCATGTTGGTACAAGTGTGCAAGTTCAGATGAAAACAATAGAAGACTGCTACTAGCTAGGTGCACCAAATTTGGCAAAATTTCAAAATTTTATGTGTGCCAAGAAATCTTTTGTCGATTTTAAATCTTGGGTCATTCATTCATTCATTCATTTTTAATTCTTTATACAGGGTAAAAACATCAATATATACTATAAATACTGATTTACAGCTTGCCCTGTTAACTAAACCAAAAGAAAACCTAAACTAACTAGTTACAATGTTTCATATATAAAGTAAACAAACGTAAAGTCAAAAAATTATCATGGATCACGTAACAGCTTTCTTAAAAGCAGAGAAGCTACTTGTAGTTTTGGCTTCAGATCCTAGTTAGTTCCATAGTTTGGCTCCCCTGAAAGAAAAGCTCTTTTGACCAAGGGATGTTTTCAACGGCGGAAGGTTCAAATCCAATTTGGAATTGCGTAATTCCCTGACGCATGTATCAGAGACTCTTGTGAACATACCTTGCAGATAAACAGGCACTTCATTGTGCAGTGACTTGTGAACAATTTTTGTTGTTTCGAAGTCTATCATTTGTTGTACATCTAGGCTGTGAGGAAGCGTCATAGGGGTCACCTATCTCATACTCTGAAATCTCACATTAGCAAAGATTCCAAACTGGTTAGAGTAGACATTGTTTGGAAGAAGAAGACGGTGATGCCCTAAGGCTTATATAAGATTTTCATTCCTTTATATTCTTGACTAATTAGCAGTAATTATTGATATTTAGTATCAATAACACATCATCTACATAAAGCACTGCTTTTATAATGTGGCGGGCATGCCCATATATAGCAGATGCTTCAATCCAGGACATTGAGAGCCAGGCTAGGCCTAGCCTGTGTGCATACTCAACTGATTTCTTTTCGGAGAGGTTTCTCCTCCCGTTGATCAGCCAGCAAATCCTTGTTCTCAGTGTTTGAGATGCTAAGCCTTTCCTGATTGGCTGAAGCCTATCCTCTTTGTTTGAGAAGGGTGTTGTGTCTTTGTTTGAGTCTGCTGATATTTAATTGGCGCATGCACAAACAATGCTAGCCAAAGAAGCCCTATTGTGTGTGGGAGTTTTGATGTACCCTGTTTAGGCCACTCTAATGATTTGGTTCCTCAATCCTGGGAACCGTATGTGACCCTGAACAGGCTTTGTGCCACTGATGTGCAGACTCTACTGGAGAAGAGTCTCTTTTAAAAGAAATCAGCTTTAACGGCTAGGCTGGGCCATGGCGTGAATCACATCTCAGTGTATTTTTCAGGCCCAGTCCAGGCAAGTATTCAGCAATATATATTATATAGAGGTAATAAACATTTTACAGGCCCTGGGTAAATTTGCTAATGCATTTGCTTGAATCGAAACCAGCCTTTTACTTAATATTCTTATTTAGTTATATATATATTTATATATATACATTGCTTTTCTCTTTATAAGGACATGATGAGAGAGTATGGTCTGTGGCATGGAGTCCAAGTGGCAGCTTATTGGCTAGCTGTTCTAGTGACAAGACAATATCCTTTCTTACCAGGCAAAACAAATAATTGAGACTGGATGACCAAGCAAAATATTTAAGAGCCTCAAATAATTGAACTTGCCAGTTGCAAGGTTTCAGTAAGCCCTGATGAAATCCTTACATGCGCACAGTAGACCTCCAGTTATCTATTTAAGGGTATGCAGTATACTGTATATTTTATCACAGTGGTAGACTCTTGCCAAATGTTGGGGTAAAGCATTTGTTTTATCCCTATTCTTTTCAAACAAAAGGTCTTTGTTCTACCCAACAGTTTGGTAGGGTACTCACCCCCTCACCCCCCACCCCCTAGTGTCTGCCATTGTTTTATCTTTCCAATTCTTTAAAAATTGGTTATTCAGATAATTAGTTTAGGGGGTGGGTTGTGAACAATATAATATTTGTTTGAATAGTTTGCAAAAGATGCAGATTGCAAGATGGACTTAAACTTATGGCCATAGCTGTGGACTGCCTGAAGCCATCCTTTTCACGGAGTTTTGATATTTTGTAAACAAATCAAAGAAATAAATTCTGCATGGATTGATGTCAAATGTAGGTGAGTAGCACATTTTTTGGGTCAACCTCCTTGTCGGCAGGACCACTACAATTTCCGATAATTTCTATAGATTTCATTGTGACGTCATAGAAAAATGGTGCAAAATTTCAAAAAGCAACATTGAAATTTAGAATCTACATGGAAAGTTGACCTGAAGCAACTCAAAGACAACTCAAACATCAGAGCAGTAGCATTGCAACTCCTTGCGTAAACAAATGTTATCAACTAAAATGTGGTCTTAAACTTTTGGCCACGACTGTAGATCTGCCTTTTCCCATGAAATAGCAGTCTATGGTTATTCATAGCAAAACTGTTTCAAAGTTCTACATTAAAATTTTAGTGAGCAAAATGAGGAGTGTAGTGCAAGAAAATGTAATTTTTTGTCATATGTCTACTTAACTTTCAAACATCAGAATTTGGGGCAAAGAAGGTGAGAAATGGGTTTGCAAGACAGCTTTAGAAGAAGGACATTCAAGGACGATTAGATCAGGTAAACAGATTTCAGACCTTTGCATGCAGATACATGCTGAAAGTGATATAGCTTTCTTGGTATGCACTAGAGTAAAAAACGTGTTGAAACTCACTGCATAAGACGATGGAAGAAAGCATCAACATTATTTTAGCCCCAAGTTGAGATTTTTTGAAGATATTCTTACACATTTTGATGGAATAAAAAGTTTGGAGTAACTCACCAAAGCTTGGTTCACAGTGGGGTAAAAATTCATTGGAAATAAGTCAGAAAATGCTTCGAAATTATTTATAGCCTCAATTTGAGATCTTGAAAGTGCCTTTGAAGATATCCTAACGTATTTGGATGGAACCCGGGGGAGGTACTTAGTNTTGAAGATATTCTTACACATTTTGATGGAATAAAAAGTTTGGAGTAACTCACCAAAGCTTGGTTCACAGTGGGGTAAAAATTCATTGGAAATAAGTCAGAAAATGCTTCGAAATTATTTATAGCCTCAATTTGAGATCTTGAAAGTGCCTTTGAAGATATCCTAACGTATTTGGATGGAACCCGGGGGAGGTACTTAGTATATTTTGCTGACGGGATGTGCACTCCTTTCCGGGTATCGTTTTCGCCTCATTTTTCTAGCGCCGGGTATCGAAAGAAGGCAATTTTTCTAAAGCCGGTTGTCAAAAGGGGTATTTTGTTCAAGCGGACTGTTATTTCAATGATACTCAGTGTATGTTTTACGTTTTGGAGTATAATTTTCGC
Organism: Aurelia aurita; assembly: GCA_004194415.1. Lineage (NCBI taxonomy): Eukaryota > Metazoa > Cnidaria > Scyphozoa > Semaeostomeae > Ulmaridae > Aurelia > Aurelia aurita. The sequence continues at coordinate 609,833 of REGM01000129.1, forward strand.
CGATTTTTTCTAAAGCCCGGTATCATTTGGAGGGGAAAATTCTAGAGCTTGGTCAAAAAATTATGTCTTGGAGTGCACACCTCCATACTATTGAAAGTCAAGCACCCCCGCCCCCCGGGATGGAATCAAACAGTTTTGATTCGTTTTTGGAATCGATAATTATTTCCAAAAGGCGTAAAAAGAATTTAGAAAATGCGCTATAAATTCGAATGCGTTTTTACTCTCGTGTGAAGCAAGCTTTCATTGCTTTAGTTTTGTGGAACAGGGGAGGACTGCACTCTAGCGGACCAGCTTTATGTCATATCTCTAGGGAACATATTTGATCAAATACCCTATTAACCCTAACTAAACCCTACCTTACCCTAACTTACCCTAACTAACCCTAACTTACCCTAACTAACCCTACCTTACCCTAACTTACCCTAACTAACCCTAACTTACCCTAACTAACCCTAACTTGCCCTAACTTACCCCACCCAACCCTAGCTAACCCTAACTTACCCTAAAAAACCCTTTTCCAAAACTTAACCCTGACCCTAACCCTTACCCCATGACACATAACTTGCCGACATTGAAAGCTGGTCCGCTAAAGTGCAGACTAGCCACAAGTTGTATTGGAAAAGGAACAATGAAAACGAATAGTGACATAGCTTTGTGGCTCTTGGCGAGCGAAAATCACACTAAAAACACCTTACAACTGATATGAATGATTCCAACTTCTAAATTTGATTGACAGATGCTTTAGTTACATATTTTCATCATTACTATTGACACAAGGATTAAACTTAGTTGCATATTCTTATCACTAGAAAAAATTCGCTACTTTTGGACTATTATATTGTGAAGCTGATTTGATGGACCTATTAAAATTGTTATTGCTTTACTCCATCGATAAAAGTCTAACCCGGAGTTACAGACCATACAGACCAGATGAAATCCATATTTATATTTGTGTTATATATTTAAAGGTTCTCTGTTGGTTGATGAACCAGTTACTGTTTATTTGTTTATATTTTAACTCACAACTATTCGCCCTACCAACTATAATAAAATAGATTACTATCATCTTAATAAATGTCAGATTATCGTACTAATTAATAAGATATTTGTATAATATGTTTCATGCTTATTATTATGCCCATAGTTGCTTGGTCTCCATGTGGAAACTTGTTAGCTGCTGGAAGCTTTGATGGTACTACGTCGATTTGGAGTAGGAGTAGTGGAGGTATAACCACAGGGAAACCAGATTTACTGTTATTTTTTGCAATTTTTGTTTTTTGGTAATTTATTCTATTTTTGTACTAAACCATTAACCTCCTGTTATTTTCCGTGATTTCTTTTCCTTTTGCTCCTTGGCAGTGGAAGTTCGCTGCACAGCACAATAGAAATCACGGAAAACAACAGGAGGTTAATGATTTAGTACAAGTTACTATAGCTTGCGTGCAGACTATACTATAGGTCCTTCGCAGTGGAAAAGTATAGTCTGCACGCAAGCTACTTTAACACGAACATTTTTCACAGGAGGCAAGCTACTGTAGTTGGAAGAAAGCTTCAGTTTAACTTTATTCTATTAATTTTGTCCGATTTGCTTGTTTTTTATTTCAAATATCTTTGAGGGTTTACCTTACTGTATCATTTATTTAAAAAAATCTGCCAACGACTGCAAACCTCTATCAAATTAGTGAGAATTTTTCTGCCTCACAGCAATGATAAGATCACATTTTATACCGGGTGAGTCAGAAAAAACACTCCCCGTTTGAAAGGCCATTGCTCCCTGGATATCGAGGCAATAATATTTGTAAATATAGTGTTTAATAGTGTACATGTTCAAATAAATTCTAAATTTTACCAGACTGAAATCGGCCACTCCCTTCTGAAATTAGGAGGGATTTTCTCAAGAAAACCCCTCCAAGAAACATTCAAAAACGGCATGAAATCACGCCAAATTTTCGTCATATTTCTGCCTAAATAGCAATGGCTTGTACATGCTTTAGCACGTTTTATCGCTTTGGGAGGATGAAAGTGCCATCCTTGGAAACACAACAATAATATTCTCGGAGATTTTATCCTCCCAAGAGGATAACACGTGCTAAAGCATGTGCAAGTGTGCAAGTCATTGATTTAGGCCTGTTTTGAAGGTTTCTTGAAGAGGCTTTCTCCAGAAAATCGCTCACAATTTCAAAACGGAGAGGCCGATTTCAGTCAGGTAAATTTTAAATCACATTTGAACATGTCAACCATTACATAATGGATTTGTTAATGTTATCGTTTTGATATCCAGGGAGCAGTGGCCTTTCAAACGGGGATTGTTTTTTCTGACTCACCCGGTAGATCATCTTAGGATGACTCCTTGTACTAGTTAGATAGATAGTACTAAATGTCTATCTAGTCTCATCATCTAGTCTCATTTAGATAAATAGAAATAATACTAAAGTCTCTCTCACATTGAATGTCAGGTTAGGTTTGAATCGACACGAAATTTCTTATGCACAACTCTTTATTTGTTTTTATGCACAGTTTTTTTTCGCCTGACATCTAATGTGAGACAGCCTTTTTTTTCATATATTCATCTAAAAATTAAAACAATTACAAAATAAATACATAACTATGTGCCAACCACAGCAGGGAAGGACACTTGGTCATCTCGTCCCCATCATGGTTGGCAGACTTTGGTTAGAGGTGAATAATAATATGTTCTGGAGCAATGGTTTTAAAAGAATGTATATTTATAGGTTTTGAGAAACTAGGAATAATTGTATTGGTTTATCTCAGAATTTGAATGCATTGCCACGCTAGAAGGCCATGAAAATGAAGTGAAGTCAGCTTGTTGGAACACCTCTGGCTCTCTTATTGCAACTTGTAGCAGAGACAAAAGTGTATGGATTTGGGAAGGTAAGTAAATTGAACACATTAAAATATGATGTATTATTATATGGTGTTTTAGAAGCCTTGAACTTTCATATCACTGATTACATCATAGAAATAGAGTAGACTCAATACAATCGTTGTAGTATCGCTCTTCGCCAGAAGCGACGACAACAACATCAATTCAATTCACTGAGCCTAAGTTGAGGGGCTTGTGCAGTAAGGCTAGGAATAGATCCGCTCGTACTCAATTCAATACTCTGTCTGTTCTAATTTATTTCTCATGTTGGGCCTTTCTTACACTTGTTTACTTCATTCTAGGTAATAACTTTATTGTCAACATTTTTGTTTAAGTAGTATCTTGACAATTCCACATGTCATTAGACTAAAGGTGGTTTTCCACTAGGCGACAAATGTCGCGCGACGCGACAAACGTCGCGCGAAAAATGTCGAGCGAAATTGGCTTCAATGCCACAAGAAAATATTAACGGCGCGAAGTTTAAGATACATATTCAAAATGGCTGCCATAAACAAAAGACTTCTTCTCAAAAGGATAATTCTGCTTATGATTATAAGGAGAAGACAGCAAAGGAGAGCAAATAACAACAAGAAGAACAGATTTTGGGTTCGAAGGCTTTACCAGGAGCGAAGGGCCTCTTCTGCTGAAGGGCCTAGGCCTTGTCCTCCTCGTACATCATTATTCTCTCCAAACATAAATTATTTTGGTGCTGCTTGCTCTGCTAGTTGAGACAGCTGGGGCCATTGAGAAGACTGATAAGTAACTGGAAGACTGAGAAGAATGGAGTTCAGCGTATTAATATTCAAACGATGATGGATGGCATCATTTCTGGTTTCTTTGGCCGCCATATTGTGTGTTCGTGCTCAATCCTCATTGGTTGATTTCATGCCGCGAACAAGCGACGCTCAAAAAAGTAGGATCAAGTCCAACTCCTTTGCGACAGGAAAAAGTTCGTTTCGCGAAAAAAATAATTTTGATTGCGCATGCCCAAGGGAGTTCATCCTCGACGTTTGTAGCGTCGCGCGACATTTGTCGCCTAGTGGAAAACGGGCTTAAAGATAATTTGTTTTCATCGATTTCGTGTGGTTGAAAATGGTTCGTGTCTCTAGCCGAAAAGTTCTGAATTTTGTAAGGCTTTTAGGGCCAATAAATACTGTATTACAATGAAAACATGATTAAAGATGAATATTAATATGTTTTAATATCATCTTTACAACCAATAAATACAGCATGTTTATTCACTTCATTTTCACTCTGCGATTTACTAACTACATACTAGTAAACATGCATGCGAGCGTTTCCCAGTTTATGTAGCTACAATCAAAATTTTATGTGGCTAAAATTGTGTTTTGCAAGATTCCAAGGATATACCTGGTATTATGATATACACTTGTAAACTTTATGATAATCATTAAAAATATTAATGTTGAAAGAATGATATTATCTCACTTACTCGTGTCTTTTCTGCCCATTTTATTATTCGCCTTGTACTCACAGCTCCGAATTTAGGCATTCGGCCTTCCTGCTGTCGCACGCTTACGCGGCTACAACAACAACAGCCGCGTAAGCGTGCAGGAAGGCCGAAGGCCTAAATTCGGAGCTGTGAGTACAAGGCGAATAATAAAATGGGCGGAAAAGACACGATTAAGTGAGATAATATCATTCTTTCAACATTAAAATTTTTAATGATTATCAACGCATCCTATGGCGCGTGATAAATGTAGCTGCGTTTAAAGCATTTTAAAGGGAATGTGCAATGGTAAATAGGCTTGTCTATAAATAGAACAAAGAAAACACTCAGACACTGCATTGTTTCTTTGGCTATCCATTGTTCACGGCGCGTGTGCACCTTCGATTGAATGGGATAGTTTTTGATGTTTTTGCTCTTTGCAAATGCAAGCTTTTAACCTTGCACAAACCCTTTAAAGAAAGGGAACATCAAATAATTTTTGGTCACCTTCACCTTCATATAAGACTACCCAACCCCCTTGCAATGAGCGGCGAATATATTCTTGAGAGCAATATTTGCTAGGCATTATTACCCAACGAAAGACCAATTGCTTTGTAGAACCATATCTGACCGTGTACGTCTCTGGTTGCCTTTCTGCAATAGCTTTGGACTTGCCCAAGTCTCATTTTCTTTCTTCAGTCGATTACGGTAAAAGTCGCTGCGGGGGCAGGGAGAAGGAGAAAGCGGAGGAGAAGGAGAGGGAAAGAAGGAGAAAGCGGAGGAGAAGGAGAGGGGAAAGAACTTTTCCCTCTCCTTCTCCTCCGCTTTCTCCTTCTCCCTGCCCCCCGCAGCGACTTTTACCGTAATCGACCGAGGAAAGAAAGGGAGACTTAGGCAAGTCCACAATAGCTTGTGTGGAACCTGCACTCTTTAATCAGGCCGAATTTTCAGACTGAGGCGAAAATGTGCCCTTACCTTTCCTCCAGATGTTCGTCCTGCCTCTGATTTTTCTGTCTATTTCACCATTTGATCTTTGCAGTTGAAGATGAAGAGTACGAATGTGTCAGCGTCCTAAACAGACACACACAAGATGTGAAAAAGGTTGCATGGCATCCGAATAAAGAAGTAAATAATTTCTCAGTTCTTTTCTATTTGCTTACATTCGTCCTGAATCCTTTAGAACGATGACTGTGCGAAAATATTAATGCCCTCTGGAAATCCGTTTATTGGAAGCAGAATGACTTATTTTCATGGCACATGGAATTTAGCCTGTCATAACTTGTCAGAAAATGCCCTTAAATGTGTCCTCAAGTACATTTTCTTCATCTAATCATCAACAAGTTTTCTATGTTTATCAAAAAATAGTTGCTAGACAAGCCCAAACCCAAGCCCAACAAATGTTTCGGAGATTGTACGCAAGTAAAAGAATGACACTTTCTAAACACGAATTCTGCCCTAACTAACCCTACCTTACCCTAACTTACCCTAACTAACCCTAACTAACCCTAACTTACGCTAACCAACCCTAGCTAACCCTAACTTACCATAAAAAACCCTTTTCCAAACCGTACAGGTTGGCACCCTAATATCGCTTCGTAGCGCCCTGATGAAAGAGATTGATGTGCATATTTTATAAAGATCTGGCCATTAAGATATGAAAAAAATATCTGTATGATCTGTTGCAAAATAGATTTTCAATGATTTCTTTAAATTGGAGTCTTTTTTCGCTCGCCTGCTGGACGGGTTTCTAGCTGTCGTGGAATGAATGTGTCATTTGCAGGCCTCGTAAAATCCCAGGGACCAGCAAGGTGAATTTCATAAAACAAAAGATTCTGCTCTCTGACAGGACAAAGCGATTCGCCTTTCCAAAGACTAGATTTCACACCTCTGAGTGCACTCAATCAAATCAAAATAAACAGAGGGATCAAAACATTACGGTCATCTGCGCTGAAGGTGCGAAATCTATTCTTAAGAAAACAAATCGCTTTTTCATGTCAGAGAGCTGAATCTTTTGTGTTACAGAAGTCACCCTTGCTCCAGGGAACGGAACCAGGTTCCCACATCATACCTATCATATCATCAATTATTTGGGCATTGTAGCCCATTCAGCATTGCTGGTTTACAAGGGCCCATGTACTTTTAAGAAAGAGCATAATCCATTGTTTCATTGAGGCATATTTAAAGGCCAGTTTCCAGTCAGAGGAATTTTCCGAGCGCAGCGGGCGGAAATTCTTTTGTCTACGAGAGAAAATGTCGCTTTGCAATTGAATAGAAATTTGAGGTTGAGTGACTTTTGATTGTGAAAATCCCGCCCGCTCGGAAAATTCCACTGACTGGAAATCAGCCGTAAGAGTTCCTTTGTTACGCTGGCTCAAGTTCCCAGACTCAAAGAGTTTTTAGCGGGCCTTGTGGTTCGCTAGAGATCATTGAAACATGTTCTTCCTCTCGCAGGTTTTGGCATCTTGCAGCTATGATGATACAATCAATCTTTATAAAGAAGACGACGATGACTGGTGAGTTTTTTAAAACTCTTCTCAAACAAGAAAATAGTTTTCACAGACATTTGGTATTTATACTATCAGCAAAGCAGGGTATGGCTCAACGGGGATGGCTCAACGGTAGCGCGCTTGACTACCAACCTGAGGGTTGGTGGTTCGAGTCCCCGCCCTGTCGAACCTGCTACGTAGAGTGAGGAGAGTCGCCAACTCTCTGTAATTCCGGGCTAAAGGAATCGTGAGGTGTGGTCACATCGAGAGGAAGGACCAGGACATTGCTTCGATAACCTTAGCTTCTCAGTGTCCTAAAAACTACCTTCGGATGCTAGGTAGCAATATAGAAAAGAAAAAAAAGCAGGTAGTTCCAACAAAACAAATATTGTCTCACAGCTTCACAGACATCTGTGGAGTTTGGAACTTTTCCAAAAGCATATTTAAAATCCCCACGAGAGAGATTTATACTATAAACAAGGCAAGGTAGTACCAACAAAGCAAATATTGTCTGACAGCTTCACAGACATCTGGGGTTGCAACCGATTTCTTAAAATTGATAGTTTAGAAACGGCCTAAATCGATCGGAAAACATCGATCAAATTTCGTTAAGACTGAAGTTGAAAGTAAAATAAGAAAAATGTTACTTTTTATCGATACAAAGACTTGATTGAAACTCTGAAAAAGCGAAAGTTTTTGAATTAATAGAAGTAAAACTAAGATTGAGAAAGCATCGATCGAAACCTTGTGCAACTGATCACAAGAACAAACAATTCACTTTCCCAAGTCGTTTAAAAGAGTTTTTTCATTATTTTGTCTATCTCAGTCATTGGACAATTTGGTCGATGTTTTTCAATAAATTTAGGCTATTTCCAGACTACGAGTTTTGAAGAAATCACTCTACATGAGAAGTAGGCAGCCGAACAATCAAGAAAAAATTGGCCGCGTGTAATTTGGGGTTTTGACTCAAGATTAGATCATCAATCTTGAAAATCGGCCTAGTGTACGATTTATCATGGCCGGTCCAAAGTAGGCATTTTTTTCAGGCGCACCCCGTTCTTGTATAGTTTGACTCCTCAGCTGAGGTGAAAAGAAGAAACAGTGAAATGTATTGAAATATTGCTGGCAGACAGCCTCTTTATTTATGCAGCAACATGTTTATCAATAATTTTTCCTATTAGGTGCTGCTACGATACTCTTAGAGGACACGAGTCAACTGTCTGGTCATTTTCATTTGATAAAACAGGAGATAAGTTAGGTGAGTCATGTCATTGAAAGCCTGGTTTCCATTTGAACTTTTTCTGCTCTTTATTGCTCGTTTTGGTTGTACGTTGTGCGTTGAAGCCAAAACGAGCAACATGAGCACCAAATGGAAACTGACTCCAAGCACCAAAACGAGCAACGAAATACCAAAACGAGCAAAGAAGAGCATCTGCTCTTTCTTGTTTTTGAGATCAAGAACTAGCAACAACGAGAGAGAAAGAGCATTTCGAGTCCCAAATGCACTGCACCCATGATTGTGAGTGAAAGGAAATAACAAAATGGTAATCAGCTTTAAAAGCAGAACGAGCAAAGAAGACGAGAAACAAAAAGCGAAGACGAGCAACAAGGAGCAAAGGTGAGCAACGAAAAATTAAAACGAGCAACAACAAGGAAGAAAGAGCATCTCGAAGCCCAAATGCATTGCACCCGTGATTGTGAGTGAAAAGAAACAACAAAATGGTAATCAGCCTTAAAAGCAGAACGAGCAAAGAAGACGAGCAACAAGGAGCAAAGGTGAGCACAACATAATACCAAAACGAGCAGTAAAGAGAAGAACATTTTAAATGGAAACCAAACTTTTACGAGTGAAAATCTTGTTGCTTTTAAAAACCCAACTGTAGTCTTGCGTATAGGCTAACGAAGGAACGCTTGAATCACTTCTATCGGCTGATTTCTTTACTTTATATCACAGATTTCCTCGGTTCATTTTCAAAGTTACGTGGTAAATTAAGCACGGTTATTTCTTGTAGTGTCAGCAAGTGACGACAAAACACTAAAGATATGGAAATGTTATCATGCTGGCAACCAAGAAGGTATTTATCATATTAGTGTTTCAATCAAATTTAGTGGTGGCATGCAATCTCGTCTCCAGAGTGAGTTCGCTGCTCTACCTCCACTCTGGAAGACAAGCTGCCGTTCTGCAATTTGATTGGTTATTCGAAAAGAATAGAAAATATAAATTATTTCTCGACAACTTACTAATTTTTCAAATAAGAGCAACATGATTTAGTCACCAAGCAACAATCATTACCATGTTACTTTGTTGTTTGGAATCGAGGTTGCATAATTAGCGTTGTCTGGCCAACCACAAATTAATAATGGCTGCCAAATCCGCCCTTATTTTGGGCGAATTTGTGTAATGAGTGCCAGGGTGTTCAGTTCATTCGGCTTCGTGGTTAGTGTATGACGTAAGAACACCATGGGAACGAGGCTAGATGGCATGGATTCAGATCTTGTAAAGCAGATTTTGTAATAGTAAGATATCTGCTTTGGTTTTACAATGACAATAAACCCCATTTGAAGACAGCAAACTAAAAGAGAGGTTTATTTTTTGTCAGTTAGGTATATTTTTTTACATGAAACTTTTTTTCAGAAGCTCAACTCTCAGGTCATTAAACAATTGAGAAATTTCAGTTTTGGGTCAAAATTATCTAAGAAACTATTTCTTTTTGTCGAGGAAATTCATAGCATATTGTCACTTTAGTTTTACTTTATTTTCATTTGTTTCTTGTCTTGTATTACTGGGAACGTATTTGAGTAATGTCTGGACATTGGAAAGGCATCATTTAAAACTTCGTTGTGGAATTAATTAAGAAACTCTTGTTTGGTTCAGGTATCGTTACAACAGGCAATGACCCAGTATGGAAATGCATTTGCACGTTGTCTGGTTATCATACGAGAACAGTCTTTGATGTTGATTGGTAAGTGGATTATCGTTTGTTTCTCATGCATTCTTTTCCTACATAGCAGAAATTGTAACAGAATAATTTTCTAAATCATTCTCTAGCAGGATAATTTTGGAAGCTACAATTTCATCTTTGAAGAAAACTAAGCGGCTCCATTAATATTCTCAGCATGGGCTCGGGTCTTGGGGAGATCTGACACATATCCTAATATTCCCACTGTGTAGCGTCCCTTTTCAGCTTATCTCTCTTACGTTCCTCTGTTTTTTGTTCATTTTTTTTGTTTTTGTTTTCGTTTCTTTACATATAAATTAAAATCAACCGTAGCATTGTTAGTGTCATCCATGGTGGGGACCAGATGACCTTGTGTCTTTTACCACCATGGATGGCACACGTAAATAGTATTTCGTTTTATTTAAAATTAGGTTTTGTTGTTATATAAAAAAAATTGTAACATGACTTGATAACTTAACTTAATTGACTTGATAACGGGATATGCTCGAACTGTCGTGCCTAATTCAGCTCATTTCAAAGCGCAAATATAATAAAAACCCGCACAAATGAAACTGCAGATTAAGAATCTCCAGGCTGATTTTTGGCCAATTAAGTACCATGTAGATAAGAACCTCTTCAGCATGGCAAATGAAGCAGGTTCTGATGCAAAAGATTACCAAGGATTGAAACACTGGTGCAAACCCAGGTATATGTGCTAGATCATTAAAATACAGGCACAGTAGTAAAGTACACAAAGTCAATCATGCTCAACCAATTTCAAAAAAACATCCTTGTTTGGTCCATCCAGTGTAGGTTCTTATTTGTGTAGGTTCTTATATGCGGGGATTTACTGTATTGAAATATTTATTGTGACGAATCCCTGTTATTATATTTGCAGGTCACATGAATCAAATATAATTTTGTCTTGTGGTGGCGATGATTCAATCAAGTTGTTCAAAGAAGTAAGTACTTTCTCTTTCGTATCACAATCATTTTTATCATAAATCGAAATCGATGCTGTTATATATTTATCATAAATCGAAATCGATACTGTTATATATTTACACTTAGGAATGGTCTGTGACAAAGAAAAACGTTGTCGGAATAGATAAGATACAAGAACGGTTTCGAATCGAAATTTCGTTCTCTTCATCGCCAAAACATCGTTATGAATTATTCGAAGCTGCCTTCAAGCGAAATGTAGCCTTTTAAAACGTGTAAACTGAGTAATTTTCTGTTTTTCTGTTGATATTACATCGGTCAGCTATTTTTGTTTAGTGAAATTCGAGGAATGATCAAATCTTAGGCCCTTCGTTAGACTGCAACACCCATCCGAAACTTTACGATATATTCTTGAGTTAATCTAGAAATTCAACTTATTTTCATTCTAGGATGAGGAAAATTCAAACTCAGATTCTCCAACTTTCAGCCAAGTAGCCAACGTCCCCAAAGTAAGTAATTTATATCTTGCATGACACATTTTAAAAGATTCTATTTAAGTGCCTGTTGTGAATCTGACTGCAAGCCAAGGATGGTTTGCTATGTTAGGCCCCGTTTACACCATGCCGTTTTCAAATGAAAATTGTACAAAATTGTGTCGTGTTAGCCTTCCGTTTAAACTGAAACGTTGTATGATGCTGGTTAAGAAGGTGTTTATGTATAGGCCAAAGCGACACAAGTTCGTCCCGTTTTCATTTGAAATTATGGTATCGTATAAACGGGGCCTTAACGATAGATTTTTATATTCTAAGTGTCTGGCTACATTTACAAAATCTCTGGTTAAAGAAGAACGGATTAAAATTTATCTGCTTGGAAATGTCGTGAAAACAAATACCTTAAACTGGAGCTCAAATTTTAGAAAATGAAATTTATATTGCATTTAAGAACGAAGAGGCAATTCTTTAAAATGTTAAATTGATTCGAACGTTTTTAAGCAAAGAAATTTGCACACCGTCTCCATGGCGGTAAGATATATACAGTGCTGAGATACCTAGGGCCCAAAAGTATCGGAAGAGCATTCGCTTAGCTGGGACGGTCATTTTGTTTGCCGAGATAACATTCTATCATTACTTTAAAAATAATTCGAGGAAAACATTCATGCAAGGCATTGTCGTCCAACAGGAACCCACTTCACCTATAATTGTTCTTGTATAATTGGATCATCCCTTCGAGGCGGAGTAATTTTAACTGCTTCAGAAGTTCATCGTTGTTGCAAAACAAGCAGCTCTTGATAACTGTGACGTCAGGATGAAGCGAGACATTTTCTGTCCCAGCAAAGTCGAACTCGACTGTTGTTTGGACAAGTTTCAAATTCAGAGGTTATATTTCCACAGCAATAATAATAATAAAAAAATCCTACTTGGTTAACTTTTCCGTTTATTATAATAACTTTACAAATANTACTTTAAAAGAATTCGAGGAAAACATTCATGCAAGGTATTGTTGTCCAACAGGAACCCACTTCACCTAGAATTTTTCTTGTATAGTTGGATCATCCCTTCGAGGCGGAGTAATTTTAACTGCTTCAGAAATTCATCGTTGTTGCAAAACAAGCAGCTCTTGATAACTATGACGTCAGGATGAAGCGAGACATTTTCTGTCCCAGCAAAGTCGAACTCGACTGTTGTTTGGACAAGTTTCAAATTCAGAGGTTATATTTCCACAGCAATAATAATAATAAAAAAATCCTACTTGGTTAACTTTTCAGTTTATTATAATAACTTTACAAATAGAAATTATTCACAGATCGGGTGGCGCAAACGTCTTCACTTTGTAGTTAGTTTTATTTGCTCATTTTTTTCACGTAGGCTCATTCACAAGATGTCAACTGCGTGAAATGGAATCCAAAAGATCCATCATTATTTGCATCATGCTCAGACGATAATCTCATTAAAATTTGGAAGGTAGCTGATATTTAATGATTAATACCGGGTGGACCAAAAAGAACTTCACATGTTTGAAAATTCTTTACGCGGAGAAGACTTGAGGTATTAGAATGAATCAAAGTTTGATCGATAGCGGAAAGGCTGAAGTATTTTTTGTGATTTGTCTTCTATTTTTCTGAGCTTTGTAAGTATAGGTAAAATTGGATTAAAATTCCTTTACTTCGAAATGTGTGAAAGAGGGATATAAATAATCCCCTCACTTAGAGCAACATGCAAATACATTTTATTCCCTCAACGCTTTACAAAAGTATCAGATTAGATACGTTGTTGATTTTATAAAGATTTTATTCTTAACCCTTGAGGGGAATGAAATGTGTTTGAGTGAGGAGATTGTTTATAATTTTGATCTATGGTTTTAGGCCTGTTTTCACGCATTTCGAAGTTACCGATTTTGTAAATTAAACTTTAGCTATATTTCCAATGCACAGAAAAATAGGACAAAAATCGCAAAAATACTTCAGCCTTTCGGGTATTAAACAAACTTTGATTGATTCTAATAGCTCAAGTATTCTCCGCGTAGCGAAGTTTTAAAAATGTGGAGTTCTTTTTGGTCCGCCCAGTATATTAAAAGCTAAAATTTTGGACGGTAAAACAGTGGACGAGTATACTATGTGTTTCTTATGAAATGGAAAATAGCACGGAAATTAATATGTAAAAGTTTAGAACATTTGGTTCTTATGAAATGGAAACTAGAACAGAATTAGAACATAACAGTTTAGAACATTTGGTTCTTCAATACTATTCCATTAAAGTCCTAAATTTTCAAATGAATATCCCCTATTATTCTAGTGGACAGGCTAACTTAGATGTGAAGAGTTACTCCATTAAAACTGGTCATAGTGTTTTTGTCCAACATGTCCTTAACTGTTTTGTCCTAAATTTGGCAACCCACAATTTTAACGTAGCCCACATGCAGTACGTCTAGTTTACAAAATGATTTTACCTTGAGCGAATAAAGAGGAATTCATTTCTAGTTTTCATCTTATTGAAATATCTAGCAAATTAATGTTTCAGATGAAAACGTATATGTGGCATAAGGAATGGAAATCTATGCATATATATTAATATTCCAGTTACGGAATCATGATTTATCGAACCGTACGTGATGTTATATTGGAAATGCTTAGATGTAACAAATTATTTTAATAAAATCAGCCATACTTACAATCGTGGAGCGTTTTTTAGCCCTTTGCAAGAGTTTTCAAGCAAAATCAAATCAAATAACACGGTATTTACTTTTTATTAACCGAATGCGAGAGCAGTGCCTGCTTTTACAATAATGCCCGCGGCATTCAGTACAGCCCGAGCTCGCGAGGGCTGTGCAAAAAGACCAAGGGCATTGTAAGTCCCCGTACTGCCCAAGCAAATTCGGTTAATAAAAAGTTTATTATATGGCAATTAATACAGCTCAAGCAATCAACACAATTTCCTCAGATATTGTATTTCAAATGTAACTTTCTTCTCCTAAGTGCTTGCATGTGCTATAATAGCGGGGCTGTATGAAATTTTAGGGCAGTATGGGGATTTACGGCCTTCTGACATGACACTAATGTAACATTGTAACTGGCTAACTCCGCGGGCTGTTTGAATTGCCATAGAATAAGAACTGTTATTAACGTACCAAATAACACGGTACATTAGTAGACTAACTACTTCAGTCCCAGTTTCCGCTTCGTTTATTGAATTGGATGAGGACACTATGCTGCAACTGGGACTGATAATCAAACTACCTGAAAGTCGATTATCAAAGTCGATTATCAGTTGTAGCGATTATCAGCCCATCAAGGAGTGAAACTACGGCGATTGCAATAAGTCTAGCACATTAGTACGGTATGAACTACTTTGGTAAAAACTATTTTAGCAAAGTAGATTTTCTAAGCTTTTGATACAGGCTCACCTGTAGACTCGTGATTCAAGTCCCTTCACTTTCGCTCATTGAATTGATATTGTTGTTGTTGTCGCTTCAATGAATAGTTGTAGCGACGTATCAGTTCAGGGAGCGAAACTAAACGAAAATAATGAATCTAGCTCACCTGACAGTTCGTTGAAATTTGTTGATGTTTCACGGTTGTGCACTTAGGCAAACACCGAGTCTATTCCGTTTCTCGTTTCTCCTTCGCAGCGTCCTCGTCACGGTTTACGCCCCCGCAGAAGTTATTATGTTTCATTGAGCGCTGATAGACCACGGAATAGACTTGGAGCTTGGAGCAAGTCTAGCAAACACCGGGACCTTTGCTTAAATCCTCCGTAATACAATATAATATCGATAGATGCTATTTTGTAAGCTGACTCCAGAAATTGAGCGATTATTGACAAATATAAGCGATTTTTGTGTGTTTTATTGGGCGATTCTTTCTACAAATTTGCCATTTCTGTCCACAAATTTATCAAAGTGTTACACATGTTCCACAGTTTCAGAGGATGGTTCAGACGAAAAATTGTTCCAATGTAGAAAATGGGGTGTGTTTGCCATTTAATGTGTCAGAGGAAAGCAGAAAAGCGCAGAAATGCACGTAAAACTTGCCTTTGAGCAGTTGAATCGTCATCAACAATGTTTGTCTTGTTTATAGTTAATAATAAATCGATGATTAACTCTTCAAAGATGTTGGAACACATCTGTTACAACGAGTTCCATTTGATGACAATGACAACCAAACTGCTCCTCTTCCAAAGAAAAGAAGCAAAACATGCATTGGACCAGGCCATAAGAGGAACAACGATTGATTGTAGTGCTTTCCTTCTCCATTTCCGTAGGGACTTTTCGTTTACTCATTTTTCTGAAGCAGAAAGTTCACCAAACATGCTACTTTTTAAACAAACATACTTTATCACAAAATCGCAAAATTACTATGGAAATATTTGGCAAATTTCTAGAAACCACAGTGTTTTATTTTAGTCTTTCCCTTCCATGATATAACTTTAAACAACACAATTTGTCAGATTTTGCGCCAAAATATAGCCAGACAAACGCACGATATTTGTTTAATCATCCGGTACACAAACGAGTGTTAATAAATGAAGAGCCTCATTGCTTCAAATTTCGACCTCCTTTCGTTATGCAAAAAACAAGCTAAGGATAAGAGTCTGGGTTGGAAGACCATTCAGGAACTCATACAAAATGAGTCTCAAACAATGGTCTTCAAATCCTTACATGGGTTGGCACCACAATACTTGTGTAATCTTTTCACAAAAAGCTCACAGTGCTCCTCTTATAGCCTCCGTAATACAGAAACAGATTTGAGGCTACCTGTGAAGAAAACATCAACCGGCCAAAAATCTTTTTCATACAGAGGAGTGAAGTGTTGGAATAGCCTCTCAGCTGAGTCTAAGCAGGCATCCTCCCTAAGTTGTTTCAAACAGACAATTTAGGCTGTATTTTCTCTTGTAAATTTTTGAACATTGTAAATAGGATTTGAGACTGATTGTAAATAGGTTTTTAATAATAGTTTTAATTTTGTTAGTAACCCAATTTTTACTTTATGGGAGGGCCCCTTGAAAACCAGCACTTGTGCTGAAGGGCAACCCTCTACGTAGTTAAAAAAATGAAATGAAAAAAAAAATGAAATGAAAATTCCTTGGAACCTTGTTTTAGCAAGTAAAGTTGGTGAAGGGAATGACGGCTCTGTCCGATTCAACCTAAAACAGAAAGCGTAATGCTAGGGCCACATATTTTGCCAGCGACTTTTTACACACACTAAATTATGCAAATAATTTGTCACACTTGTAAAACGAGACTGGTATCACCCAGTATTCCAACTTAAACACTTCGGATGTTTTGCATGAGCAACACTGCCGACCTTAAACAGAGTCTGCAAAACATGGCGGTCTCATAGCAATAGCCGGAGGAAGATTTTTACAGCAATGGGACATTGATGAAGATTTCACATAATTTTACTGACAATGCCGTTTTTATTCACTCAAAAGTGAGGAAGGTATGAACTCTCTGGCAGGAGGAAGGTCTACAATAGCCTGCTGCGTGCAGGCGACGTTTACAACTTTTCTGGACTGTGATCTTAACTTCATTTATAGTATCGATAGCAAGCAGACAAAATGTTTTACTTGATCGTAAAGTGTTCTTACCATTCGATGGTATTTTCTGTCCAAAACTTTGACTTCAAGGTTTGCAGCATCTTGATAACAGCCCCAACTCCAAATCCATTCACACAAATGTGTGCAAGAAACTTTGCTCCTAATGTATGTTAATTGCCATGCCCCAACCAGTTTTTGTTACCATATCTTGATGAAACAATTTACTGGCAGCGCCATAAACTCTCGGTTAATCGCAAGGAACAGGTTTCCATTGGTAAGCAAATCGTGGTGTTACCGAAACGTGGCCTAACTTGAAAACGTGTTTGTGGTTCAAGGCCAAATTCACATCTAACAATTTATCTGATCGACTCTTTTGAATTGGAGGCTTGACACTGTACTCTTCAAGGAAATTAGTTCTGCTTTGGCACTTTGCAACAGAATCTTTAATGAAAATCACGATACTCTCACGGGAACGCGACACGCACGGGAAATTGATAACCACTTTTCAAGAATTTCACGTTTCCTTTCAAAAATGTTACTTTCAATCCGACTTCATAGTTTTGAGGCAGGTTATTTTTTGCGTCTAAGCAAAAGCTATTTGTCATCTGTTTGGAAATGCTTGCAAGAAACAGCTGGCTGAACTAAACTAAGAAACTAACTAAAAAGTTCTGATCAGAGAAACAGCGCTTTTCTTTGTTCATCAGAACAATTACGATGCCAAATGGACTGGTCATTGGACAGTGTTGATACATGCAATCAATCAGTCAATCAACCAAACCTCAGTACAAATGTATTCAAATTGTGCCTAATTATTTTCAAATAAAACAATGCTAAATAAATAAATTACAACAACACAGAGGAAAAATAAGTTACCGTAAATCCTTGAATAAGCCCCCGGGGACTTATTCAGGGGGGGGGGAGCGAATTAGGGCTTCTTAAATAGTATGGAGATTTGCGATAATATACTGCCACTCTAGCTGATAACGGTATGAAGAAAAGCGAAACATATCTCAATTTTGAACTAGAATTCACAGGAAGTCATAAATAAAAATGTAGCATTGAAATAGTAACACTGAAGAATGTAAAAATGTATGTAAAATTCTTTTTTGTGGAATTCAAATACCCCCATGGGGGCTTGTTAGAGGGGGGCATATTTGTTAAAAATAGTTCTGAAGTATGGGCCTATTCGAGGAGAGCGGGGCATATTCGAATGTGGGAGCTTAAGGCTTAATCAAGAACTTACGGTGATTGAAAAAATACACACATATCATTGGGTTCCTAACAGCTATAAGCAAAAGCTTTGTCATTTTCACATATCATTGAATGGAAGAAACAACATTACTGTTTGACTACATGTCAAACCTTACTGATGGTAAAGAGTTGATCTCGCTCAAAGTAGCACGCTCCTCTTCTCGCAATTGATTTTTTCATCTCGTCTTTGTTCCTCAATTTCACAAAACCGTCAACCGACCTTCCATTCATAACTGTACACCCGTAAAAAGCTGAAAGTAGTTTTGGCAAGCACGAAATTTTTATGATTTTTATTTTAATGAATCATAGCCGGAAGCTTTGCAAGAATTCTGCGAAGGAGGGAAATTCCAAAAAAATATGAGAGAGAGGTTTTCCCTTTCAGGCCCAATCGCCAAAAGGAGTTCCCGAGCTCATCCCTTAGAAATTAGACACTGGGTAGGCGTGTGGCAAAAGCAGCTAACCATTGTAAATTTTGAATTTGAGGTGAGTCAAAGCAACTTTTTAGATGATTCTAAAAACTGATCAAACTGACCGATTTCAAAGATCATTAATCGATCATTAATCGTTAATCATTAATCACTGGAAGTCAAACTTAGACCAAAAGATGAGTTCTAAGTATCTGTCTTTCTTTATTACATAAAAATGTAGCAAAGACACTGTAGCTGGCAGAAAACAGAAAGATTTTCTTGAGGCCTAGAGAGAGTTCTAAAGCCGTCATCATATTCCAATTGCCTTTAAGGGTCCGTTTACATGAGAAACTCAAACCGGTTTGAAATTTCACCCCGATCTGAATATTGGCCCGATAGCTTATTTCCTTTTGCGTTCAAATGAAGTTTCGCCCCGGTCTGAGACCTGTGTTGTTCATCGAACAACACAAGATTGTTCATCGTGTTTATGTTTGGCGCCAAGAAAAACAATGCCAAAGTGAACTTTGAGCCCGAGACCACTGAATCTCAAACCAGTAATTTTCTTTTACATGGTGTGTTCAAAGCGGGGTAACATTTCAAAAAAACCGATTTGAAATGCCGAGTTGAGTTTCACCCCGGTTTGAGTTAGAAATTGCATTTTCCATGTAAACACTATAAGGGCTTTGACCAGACGCCGAGTTCAGATCGGGCTGAAATTTCAAACCGGTTTGAACTACTTATTAATGCAAACATAACTGACAGTTTACCAATATTAATTACTATTCACACTCATCTTTGAAATAAGCCAAAGCTGATGATACAGTTTCATACGATGCACGGCGCAAGAAGCATCTCCACAGCTAAGGAATGAATTGACGAAATGTAAGTCGAATGTACAATCAGACAATAATGGTGCTACAGTATAAAAGTCGCCAATAAGAAGCTAGTTTATAAGAAATTTCAGGCTGATTTAGAGGTGGTTATCAAGAACATTCACAATTTCGTTATTTGGAGAGGAATTTACGCAAAGAATGGTAAACAAGCGGTTTTATCCGAAATTCGCTCATGGAGTGTTTAATCCAGTTTTATTAGTCACAATTAAGGGGGGGGGGGCTTAATTACTCCATTGTACGGGGTTGTGCCACTTTTTAACGTAACTATTTTACGATAGAATCCGGATTTATGGATATGGTTTTCACAGCATAGGCACAGTCTCTTGATCGATAGGGACTCTGCGGGGGGAGCAGTGGCGGAGGCGGTTGTTGTCGTTGTTGTTCTCTCGGTCGGGGTTTCTGTTGCTCAGCATTATTGCCTATGCTGGCCTGACATCCAATGTAAAACAGGCTCCAGTATTTATCAGTAGTTAATCGTTTATGTGTAGTTTTTCGTAGTTGTATTATTTAGTTGTAATTTCAGTTGCATGTTTTGTATGGTTGCCATGGGGTAGTCATTGTAATTTGCTCCCTGTGGTATCGTCCCTGTATTGTAGTAAAGTATTTTAAATGTAGTGTTTTAGGCAATTCGTTATTGTAAATCTTTTAATTGAATCTAAAAAAAAAACCATTTTATGACTACCAGATTTATGGGTATGATTTTTTTGTACAACTACATTTAAGGGTATAATGTTGTCACTTTTTCCGGATATATGGGTACACTTTTCGGCTTTTTTCGGAGTTATGGGTATGCTTTTCAGGTAGTTTTCTGGATTTATGGGTGGTACTCTTATACTCTGAATGGCACAACCCCGTATCGTGAAAACTTAAGTTACCCCCTCCTCCCTTCCGAGATCAGGGGTGAATATATGTCAATAGCCTGCAACATCAGACGGGGAATAATAGAGATATCAACCATCTTACGATGTGGACACAACAGTCTTCTGGCGAAGGGTTGTAAGCAATTAAAGTACAGATCGGGAAAAAGATAGAAACTCAGATGACATATATTCACCCCTGGTCACAATCACGCCACTTCAGGCTTAATGCAACACAGCTCAAAACCTAAAACTTAGATGCAAACTGCTTTAATACGTATCTACAGCATTATGCAAACAAGAAGTTCTCACTCACCGATAATTCTGCAGTAAACGGTGTTCCTTTATTGAGAAATTTGCGCTCCTCTCGCAAAAGCCACAACCACATAGCCAACAACCATCTGAAATTTATAAATATGTAGTCAAGGCTATTGTGTTGTTGGTTTTTCACATGATAAATTATCATCGTGAGAAGCACGGATAAGGGGTTTTCTAACAGTAACGGTAAACGGGATGTCCAGCCTTGAAGGTTGTACTTTCAGGACTGCGAATCTAGCCAACCGTGTACTTTTCGACAATTTTGCTCTAGGAAGGGACAAATTTTGGATTAAGCATTTCACGACTGACGGAGAGTCTTGATATTCAGGTCCCACGTTTAAAAATGATTATCCTGAAAAATGAAGAGAAGGTGTTGTTCACACAGAAACTGGCCTAGGCAATTGTATCATTTTGCGAAAAAGTTTTCTAGTTAATGGTGGATTGATGGAAATACCGGAGGCACTTTTCCTCCTTTTATTTAAAATCTCAAGAAATGTAAGCAATGCAAGCAACGGCACCTATCGGGGAGGAATGGGAGAAACCAGTCAGCCTCATTTTCCTGTAGTATTAATAGGAAATACCATTAAAATACTGAGATAAACCTTTTGCCCCAAATGTTTGAAAATTTGCAAATTTGTATAGCTTATTCATGTACGCCAAGCGGTGCTATTAGGTAGAAAGTCAACTCACATGTTAACGTCATTCTCTGATGGCAGACTCCTTGCATCGTTCTTGAGCCATCCTTCTGGTGCGTGCAAAATCAAACAAGCCATAATGGCTGCTTCTGATGCCGATGGTCTTTCATCAGGGTCTCTTTTAAGCAGAAGTTGTGCGAGTCTCACCAATAGCGGATTTGAGCTATAAGTAATAAATAAATAACACAATTTCCACTTGCAGATAAAGTTAAATCGATGATAATCACTAGGAAATGACTGGCTCAAATTCGGTAGAACACAAGGGAATTTTCTGGCAATTCTTAAGTGGCCGAAAAGCTATCAGAACTTTGAACCGGGGACGTCTCAGTGGTAGCTCGCTTGACTACCAATCTGAAGGTTGGTGGTTCGAGTCCCTGCCCTGTCAAGACTGCTACGTAGAGTGATGACAGTCACCAACTCTTTGTAATTACAGGCTAAATGAATCACGAGGTGTGGTCACATCCTGAGGAAGAACCAGAACACTACTTCGATAAGTTTAGCTTCTCAGTGTCCTAAGAACTACCCTTGGATGCTAGGTAGGATAAAGAAACAAAAGAAGTCTGAAGAGTTCCACTTTTAGTTTCAGTTGCAATACGAGATTATGCCCCATTTAGTATATAACTTATAATAATTATGATGTACGTACCACTGAAGACGAGGGATTTCTTCTTCAGTGTAAAATCTACTGTCTAAAGTCCCATGAGTGAATGGATTTTGTTGACCAAAAATCTCAAATGCCAATGTGCCACATGCCCAGACTAGAAAATAGATCGTTGACACAATAAATACAACAACATGAATCTTGACAAATTTTTTATCAAAGTCCTGCCGAACATATACTTTTCCAAAATCTGTGGGTGGCCCAATATTTTTCAAGTTGAAATTTTTGGATTGCATCCTTCTGTTGTCTGGCCAAAAACATCGCCCGCCGCAGGTTCTGCAAGACGTTAGAGGAAAAGTCGAAAATTGGTAAAGTTATATTCGAACAAACGGAAACCTTCGTCGAATAAAAGTTCTACAAATACACCTTAGAGGAGAAGTTTCGGCTAAAATTTTCCAATTTTGCCCTGAAACTATTTTCCCTTAAATTTTTGGCGGATTCTGACAAAATAGTTTGGACCTTTGAAGCGTCGTAGGGTAAAAACATCATGTTACTAAGAAATTTGGATCGGCCAGTTTTATCAGACTTTTATATTTTATGGGCAAAAAGCTACAAGATAAGAAATGATGGATATTACAAAAGATACCTAGATTACACTTCCTTTTTATAAAGGCTCGATAACTCTCTATAACATGTATTTGGAACGTTTTCGATCAGGAAAACCATAGAAATCCAATAATTTCGGGGGGAAACTGATATTGGCCGACATCAGCTTTGGGTTAAATTCAATTCCACGAGAAGTATTGCTGAAAATCTTTCAGGAAGAAATATTTCAGTCCTTTAAGTACCCCAGTATAAACAAGGCACACGAGGATTTGATGTACGTATATCGTGCATCCAATATTTATTTTGGCTGGCCAATTGTTCGCTAGCCCAAACAATATTCATTTCAAAATGTATCAAATAACTGTACAAACGGAATTCAACTCACTGTCTGCTTTTGTGTAATCAAGAACATTTCCAGGATAAGGCGTTGCAGCGGCTATCTGAAGGAAAAATGAAAGATTGTGTTTAAATGATTTCGAGCTAAAAGGAACTTGAAATTGTGAGATAGCTCCGGTGCTCTTAGCCTGCGTGCAGACTATACTTTTCCGCTGCGAAGGAGTACCAACGAGGACCAACCCGGAACTTGTATACAAGTTCCTCGTTGGCACTCCTTCGCAGTGGAAAAGTATAGTCTGCGTGCAGGCTACGGTGCTTTAAAAAGTGAACTAAGTGTTAGGTAAAATTAAAAGTACCTAAAATACGAAATGAAAATACATAAATTAAAATTTCACAGACAGGACAACGACGAAGCTGTTTTTCTTAGATTTTGCATATAATTTTCTGAATGCAAGAAGCTTAGATAATCAAAATAAGAAAAATCCTTGATTTCAAAATACGTGAAAGTGGCCACAAGAATTTGTATAAATTGATTTCACAGAAAAATACATAATGTATATTATACGTCATGCGCTTCATAACTTACAAAATCAATCAATGGTAGACAAACAAATTTATTCGACTGCAAGCATGAGCGATGAGGACACCAAGTTTGTATCAGCGTAAAGTTTTTATCAATAATGAGCCACCTTAACCTATTGTTTGTGAGCTTAGACTTATTGTTAGTTGGTAGTGAGCCACCATATCGCTGGTCTTCCAATTTGAATGCTTTTAGTAGTGAGACACCTTGGTGGATCTGCATTTAAGGTGGCTCACTACTAGAAAAATGTAAACTAAAAATAATTTCACAACATATAAACAATAGGTTAAAGGTGGCTTAATACTGATAACAAATTTACACTGATACACACTTGGTGTCCTATCGCTCATGACGTAAGCAAAGGAAAAGTAACTGAATGCTTCTGCACGGATCTCTGCTTCCACCACATTATAGACCTTCATAAAAAATGGGTTTCTTGAAGATTGCACCGTTTTTCCTCTATTAATTTAGGATTTACGATGATTTTTATTTTTTTCAAAATTCTTCATAATTGTTTCTATACAAAAATGCTATAATTCCGAAATTAATCACGATATCAAAAATTTCCACTATAGTACTATCATAGCAAAGTACCTGAAGTTCACTTCAAGCCATGAAATCAAAGGAATATGCAATAATCATTAGTGCAATCTTTTTAAAGATTTGACACCTATGCTTGCTGGTCCTACCTCAATGGAATGCATCTTTAAAAAAACCACCCAGCTGTGCACAGTGCACTCAACTTACCTCTGGAGCCATAAGTGCACTGTTCCCACCTCTGTCGACATGGTCACTTTCAAACGGTAGCTTGAGCCTCAATCTTTTGTCACCAAGGCAGCAACCAAAGTCGGTAATAACCAGCTGTGGACATCCTTTTATTGTAGTTGTTGTATCAAGCAATAAGTTGTCACTTTTGAGGTCTCGGTGTGCCTCATCGTGCTCTACAAGATGTGCCACTCCTTCAAGCAGTTGTGCCAAAAGTAGAGACTTTTCTCGCTCAGATTGAGCCACCTCACCAGCATACCTTCTGAGGGTTGTGCTATATTTTGGCATGACGAGACACAAGGTCTTATTTCGACCAGCACCATTCAGACGTTTCGGCAATGCAACAGGGTAGCTGTGAGGGGCATCATAAGGGCATGGCGTGTCTTCTACCAGTACATCTAAAACTTTGATCACATTGGGGTGTTCCGGTAATTTTTCTTGAACAACTGCACCTGTTGAAAAAAAAACAGGCAATCTCATATACGTGAAACTCATAAACTTTAGGAACACTACAACACGATGCAAAATATAACTGAAAATAAAAAAATGACTGTTTAAATGAAATTAAAATGACAATCTCTCCCTTTAGCATTAAAGCATTTTTAGCACTGCATGCTGTATATACCGCGGTTCGCGGTTAATTCAAAACATAGTAATATTTGAAAAATCAGAAAGATTTTGTCAAGGGCCAAATCAATCTTACAGCAAATTCTTGTATTTTTTTAATTTGGTGCATACCTGTGCTTATACTAGCTACGTGAAACAGATTTCAAAGTAAGATTCTATTCCACGTACCATCCCTCAATTTAATCTCTCAAAATTTATTTGTTCTCTGAAAAACGCACGAGAGGATTCGAGGAAAAAAACGTAAAATTTTGGTGATATTTCAAGAAGATATGTTGGGTCACGCAGGATAGTTAGTACACCATGAAACAAAAATATAGCGTGTAATCAAATTGTAAAGATAATTGCAAATAAAACCTAAAGTATCCATTGCCATTAAAGCTTTACTATCGCTATAAATACATTGCTAGCCTCGCTTTTATCAGTTGGCTTCTAACGCCATGAGAGACGGTCATAAAATTCCTTTGTTTTCTGTGTCATGCGAAATTATACCTTGTTGACTTCAAAGGGAAACCGCGCTAATTCCCATGACCGAACGACCCGTGCGAGGCTGACAACTGAATTATTGGCAGCCAATAATTCAGGCGCGATTTATATAGCGATAATAAAGCTTTAAAGTGATCTACGATNAAACAAAAATATAGCGTGTAATCAAATTGTAAAGATAATTGCAAATAAAACCTAAAGTATCCATTGCCATTAAAGCTTTACTATCGCTATAAATACATTGCTAGCCTCGCTTTTATCAGTTGGCTTCTAACGCCATGAGAGACGGTCATAAAATTCCTTTGTTTTCTGTGTCATGCGAAATTATACCTTGTTGACTTCAAAGGGAAACCGCGCTAATTCCCATGACCGAACGACCCGTGCGAGGCTGACAACTGAATTATTGGCAGCCAATAATTCAGGCGCGATATATATAGCGATAATAAAGCTTTAAAGTGATCTACGATGACCATTTTCTGCTAAACAAACTATAATTTGTGTCCATTCATACTGAATGCAGAATTGGAGACGATAGATATTCAAAACTGCCAACCTTTCGATGGCTCTGAATTCTCTTTTGCAAGAACACGGCACTCCTTTGAAAAACCCTGGTTAGAAATGATAGCAAAATTATCACAACAGTCAAAAAACAAATTTGAGAGACTAAAGTCTCGACAACAGTGGACAAAATTTGATCGATATTCTTGTCAACCCTCGAGCAGTTCTACAAACAGCATTGAAGCATAATTTCCGCTAATCTGAAACGAAATTAATTCATCTCGGTGGTGTGACGTAATCAACTTGACAAACATCTGCACAGTATTTCACTCAACTTAATGACCAAATTAGAAACGTGGTTCATTAATCATCATAGCGCTCAGCGCTCATTGCCTTTTCGTGTTTCACGTCGAAGAGGTCTGACTGGATACTATTCTGTAGTTCTCTTTTCGAGCAGCTTCTAGATCACAGAAGCAACTCGACTAAACATAACTTTAAAAACCTTTTTTCTTGTGTACAGTTTTGAATGAAAAAGAGCATGCAGTAGCACCTTCTTTGCACGCTATATGATGGTTTTTATCAGAACCATGAACTGAGAATGGTCGATGAGTTGAGTGACCACTGTGTATGCATGTCTCGTGGGGAGGGGTATCTTAGTATGATGCTGGTACGGGGACTTTTTTAGGGGCCATTTTTAGGGGTACTTTTTAAGAGTTGCAGAATTATGGATATCACTTTCCGACATTTTGCGGAATTATGGGTCCTGTTCTGGAGAAACATTTGCAAAAATATAATATGAATTACAGGAAATGCTTCATAAATTGCGCAATTATGGCCCATATTTTTATTAAATTTGCAGAAATATGACCATAAAATTCTTAAAAATTTGCGGAATTATAGGTACGAATTTTTCGGGGAAAATGGCACGTCCCCCTCAGATGATAGGTAAAAATGCTCCTACAAGATGCATGTTCAATAAAGTACTTTACCTTCATTAGGGCATTGGCATTTGATGCAATTTCATAATTGAACATGATCTTGATAGCAAACTACGAGCAAGGAAAGAATATGTAGCTATAGTCAAAACGTTCAACGATATTCACTTCAGTCAAACATGCCCGCCTTTCGTTGCTTTAAAAATCTTGAATGTAATCTTTCAGTTGCGTAGCGGGGTGGGGATCGTAAGGGCCCGTGGTCAATTCTGAGATTTTAGGCCCTACAGGGTGTCTCAAAAAAATTGTTCGACGTTTGATTAAATATTAGAAAATAGCGAACAACGAACGGGCTCCATGGAAAGACAATCCTTCCCTAAGATCTTAAATCAATTTTAGACACCAGAATCTTGCAAGCCCGCTGACTATTCACGGAGCTACAGTACAAGCTCTTGAACTTCAAGTTTATGATAAAGCTGAAACCACAGGCTTCTCCATAGCATTTGTAGTGAATGTAGCATGGGGCTGTCGTTTGCTTTATTTCTAGTTTATTTCAGGGCAAGAAAAATGGGATTTGAAAAGGATTTTCGATAACAAAACTCTCTCGAACATTATTTCAAGCGTATGGATTCTTTGAGGAAGTCTGTTGGCAAAATTTGAAAAAGCAAATTTTGACAATGGTTACAAAAATTAAATTATTTTCGAAATCCTATTTGGTTCGCTCTGATATTAACGAGGGGTACATGGCATTGGATAACCTTCATTTACCTCGATTTTGGAGCTTTTTTGCATAATAGGTCACTTTGGGGTCTCCTGTTTCAGCTTTCACACAAACTTGATATTTAAAAGTTCATAACTCAGTGAATTTTGAGCGGATTTGCAAGATTCTTGTGTCTAAAATTAGTTTAAAGATGTTAGGAACATGGCAGGGGTATCTTAACATGGAGCCTGTTCATTTTATCGTCATTTTTCCATATTTAATCGAACGTCGAACAATTATTTTGGGACACCCTGTATAATTGAAGATAAGAACCATGCGGGCATCTTGAAATATTTCAGTGAGAATACAAGACTGTATATGAGTTTTGCACAACTTAATTGCTTGTTGTTTCAGTTGTTTCGTTTCTAACTTGGACGTGCCCAAGTCGTCTTGTAAGAAAGAAAGATACGACTTGTTCCTAACAGCTCACAGCTGGATAGCTGGCCACTTTCTGGGCCGGCAGGCGGCACCTTAGATCACGATTTTTGACCAATAGTAGAGAAGATAGTGATTTTCTCAAAAAGAAAATAACGGGGGCCAAAACAAAATTGAAACAGAAAAATCTACCATAAACTTCGCGACGCACCTTTGTATACAGTAGAAGTACAAGAAAAAGTAACCCCCTGGTTTTGGATTTCTTGCGGTTGGGTCCTATTGCAAATTTCGGGTTAAGTGAGGTCACGCACAGCCATGAATAATTAATGGGGAGCTGTTAGGAACAAGTCGTCTCTTTCTTTCTTACAAGACGACTTGGGCAAGTCCATTCCCAACTAGCAATCATCTTTACAAGTAAAAACCAGCAAACGAGGGGTTTTCCAGCACTCTGTCAACAACTGCATTTAATTTAACCTTGAACCCCAGGGGGAAGGGTATACAAATTGTGGATGGACGGGGGTCTGCCGCCGGGTTTAAAGAAACCTACCCATTTCTAATTGCCAAAATTTTCCTTCGTACCCACTCCTATCATGACTTTTGGCGGAAAACTATAACCCATTTTAACTACTTTTTGCCGATTTCAGCCAAACCGACCCATGTTTAACGAATCTCTGCCGAAAAGTTACCCTTGTTTAGAGAATTTTGGCACCAAAAAACCACTCATATGGGCGGCACATACCCGTACCCTTGTGTACCCCCTGGGCCTTGAACATCTTTGATCTTGAACTTGATTGGAGCAGTTTGGGACCTCTAATCGGTGCAATGGGGTCCCTTAGTTGCACGTCCTGAAGGTAACCATTGTCGGCTATGTTATTCATAATCTTTGTCTTATCCTTTTCCTCATTTGCCCTCAATCTTGTCACTGGCAATAATCAAGCAAGAGATCTCTTAAATACAGTTTATATACTGTACAGCAAGCTTGTCTAGCCCTAAATCTTTTACCTTTTCTTGCTAAAGACGCTTGCAAGGGGAAGACAAAGAGACGTAAGGGCAGTCGGTAATGAACGCAAATAGTGATGAAAAATCAACATCTTCTGACATTCTGTTCTGAAATTCAAATGAATCCAGTCACTTTCCCTCATTCTAAGGTTTGTGTTGTCAAATGAAAGAATGGGAAGATTTCATTAAATGTTACCTCTTGGCCATCATATTCTGCAACATAAACAGCAGCACTAGATGATGCTTCGCCTAGTCTTTGCTTCAGTGAATATTCTGCCAAAGTTGATGGGATATTGGCTTCATTGCTGGCTTCATTTTGAATCTATCAAAAACAGACACTTCTTATTTTTTTAGCTGGAAGGACAGTGGCATCGCCAGGGGTGGACTGGAGTGGACGTGTTCACCCTAGTTTTCTCATTGTGGTATTNGTTCTGAAATTCAAATGAATCCAGTCACTTTCCCTCATTCTAAGGTTTGTGTTGTCAAATGAAAGAATGGGAAGATTTCATTAAATGTTACCTCTTGGCCATCATATTCTGCAACATAAACAGCAGCACTAGATGATGCTTCGCCTAGTCTTTGCTTCAGTGAATATTCTGCCAAAGTTGATGGGATATTGGCTTCATTGCTGGCTTCATTTTGAATCTATCAAAAACAGACACTTCTTATTTTTTTAGCTGGAAGGACAGTGGCATCGCCAGGGGTGGACTGGAGTGGACGTGTTCACCCTAGTTTTCTCATTGTGGTATTTGTTCATAAGCAAAATCGCTGTAAAAATGGCTGGGTATACCTTTCAGAACTCGATTCCAAACTAAGTCCACCCACCATATATTGGGCTGGCGACACCCCTGGTGAAGGAGTAAGCGTAAGCCCATGACACCAGAAAGAGTGTGAAGGTTGGAGCAAATACAAGGTGGCACACATCCATAGAAGTTGCAAGCATTGGTACTGTAGTGTGTCATCATGCTAATATTTCTAAAGACACCATGCCAGTAGAATTTGAAAACGGCATAAATTGTCAAGGTCTCATTAACATGAAAATGGTGCAAATTATGCCTGTAGTTTGAAAATGACAAAATTCAACACAGTAAGCCTGTCAAAAAAATGTCAGTATTTAAATCTACAAGGTTTGCCGCCTTATTTTCTTTCCCTCTATGCCTTCACAAAAAAAAACAGTAAGTCCAAAAAATGGTATTATAAAACAATCTTCACAAATTTTCCAGAAAAGTTTCATATCTTAAGTGAAAAGAGGAAGTCGGGAGGAAGTGTCATATCCAGAGGTGGCACCAGCCCTAAAAAGGTGAGGTGGACACATGATAGAATCTACAATTAATATATACCTAACTTTGTTTACAGTACACCATTTCTAGTTAAGAATAAATTATGACCAGGAGAAAAGTTGGGTGAACATGTCCATCCCAGTCCCCCCTCAGGCGTCGCTCCTGATCACCCTAGCCAGCACCTTTTGAAAAAAGAAAGTGCTTCGACATGGTTAATGTAATAGTAGATTGGTACCATACACAACACAAAAGAATTACAAGACCGTCATCAGCCCAGCACCATGCATTTTACTGTACACTTGCTGAGAATTTCTAGATCAATTTGATGTGCTGTAACTTAATGAACCAAAAGTGGTGCTACAAATGTAGTGAAAATTTTCACTGAAATATAAATTTCATCAAAAGTTACCTCAGACTTCTCTAATGCAAAAAGCTGCATGCAAGATACAATGTCACTGATATTTGCCTTGTTCTCTGAAAACTGAGAAGTTGCTAAAAAAGAGAAAGAGAGCTATTATTCCATTTCATTCTCACATAAATAAATGCTTTATTGGAAAACATTAAACTGAATTAATTTGTTTCACAGCTTGATTTGAAAGAAATTCACAGTGAACTGAATACTTATTTTGATGACATTTCTCTTCACAGCTAAAATGCAAATCTTTTTAAGGCTTTATCTAAACAAACTTACCAAAATATGCAAATCCTACAGCTCCAAGCATAAACCTTGAACTTCTGTTTGTACTTTGCAAAAACGTTCTGGCATTTCCTAAAGAAATAAAGATCCTGTTCAACCCTGGCTGTCATTGTGAGATATGTGAAATCACTAAGTATTCATTTATTTAAGAATTGTTTTAGAAGATCATAGGAAGGAGAATATTCTAGAGAGATGACAGAATTAAGTTAAGATTTGGAACATTAGATATTGCTATGTGTCTCGAGAAGATAATTGTTTGACGTTAGTAAAACAGTACTGATGAGATGATAAATTAGTCACCAGTTATCGTTCACAAAATGTGGAGACATCAGACAAACATGTTAATTAGTACATTAAGGGTAAAAGCTTACCGACTGTCAATCAGGAATTACGTACCAAAAATAGTTTATTGTCTGTTTGGTATAAATCGTGCATGTTGTAGTTTTGTGATTTGAGTTNATTTGGAACATTAGATATTGCTATGTGTCTCGAGAAGATAATTGTTTGACGTTAGTAAAACAGT
Source organism: Aurelia aurita (assembly GCA_004194415.1). Taxonomy (NCBI): domain Eukaryota; kingdom Metazoa; phylum Cnidaria; class Scyphozoa; order Semaeostomeae; family Ulmaridae; genus Aurelia; species Aurelia aurita. The sequence goes on from REGM01000129.1 coordinate 641,049, forward strand.
ACTGATGAGATGATAAATTAGTCACCAGTTATCGTTCACAAAATGTGGAGACATCAGACAAACATGTTAATTAGTACATTAAGGGTAAAAGCTTACCGACTGTCAATCAGGAATTACGTACCAAAAATAGTTTATTGTCTGTTTGGTATAAATCGTGCATGTTGTAGTTTTGTGATTTGAGTTCGTAGTTGGGGTACAATGGCAGGGACTTAGGTCGCCTAGCCCGTATCCAATCATTATAAACAACTGCTATGTGTAGGCCTACTATTACTACTATTACTACTATTACTAGAAATGAATAATATAAATCTGAATCTCTCGTCTCATCTATTATTGAAATCTGAACCATCAATGATGTGGCACCGATACTCAAGAACCCCGTACACCCAGGTGTTACATCATATTCGTATATAACTATATAACAATTAAATTACTCAAGGTGATACTTTTGCTCCATATATTTTGGAAGAAAAGTTCCCTACACTTGGAAAAGGAATTGATTGCTGTTCGAGAGGCCAAAATAAGCAGTGGAACAAAAAAGAATATTCATGCTTTGCACCCTCTGTCCAGCTCTGTCCTAACCTATAGGGGCTACTCGGTACTGGAAAGTTCACTTTCTGCATGACAAATGCAAAGTTTTAATTTGCTTTTCAACCACTCCAGTAAAACACAAAAGCACCAGGCGTAAAACTACTTGCACAACTATGTACGAAATTTCCGATTGTACTGATATGTGACTAACATATGAACCAAACTATTAATCCTGTCGTTCGACAATGTCAATGATGTGTTTTTGTGCAAATATGTAAACAATTTTTTCCGATGCTATTTCAAAACTACGAAGTGCTTTTCCCTTCCCTACCAAATTTGTGCAAAAATTACCACTTTGTGGGCCACGTCTAGTACACCAAAAAAATAAAAACCCAACCCCTACCAGAGCACAAATTACAGCAAATTACAGTATATATGAGGGTGAACACCACCTAAAGTTTTCTTCGAGTTGCAATGCAGTTTTATTTGCACACACACGTCTGCAAGAGCAAGCAAAAAGAAGGCAAGACTTACCACTAAATCCTTGAAACTTTGTTGCATTGCCAAGACCAAAGAGCTTTGAAATTGTTCTGATGTAACAATATGCATTCTGTAGTCGTTTACTTTGTGCAGCAGCTGTTTTTGTGATGCTGCTGTTGGGCCTAATTTGAGACGACGCAACTTCAAGTACCCCATAACTGCGACCAACGTTTAAAACAACTTTCTTGTTCTCATTGTCTTGAAGCGCATGTTGTTTCAAGTTCTTTGGGATCCGAATAAGATCCCGAAAAAGCTTTCGGGCTGCTTTGAACGACATTTTTAGTCAGCAGCGACAACTTGCCATTTTCCCTCCATTTTGATTTCGAAAGTTGAGGCAAAACAAAGCAAAACAAAACAATCATTACGTCATCGTGGAAACGAGGCCTTCGATTTCGGATAATTTTTTTTGGAAAGCCAAGCACCACAAATTGTGTAGCCTGCGTGCAGACTTTTTGGTAACTGGGGAGGAAGAGAAAGAAAGGAACTAGTTCCTTTCTTTCCCCTCCTCCCCAGTAACCAAAAAGTCTGCACGCAGGCTAAAATTGTGGCGCTAATGTCCCGTTCAATTCCTACCCTGACCATCCCCCCCGGGCAGCACGGGGGTCAATGAATATTGATCGAGCAAATGCCCGGGGGCGGGGGAAATTTTTTTGGCGAATGCCCGGGGGCCGGGCACTGAGAACATGCCATATTCTCAGTAACTGTATAATGTGAAAGGTGTGAAAGCTGCTGGTGTCGTCAAATGCCACGGCACGGGGCCGGGGAAAAATCGACAGTCAAATGCCCGGGGGCCGGGAATATTTTTTGTGCAAATGCCCGGGGGTGTCCCGGGGGATGGTCAGAGTAGGAATTGAACAAGACATAAAGATGGCGTCGAAGAATTTTTACCAAGATCCTTTGCGGTGTTGAAGAAATCAACCAATCAGTGGCGTAACGGAGACACTCGGGGGGCCCTCGTGAACTTGGTGTGAGTGGGTCCCTTGGCCTTATGCAGTTACATGAAGCGGTCACGTTATAGGGGCTATGAAAGAAGCGAAGGGGAGAGGTTGGGGATACCCCGGGAAAATGTTTGAGACCACGCCCCCTTTAGAACCCCAGAAAACGCCCTATACGGGAAAGAGACTGATCATGGTGCCATAGGAATCCACTTGTGAAAGTGGTTTCCACCATCTTCTAAGCAAACGATGGTTCATATCACATATGTCAAAAAGCACTTGAATTAGATAACTTCAGAGAATACGTGTCAAATATCTGAGTCACAGAGTAGGGAAAGGAACATATAGTGAAAACAGACATAAAAGAAACGGAATAAAAACAATCTACATGCAAGAAAAGGTTTTTGAGATGGGTTTAAAACTGTGATTAAAGAAGTATTTTTGCACATATAGCCACAAAGTACAGGCTAAGAAAAAATTATTTTGGGGCCCCTTCGGGTCGGGACCCCTTTTGGTCGAGGGCCCTTAGTTCTCGAACTAAAAAAGTGCCCTAAACTGCGTTACGCCACTGCAACCATCAAATCATTTGAAATTCAATGCGACACAAAGCATCATGATAAAAAATTCCTATCCGCCATCTTTAGCGCAATCGCCTATTACCACGAAATTTTGTAGATAAACTTTCACATGCTATCGAATGAAGACACCACGTTTTGAAATGCAATAAATAACACCAACAAAACACGACACTTCCGAGACTCACTGTAAGTCCGCACCCAAAAACAAAAGGCTCAAGCGTATATTTCGAGCCTTTAGTTTGGTACCCTTGGGTATCAGAGCCTAAAATAAAAAATTGAAAAAAGAAACAAAAAAGAAGAGAGAAGAAATCCCTCTTCTTTCCATTTTTTCCTTTTATTTTTATGTTTTTTATATTTGGCTCTGGTACCCAGGGTATTAGTTTGGGCGCTCTTCCTGATAAGACTTTATAACAAGCCCCTTCCCCAAACAGCCAGATTTCTCCAAAGTGCAACCCTTTTCATAGTTACTACTAGCTACTAGATTTCGTCTTTACGGAAACAGAGTTCTTCACTCCCATGATATAAATGCATCCAGCATACCTTAGTAATGTACAGAATACAATTGTCTTACATACATACACGACAGGTTAAATATATATTCACTCTAAACTAGACAAGTAAGCTAAGCTACACAAATGTTGATAGATGAATTCATAACTAGCAACTAATACATTAGTTTCATAAATTTTACAAATATAAGCTGATACAGAGATATGTGGAGGAAAAAGCCAGAAACTGAGACCTTGGGCCTTGGGAACAGAGACGTAGGAACCGGAGGGGCACTGGGGGCACGTGCCCCCCCCCAAGATTTTGCAAAAAACAAAAAAGTGCCTTTTTTGTTTCGGGAAATGCCCCTTTAGCTTAGTGAAAAAAGTGCCCTTGAAGTGCTGTGCCCATCCAACTTCAAGATGCTTCCTACGGCCCTGCTTGGGAAAGACACTAAAGGGATGCTCGAGAAACTTATCGGCAAATGGCTACGTGGTCACAAAACGTTGCTACAAGCAGGATTAAGCCCAATTTGTCTAGTGATGTTTTTTGAAAATTTCAAGAACATTTTCTGTCTGTCAGAAATAAAACATTTTCGTCAAGCCATGTTTTGCGACATGGCCAAAGGGATAAATATTTTGCTTGCCAAGCAAATCTCGAATGTTTGGCAAACCTTGTTTGGTCGTAAGGTGAGGGACCAGGGCTTAAAAGGTAAAGTCTTTAGTACCTTTTCACTGATCACATGAAATGTATTTTTGTTGAAAAGTTCTGTTAAATTCCTTATAAATTTGAAGCGATTGGTTTGATGGAATACAGAAGGCAAGTCAAAAGACCATTTGCAATTTTCAATTGATTGAAACGATCAAGTAGGCAGAAGATTGGAAAACTTCTCAGAGAGTTTTAGACTCTCAAAGAAAATGACCTCAAAGTTGAGAAAACATTCAACCTTAAGCGTAATATTTTCATTTCTAAGCCAATGTGCTAGATGAGGGATTCTGCAACTAAAATGGAAATTTCTTGGCAGTTCAAGACTTTCATAATATTTTTGCCTTTTTGTTACTCAACCTGACGATGAGGCCAAAATAATTCTGCCTACTTTAAGATACTTTTATGTGTACCAAATACTTCTTATAGTGATCAGATGCAATCTAACCGTCTAGTACTGTTTACATCTAAAATAGTCTCAATATGAGCAAGTTCTGGCAAAAAGAANCAATGTAGAGCGTCATCAATCTGTCAATGTAAAGTATACGTTGAAAGAAAGCTTTTAGCAAGATTCAATACACAGTTTTTGCACTCTTCGACTTTGATTAATTACTTTTTAGTATTTGGAGTTAGGATTTGAGGAACTCTTGAAAACTATGCGTAAGGTAAATACCAAGGTAAGACTGGGTATTCTCCTTTTAACGACAAAGGACAAAGACTGTAGTCAAGAGTAGTTCTGTTGTAGAAATAATTCGAAAAGCAAGCATTACAGTTTTTCTTGACAAAATTTTCATAAACATTTATCAATGAACATAGCACCCTACCAAAATGCAATTTACTTTAATCCTCAAACACTTGATGAGAAAAACTTTCTTGTACTTACTTGTTGCGTTTCTGCGTTTTATTAACGATGCAAGACACCAATAACCATCAGTAGCTTCCTTCCATTCTATACTCTCGAATTCTTCCAGTTCAACTCACAAACCTGTCTTCTCGCAATCTAAATCTTGGAAGACATTGTAAACTCTACGGTATTCGCAACACTGTCCTATCTCCTTTGATATCTGCGTAGGGATAAACAGTTCGTTCTCAATGAAAACCACAATAAACAGAATCCTAATTCTACCTCCTTCAATCATGAGCATATATATCAAATGGCGTTTTCTTTTATTTACACGATGACATTCCTCTTGTCTTTAGCTACAGAGAGACCTTGTTTCTAGTCTGGTGGTGTCAGATATGCGTTTAATAAATGCCCACGATAGAGGGCGTCCAGAACATTTTCTGTTTTCGTGGCCGGGTCATCAAGGGTCATCATACTTTTCAGTTTGGAAACAAAAAGGTAGGCGGGGCAATTTAAATGGTTTAAATAGATGACAAGTGCAAAATATGGTTCAAGACCCACAACTTCAAATTTGTATGAAGAAAGCAAGGGTGGGCATGTGCTGTGTTTTTGGTGGTCCTATGTATGTCTTGGAAAAGCGATGTTACCAACCCATTTTTCAGCGTACCAGTACAAATTGCACTCTTAAAAAGACTGGTTTTGGGGACACACATTCTTATAATACTCCGATAAAAACCAATTTTGAGGACAAATATTGACCAAAATCCAAGAACATGAACAGTCCAAGTTAGTTGCAAAATGATATTGTTGAAAAAGTTCAAAATAAACCTGATTTTAAGGACAGACATTAACATAGTATGGGAGAAATAAACCGGTTATGTGGACATGCATAGGACTACTGTCCTCACTGCAACATGCCCACCCTTGAGAAAGGTGTCAAATTTAAACAACATAAGTGACATTCAGAAACCATGAATCAGTTTTTCATAAATATGTCAAGCAGAAACACAAAGCAGAAAGACAACTGATCAATATCTTGAGGGAAAGGAAACTAAGATATTTTGGGCATTTGATACGGCTAAAAATAACATCTACAGAACACTGTTAGGAGGGTATATTGTAGATGGAAAGAGGAGCAGAGGTCGCCCAAAGATGAGTTGGTATGACAATATCAAGGATTGGACCGGTATGCAATACGAATGGGCAACAAGAATAGCAATGGACAAAGAAATGTGGAGGGCTACTGTGTCGTCATCCAACGTCGAAAGATACGGAACATGAAGAAGAAGAAGAAACACAAATCATTGTTGTTCTCGTATTGTTTGATAGTCTGATGTCATATGTCTGGTATCAATTGGCTGTTTCCCTCCCCTTTCAAGTATTACTCAGAAGCACTTAGAATAGCTAATTCTTGGAATATCTAGCCTGTGTTCCAGACCACTTGAAGTATAGTTTCGTTTCAAGTGGTCTGGAACATTTTCAAGTGGTCTGGAACACAGGCTAGGAATATACTATACTTTCGTTTCAAGTGGTCTGGAACATTTTCAAGTGGTCTGGAACACAGGCTAGGAATATCACGAATTTTATATTTGATAGATCTAAAGAATGTAAATATCAAGTCCCGTCAGAACAACAGCAGCGTTTACGTAGGGCATGTTATGAGATATTTGGAAAATGAAATCGAAAAATTCGATTCCTCTGTGTCATTTCAGTTATTACGCTCAATGTTTTGTCACTCTCAAACTTTTATGAGCAACATTCCTTGCAAGGGCTTTTCAGCCTTTTCACGAAGAGTTGAACTGGTTATAATATACAGTAAAACGAAACTTCAATTGATAATTTAAACATGGCTTGGTTTAATATGACATGAAATAATTAATTAATTTACAACTGAATTTGTAATTTATTTGCATAAATTAATTGTGTCGTTATGAAATAATTAAATGATCATCGCCACAATTCTTGTCCTTTGTTTCCTCGAGAAATTTCGTTTTCCTGCCAACACAACAATTCAGATTATACAGTGCAAGTGCAATGCACTTTCATACTAACCCGCAACACAATTCCGTGAAAAAGAAGAAGGGGTAACAGTCAATGAATCAGGTAGTAAGTTACTATAGTAAGTCCAGGATGCTTGAACCATGATGTTAAATTTGATTCGGAATAGCTGGACGCTCAAACGTCAAATGAAGTCCAGTGATACATTTCGATAGCCATAACTCTGAATAATGATATAATATGTCTGAAGACATACGAGGAGGACATCGCAGGAAATTTCTTATTAAGAGTACTGTCACGCAGCTGATTGGTTCCTGAAAACAATGGGATCCTATGGTTGTGAAATCAGTCACAATCTTCTGGATAGGTATTCATTGTTTTACTACTTTTCCAACAATAGGATTCTTACTGCCAGCTGCTTGGCACTTGGCAAAGACCTTTTGCAGGACTCCTTTTAAATGAGGCACCAGAGTAAAACGAGGAGAGAGGTTTGATCCCTGTGGCACTGCCCTCTTTCCTAGCAATTAAGAACAGTGGAAGATATCAAGTATCCTAAGTCTGTACAACGGAAACACTACTTGCCACATTAAACCCGACTTCGATGACTTTATNTTCATAAAATGATGACGATATCACATCACGCTATTTATAAATAAGGATAGGAATTGTTTAGTATTTTTGCCCAACAAGGAGGTACCGTTGTTCAGAGTCCCTTCATTCAGGGCTCAGAGTATCACTGTTACAAGTGTGGTTCTTTTGATATAGATCATTAAAAATTTGACTTGTTCTACCACTGGTCTACTAAAAACGAGTTTGTAAGGCATGCAGGGTGTTCCGAAAATTGTGCCTCGTTTGTGCAGCTGCTGCGGAGGAGCTGTAATTTCAATTGTCCCGTTTTTTATACAATTGGATAGAATAGGCTTCAAATTAGAATCTTAGACCTTTTTTGAGTTAATCTGACAAGTGGTTGCTGATTAATGACATAAGACTTTGCAAAAAAGTAGTTGCTTCAAAAACAGCAGCTCTGTTGCTAATTTGCAAAACACTTTAATATTTTCAGGATTGCATGGCATTAAAGTTGGCATTTAATTTAAGCTCCATTGAACAGGGTCCTTCATTTATGAAGCCCATTGCAAGAAAGCTTATTAAGCCCCAAACCCAAATTTGTATTCGTCCAAAACGAAACTGAGATTGGATCTTTCATAGATAGATGTCAACATGTTACCAGATAGAAATGAATTATCATTGTTCTCAACATCACAAAACATTGTTTTCATTGTTATCATTGTTATAATTGTTTTCAACATTGTTATCATTGTTTTCAACATTGTTATCATTGTTTTCAACATTGTTATAATTGTTTTCAACATTGTTTTCAACATTACGCTGCTGATCTTTAAGTCTTCTTTTAGCGCAATTGTCTCAATGGCCTTCAAATTGTTCAATATTTTGGTTCTAAACTCTGGAATACTCATCCACTCTTCATTCGTGTTGCCACATCGGTAACAGTCTTTCGGTCAAAATTAAAGTCACATTTCATTGATTCATATAATTCGACGTGTCAGGTGGAAAATACAACTTCGCTACAAATCGGAGGGAGACGAAAAACATGTTGTTTTTCATTTATTCGACAGATCCATATATTTCTGTATTAATTTAACGACATAATCAGCCTAAGGCCAAAATTATTAGACTCAAATCATTTTAGACTGTCCGGAACGTTTCATATTTTCATATAACTCATTGGCATAATGTTCTCCTCTCGTCACTAATGCTATAGAAATCATTTTCTCGTGTTGATTTATCTGTTTATTGGTTTTTTTTTATTATAGGGCTTCTTAATTTTTTCTTTCTCGTTTTAATGGGGGTCCCTCTCTCGATTAGTTAACCTACTTAGAGAGCTCCTCCTTAATCAGTCAATCTTAAATACAATAATGTATAGTAACCTCTTCATGACACTTTTTTTACTGTATTGTTAGTTTTAAGATTTAGTGTTGTGATATATTTATTTGTAGAGTATATTTGTTGATTATTGTATTTAGGATTGATTGATAACAACTAAAAACTGAAAAACTGAGAGAAAAACTGGCTCAAAGGGGAAACTAATTTCTAACTTGATAACAACCTTAATCCTTTGGGTAACGATTACGAAATTAAAACTTGAAAAACCTGTTTTAATTCTGTCATAGGTATATATCAGCATTCGGTTGTGTGGTAGGAACATGCTATAAAGGCGTTTCTTAATTTTTAGAATTTGTTGAAATAATTTTTGACAGATTTTTGCATTTAGGTTTGAGTTCTATATTTGATTTTTGAAGGCATAAAATTTGATAGAAAAGTACCATTATATAACTGTCTACAGAAATAAAAAAGGAGCAAAGTATTTGAACAAACTTAACACTTCCTAAAGGCACATAATCACATGATCAAAATAAAACTAAAATAAAAAAAGATCGGTCAAGTCTGAGCCTAGAAACAAGAAGTTGTAAACTGCGATCGAAACAGTGCTATTCCTCCACTGGTTATGTAAACAAAAGTCAAATTTCGATCCACTTTTAAAAATCAATATGTCAGCTGTTTGATAATAAAATTTGAATTTTTTTGCAGTACATGAACAAATTTTTGCAGCACATGCTCAGGGGCAACGGTGAAATTTTCCTCTTGCAAAATTGCAGTGCTCGCATGAGCAGAGATTGCATCGTGGCCCCTGAGCTTCTTGTTTTGCTGCATTAAGCAACCATAAAATAGATTTTATATTAAGAACTTTATATTTTGTCCTTCGTTAGAAAAAAGGCCTATTGGATCACAGTGCTATGATTTGTTTTCAAGCAATAATCATACTTACAAATTTCTCATTTTAACTATGATCTAATTTGTTTGATAACATTTTCATAATTTGAATAGATATCACGAATACCGCTGCTAGGCCTAGATACGTTATTGCATTTAATTTTTGATGAAAACTGAATAAAACAGGAGATATATCATTAAAAATGAGAAAAGAGAAATTAATTAAAGTTAGCAAGATTATGAGATGTGGGAAAGCGTAAAATGCTTCAAAGCTTTTCATAAAACAAATTATTTGTTTCTTGACATGGGATTATAAAAACATTGGTTTGTCGTGAATAATGGATCAACGAAGTTATTTCTTAAAATTATTAGATGCATTATTGAACAATTTCCAATTCAGGAACAATTGCCATCTTTCCCAAGCATTGCAAAAGATAAGATACCTTTAAATTTGTTGTTTCATAGAGGTAGTAGCGACAATGTCTTTACTTTTTTACAGATAAGATCACATTTAAACTTGCAAGCAGGGGTGGTACCAGAAATCTTCCGACAGAGGGACTGGAACTTCCGACAGGGGGGCAAAGTGACTAAAAATGCAATTTTCGTACATCATTTTACCAAATTCCTTCCGAAAATAACCCAAAATTTCCTCCGACGGGGGGGCTGTAGCCCCCCTAGCCCTCCCCTGGTGCCACTCCTGCTTGCAAGATGTGAGTCGGACGAAGAAGCGATTGGATATTTGCTCAAACAAGCTCTACATGAATTTCTACCTGTTCACCAAAAATCATACATTGCTTTTAAAGCGAAAAGCGTTTTTGTATTGATGTGAACGTCTATCTTATTTGTATCAGCTATGCCGTTTAAAGTTACGTTCGATTCTGATATCGATTCGAAGCTGCTTCTGGAAATTGATGAAAGTACGCTAGAAATCGATCAAATTTCCTCCAATTTCGTCTTTACAAGGATGAGGATTGCGTCATTTATCACTCAAGAATTTTTTTTTGCTAACCACTGAGTATGCCAGTTCGTCTCGTCCTCATTGATATGAAGTTGAAATCGAGGCTAACTTAAATCGAAGGGTTCTGATCCTTTTTCAAGCATTTTTGAAAGGATATATTCGAACAAAATCTTCTTCACATTATGAATGTTTTAGTAACAAAATATTTGTCATCAAATGTAGACTTTTCACTTTAAAATATTGCATGACCAATCAAGATTTGTCGATGATTCATCCTTGCAAACACCCCCCAGTAACGACCCCGCCGGGCATTAAAAAGAGAGCGGGGAAAATTCCAAAGTTATAATTTTAGACCAGGATCACAAAAATCACGGCGGGGAAGAGCAAAATTTCGGCGGGGAAACAAATTTTCTTGGCGGGTCATCATTTCACCTTGGCAGGGAAGCGTTTCAGCGGGGTCGTTACTGGGGGGTGTTTGCAAATGCTGAAATTTCTTACTTACGTAGGCCCCTTTCGATTAATTCGTATTCAAATTGTCATACGCTACAGTTAGAGAATTCCGAGAAAAAAGTTTTCAATTAAAATGAGCATAATTAAATAGGAAAGCCCAACCCAGAGATAAAGTAAATAAACTGTGTTTACTTTCGAAAGATTTACTTTCGCAAAGTTTTCTTTGATGGGATTAGGCTGACTATAACAAAACAATAACAAAAATAGATCTAAAAAGCTCGTGTTTATTTATCTTCAAAGTACAAAGCATTTTTCCGGCCATATGATTCATAGGCGTATGGATTTCACTGAAATCCTATCTCATCCATCGGCGTACGGAAAAGATTATTTTTGTCCATACCAGCTCTGGTGGATTCATCTTGTCTCCATGAAAAGCTTTACAAATCCCAACCTATCCGTCTGACCTTTCCTTGGGTCATTTGAATAAACTTAGTTTGCAACACTATCAACTTATATCTAATTCCGACTTTTGAAAAGTCTCCCGGTGGTTGTATTTTATAGTGTGAAACGGAGACGAAACGTGCGAAAAATCGATAAAGAATTGAAGCATACAATCAAACTAATAATATTCATTCCCCTCTCTTTCATTTAAATGAACAGACATATGATTTCTGAAAATTTAAGTTTTTCAAACTATTAGGTGGGAAAATAAAGCAAATTTCTTTGAATGTGAAGAAGAAAATGAAGTTTACCCCATATCAAAAATGCTAATAAGGTTCAGGCATACATTCGACGTGCTGGCAACATCAAGGAAGCAATGCTGTTTGAAGAAACTTGAATTTAGTTATTTGCATCTCTATTGGGACCATTTAAAAAACGCCCTGGTAGTACAAAACTTGAAAATTGACATCGTTCACATATTTGAGGTCCCTTGAGAATCTAAAAATAAAAACGTGAATTGATATCCAGCTGGAGTTTGTCTCGAACTTTGTTCTCATTTTAACTCACTCCAAACGCCGAAACATTTTTTGACTCATCCGGTAGTTCAAGAATGAAAGTTAGATAAATTTTCACTCTGGAAGTGCACATTCAATTCTATGTACATATTTGCCCAATTGGCATTGCCTGTTTCACTTTTTAATTCAAAAATTTAATGAAACAAAGCAAATCAGGGCAGTAAGTCCTTGGTTCTAAGGCTATTGCCTTTCTTTTCTCCTTTACAGTGCACATGCTGCATAAAGCCCATTACACACGCGCCAACATTTGTTGGAAACATGTATGTCGATATTATTCCTCACAAATGTTGAATTGTATGTATGTGGTTGGTTGTATACTGTTTCCAATATGTCTGCACCATGTTGAACGTCTGCACCATGTTGAACGTGAATGAACATTTTCATTTTTGGCGGCAATGTTAAATGGAATCAAGCCAATCATAAGCAGTCCTTCAAGCATGTGATCCCGGGAGATATTATGATGAATAGGTGGTGAAAATGCTTAGTGAGATTGCATGCTCGCTAGTATTAAACATAATCAACAAATGCATGGGACATTTGTTGCCCACAAATGTGTTGCCAACAAATAATGTCCACAAAACTTGACTTGTGTGTAATGGCCTTGAGGACTTGCAGATCGTCTCTGAGGAACTTTTAGCTGCACCAAAAAGAGTTCTATCGATAATGTTTAGGGTTGGTTGAAAGAATGATAGGAGCTGCTTCTGCAATTACACAGAGTCCAGAAAAAGATCAAGCCTTCCTCCGGATGCCAATTTCATTAGTTAAACCTTCCTCATTTTATCAAGCCAAAATAACCCAAATTTTCCAAGGTTTCTTTTAAAAATTACTAAACATTCCTCAAATATGACATTAACAAGCAAAACCTTCCTCCGGCTCACAGTCGTGGAGCCGTGAATTTTGCTGGAATCTGCAATTACATATCTCTTTTCCTGCTTCTACGTCCACAAAAAATTTTGAAACACAAGTAAAACTTTTTGCTTCATTTGCTTAATTCTGACCTAAAATAAACTTGGGAGTAAAAGTTTCAGGATTCGAAAGTTGTAGCCTTGTCCCCTGAATTTTGTGTATTTATTTTATAATGTTTATTGTTCGAGTATTCCAAGTAAACAAATCTTCGGAAAAGCATGACTTTAAGCTAATAAGTATGATCACTTCATGACATATTGACAACTTTTACATGCAAAAATAATCTAACAATTCTGATTTACTTATTCAGGAAAGCTGTTTGATTCCTCCAGCAAAGAGCCATGTTTCATTAGACATCAGATATGCTTGCGCATTAGTGTCATCAGTCTATCCTCTGCCAAATTTCCTGCCAGAAACGCAGGAGCCGGGGGGACATGGGGCACATGAAGCACTGAGGGGACATGGGGCACTGTGTCCCTCCAAGTTTTTGAAAGTGCCCTATTCTAACCTCAAAGTGCCTTCTTCGCAGCCTTTAGATGTCCTTCTGAGAGCTTTGCACCTCCAAGTAAGAACTCGTCCCTCTTTTATTTCAATCCATATTTTCTCCAATTTTACTTTGGCATTTAAAATATCTCTATATAGGCTCATGCCAAGCAGTCTGTGACTATATTTTCTGAAAATTTATGGAGCTCCCCTTTTTGAACGTATTGTTTACACAAACATGCTTAGGGTAGGATAAAAAGGAGCAAAACTAAGAAATACCAAGATTACAGAATATATTGGATATTTGAAGAAATTTTGGACAAATTTGAACAAATTCAAAAGAGGACAAACAGTCGAAATAAACTACAGAAGATTGAGTGACTATAAAAAAGGGTCAGGGAGCAAAATAATGTCAGAAACTTGAGTTATTTAAGCTTGGTACCAGAGGGCTAAAGACTTGCAGTTGTTTCTAGGGCTATTACTCTCAATAATATAACTCTTCAGTCTTCAGTTTATAACTACAATAAGGGCCAAAATATTTGGGACAAATCGTAAGATATCACTATTCCACACTTTGATTCCATGGCCCCTTTTGTCCCCCAGTTTCAATGTTGCTTGAATCAAATGCAATTAGACCATGGTAACATTGAATTAAAGGAAGAGGATTAAGAAGATCCTATCAAGACATATCACAAAAACACTGAAATTGGCCCATGTCCCAGCTTGTTTTGGCCATGATTGTACGTATATATAGTCATCAGACTCCGAAAAATGGCTAAAAATTGCGAGCAAAAGGACCGATATTTATCAAAAAGTTTTCAAATTTAATTTTGCAAGTTTAGGCATACCACAAACATCCATCCGTTTGTTACATCATGGGAAAATGAAAGTGCCTTAAATGTGCCCGACTTAAATTAACGCGAATTAGATCGAAGAAACATTTAATAAAAGTAATTGCCGCGAAATGTTAAAAACAAAATATACACAATTTAAATTGAAGCAAATTTTGAGAATTTGCGTGGATTTCATGTAGGGTTTACTTCCTATAATAAGGTAGGTTTTCTTGCAAGCCCAACTGAGACAACTAGAAATTTGGTAAGCTATGTATGTCTTCTTGTTTTAGTTTCCATGAGGCGTTTCTTCCTTCTCGAAGCATATTTGTGTCAAATGTAAGTTAAAACAGAGACGTAGCTCGATAAATTTCCAGTAAATCTAGTCACGAACAGCTTCGCAAGAAACTCAAGAAATATTTTAAACCACAAAGTAAATTCGTAGAGAGTATGTCTTGAAACGGAATTTAGCAGACTGATGTGCTTAATAATTTATCAGAGAGCTATTGAAGAGACGTAAACCACGTTCAATGACGCACAGCAACTGTGAGTTGATATCATGAATTTGATTTTAGGAACAGATACACAGCACATCATACACTGTTATCTAGTTATTATTGACTGAATATGTTCATGCTATCACTGCTAAAGATTTTGATGAGCTTTAAGTTATTGGCTGACTGTAATGCTTCAAATAAAGTAACTTTTTATCCAGTAATGAATTTCAAAACTTGTTTCAAAGATTTCGAGGTGTGATCTTTATTGATGGACAGAAAAGGGTCAGATATCGGAGTTGTTAGATGTACTGGCAGACCCAATAAAACTAAATCTTATCAAATATAACAAATATTTCATTATGCTTCTGATCATATGAATCTATTTTATTCATTTTATCAAGGGCAAAATAAATTTAAGAAAAATGCAAGGTCTACAAATTCTTTAAATTCGGGGGATACCTGGTTTTGAAGCAAAGGTTTGATGCCCACCCTGATTTTGCAAGAAATCATAATTGAGCCCATTTTATATTCTGCACCACTTGCCAGTGTCTTTAATAAAGCTCTCCTATAAGGTAGAACTTGAAATTGCAGTGTTTGCCTAGAAATGTAGTTAAATATGGATATAACATCCCAGTTGGCAAAGTTGATTCAAAGTGAACTCTGGTTGATGCAAGGTCTCAAAACGTTGATCAACTAGATATCAACGTTCCATGAACATGAAAGTTTTAACAAGATTTCAGCATTAGAATTTTAAAGTTGATATGACGTTTGAAACAACGTTGATCTAGCGCTTGTATTTCAAAGTTGAAGAGCCACACTTGTAGTGGATATGCTCATTTAGGCCATATAATAATAGTTGAAACAATTTCATTGTCAACGTTTCGCCAACGTTTCATCAACATTCCAACAACTACAAGTCAACTTTTTTCGACGTGATGTTTGCCCAATGGGATAAATACCAATACTCAAATATTTTCTTGTAGCAGTTATTTCATCATCTCTTTCCCATAAGACTAATAAAACTGGTTTGAAATTGATTTGATACCTCTTCTTGTCCTCACCAGAATCATACATCAAGAAATTTGCGGAATAAGCAATATACTCAAATTTTTGTGTCTTTTTCAGGCAATTCCAGAATTTCAGGATTTTTGACCATCGGGTATAAGAAAAAATGTTAACTTATACGTTAAAAGGCGACTCACCATTCGAATGAAAAGTATCAGAATCTCTTCTTGCAATTTATTTACCAGTCGCGATATTTCTCATCACATCTATTNTTGCATTTCAAAACTGACGACAAATTCCATTCTCAACATTTCACCAACGTTTCATCAACATAAATGTTCTGACACAATTTCAGAGTTAGGATTTGAAAGTTGATACGATGTTGAAACAACATTGCTCTGACTTTTGCATTTCAAAACTGACGACAAATTCCATTCTCAACATTTCACCAACGTTTCATCAACATAAATGTTCTGACACAATTTCAGAGTTAGAATTTCAAAGTTGATACGACGTTGAAACAACATTGCTTTGACGCTTGCATTTCAAAACTGACTACAAACTCCATTCTCAACGTCATCAACTTTTCAATAACTGCTAGTCTTCTTTTTTCCAAAGTTTTATCAATGTTGTTTGTACACTGGGTTGTTTTAGTGCCGAGCTATCACACTAACTTCACTTCCAGCAAAAGCTCTCAAGCTACCAAAAGAGTGAAGATCATAACTCTACAAATTAATGATAGTTACACCAAGGAATCTTTTGACTACAATACTCTCTGCTTTCATATCTCTTTACTGCAGAGCCCGCTGGAAAAGCCCAAGTTGGCTTGGAGGAATAGGAAAGAACCCTGCTCTGGAATGTGCTATGCTGTGGTATACCCTAAACGATGGTGTAAAGAATATAGAGTCTGTTACAGCTTTCAAAAAGGAAATTAAAACTTGGGATGGAACCAGTTGCCTTTGTACTTTTTGCAAATAGACACTGAATTCCTTTAATTGTAACTAAATATGTATTACGTTAGGTTCATTGTAGATAGTTGGTGTAAATTAGCTTTATTCTTTTAAAACTATGTAAATACCAACTTTAAATATTTATATGAATGAATGAATGAATGAATGAATGAATGAATGAATGAATGAATGAATGAATGAATGAATGAATGAATGAATGAATGAATGAAACCCTTCCTTTCAAGACGAGTTGTGCAAGTCCATAAGCCTGCTTACATTCCAAATGAGGCTGTTTCGAAATTTTTCATCAGGTTTCCAGCTAAGACGGAGTGATTACTGGGCAAAATTTAGGTCCTATATATATCGGCCTATAGAAAACGTTTACTTATGTTAGTCTTCTTGATTTTAAATTTTGCGTTGCTCACCCTTGTGAGATTTGCAATGATCTGATGAATAAGAGTTCACACAATTTGCAATTATCGTAGAAGAATGCAGTGATCTGCACAAGATCTTAAAGCACACACTGAATTTGGTATTGCATGAAATTTTCTTCGCAATTAACTTTATTTGGATTTTGGGAGTCTTAAATAAGTACTTTTCTGGTTTTAGGTAAATGGAACAGAAAATAAAGCAAAATTCCAACGAATGAAACCTTTTGGAAGGGTTCGTTATAAATGAATTACCTCTAATGTTAAAGGGAACACAAGTTTGTTACCTAACTAAAACGCATTTTAGCAAAGGTTTTGGTTGGGCCATTGTTTTGATACTTTTAACTAGTCGGCGAGCAGAATTTATTTTGTCCTGTGGAGGTGCGGAGGAGTAGCAACTCTCCCTTTCCTCCACAGGAAAAAGTAAAGTCTGCATGCAGGCTAACTTTTAACCTGATCTAATCTAAAATGATATTTTGAAGACACTGATCTGTATATATACTTTTACACC
Organism: Aurelia aurita; assembly: GCA_004194415.1. Lineage (NCBI taxonomy): Eukaryota > Metazoa > Cnidaria > Scyphozoa > Semaeostomeae > Ulmaridae > Aurelia > Aurelia aurita. The sequence goes on from REGM01000129.1 coordinate 658,490, forward strand.
CTTTGAGCCAAGAAGAAAGCACTGCTCGTTGCAATTGCTTTGAAGGTGAAGGTGAGCGGCAGGGTTAGAAAGTGTTTATTAACAAGGAGAATGGGCAAGAGTGTATTGTACAGCTTGAATTAGTGTTTCTTTGTTCTATTTATAGATGAAAGTATTTAACTCTACCTATTGCCTTAAAGAGAATGACTCAAGAAGATATTTGTAGTTTTTTTAAACATTTTCAGAAATACCGTACCAGTGCAATTGCTAATAAATGAATTTATTTATCCCATGAGATCTGGCTCAGAATCGCTAGAATGACCATACTGTACTAAGATATCAATTGTTGGTTGGATCTTAGCGTTACTTGTATAGTAGTATTAAATAAAGGTATTTTGGATTGAGTTAGACGAATTAGAAAATAACTTCAGAACGGTATGAATAATTTTTGCAAAATTCATTTAAAGCTATAGAACTATGCTTGAATTATTTCTACTGTATCGACCAAATATTTTTTCTTATAAAACAAATTTTTTAGTCACCTTTTGAGTAGTTATAACGATCTTTCTCTTGTTCAGCTTCTAAATGACAGCAAAATTAAATAGTCCAGTCGAATAATAAAAGTTCCTCAAAGTATTGATGACTATTACTTAGCGATATCTTGGTTTTTTCTGCTCATGTATTGGATTAGGAGTGAACACCTGTTACTTATATTAAATCACCGCGGTTTCGATCAACGCAAGTCATCCATCGCAAATGATCGATGTGGTATTGCAGCAAAATTATTGAGTCTTATCCTACGTCAATTAAACATCTATTTACAGTTAAAGATTTTAATACATTTATGTTCAATCCAAGGCATCTGTTTTGTGTATAGCTAGAGCTTGGCGAAGAAGCAGAGAGAATGAAAAGAGGTAATTATTTAATGTTTTCTTCTGCTTCAATTAAACATCTATTTACAATTATGGATTTTAATACATTTATGTTCAATCCAAGGCATCTGTCTTGTGTATAGCCAGAGCTTGATGCAGACACAGATGGAATGAAAAGAGGTATTTATTTAATGTTTTCTGCTTCAATTAAGCATCTATTTACAGTTATGGATTGTACCATATTTATGTTCAATTCAAGGTATCTGTCTTGTGTATAGCCAGAGCTTGATGCAGACGCAGGGAGAATGAAAAGAGGTAATTATTTAATCTCTTCTGCGTCAATTAAACATCTATTTACAATTATGGATTTTACTATATTTATGTTCAATCCAAGGCATCTGTCTTGTGTATAGCCAGAGCTTGATGCAGACACAGATGGAATGAAAAGAGGTATTTATTTAATGTTTTCTGCTTCAATTAAGCATCTATTTACAGTTATGGATTTTACCATATTTATGTTCAATCCAAGGCATCTGTCTTGTGTATAGCCAGAGCTTGATGCAGACACAGATGGAATGAAAAGAGGTATTTATTTAATGTTTTCTGCTTCAATTAAGCATCTATTTACAGTTATGGATTTTACCATATTTATGTTCAATCCAAGGCATCTGTCTTGTGTATAGCCAGAGCTTGATGCAGACACAGATGGAATGAAAAGAGGTATTTATTTAATGTTTTCTGCTTCAATTAAGCATCTATTTACAGTTATGGATTTTACCATATTTATGTTCAATCCAAGGCATCTGTCTTGTGTATAGCCAGAGCTTGATGCAGACACAGATGGAATGAAAAGAGGTATTTATTTAATGTTTTCTGCTTCAATTAAGCATCTATTTACAGTTATGGATTTTACCATATTTATGTTCAATCCAAGGCATCTGTCTTGTGTATAGCCAGAGCTTGATGCAGACACAGATGGAATGAAAAGAGGTATTTATTTAATGTTTTCTGCTTCAATTAAGCATCTATTTACAGTTATGGATTGTACCATATTTATGTTCAATTCAAGGTATCTGTCTTGTGTATAGCCAGAGCTTGATGCAGACACAGATGGAATGAAAAGAGGTATTTACTTAATGTTTTCTGCTTCAATTAAGCATCTAGTTAGAGTTATGGATTTTACCATATTTATGTTCAATCCAAGGCATCTGTTTTGTGTATAGCCAGAGCTTGATGCAGACGCAGAAAGAATGAAAAGAGGTATTTATTTAATCTCTCCTGCGTCAATTAAACATCTATTTACAATTATGGATTTTACTATATTTATGTTCAATCCAAGTCATCTGTCTTGTGTATAGCCAGAGCTTGTTGAAGAAGCAGAGAAAATGAAAGAGGTAAATATAATAAGATTAAAATTTAGCAGGAAGTTATCTCATAATTACTGCTTAGCCCTAAAGATTGCTTGCCTTGAGGACGCAGATAGAAGAATAAATAGTTAATCTTAAAATTCAAGGTTTTAAGATAAATCAATTTTTCAGAAATTAATGATGAAGATGAATGTAGAAAGGTTTGGCAAATTTTAGTGTTTTTCAATTCTTTGGTTTATCAGGATCAGGAATATTACGCGGAAGATTAGTTGTGAGACTACCAAGCCAAGAGCTTCATTCATAAATTTAGTGTCAATTTGGGAATCTCTTTTTTATAGTGAATGTCGTGCCTATTTAAGTCACTGTTGTACATATGATACTTACTTTTTTAAAGTTGTTCATGTTCAAGGTAACTTATTTCATACTCATAATTCGGTCAAGTTTGTAAACTTTCAGATTTGTTTTAAGACTGATATTTTCTTGAATGTTTAAAGGAGCCTTCAGAATGACTTGTAAATCATTCATAGATATCAAATTGTGGGACCAATTTCTGAGAATTATGAATGACAAACTTATAAAGGAGAAGAATTATGGAACATAAGAATTTCATTAGTTTTCAGCTTACCAACAAACAATGACATAGAAGGTTAATTTCATTTTGAGTGAGCTGTGACATCAAAATGTATCTTGAAATATAAAATCATGGTCTTTGAATAGTGTCTACATCACGAAATGAAGTAATTAACTTCGATTACAAATTTACCATCAAACAGTTGCGGGGGTCAGGAAATTTCTTTCCACACTGCAGTAGTTCTGTAACGTATCAGTCTGTCCTACCCTTGATTGATGATCGATTTGCCTGAATTCAGACGAAAATGCTAAGAAATTACTCGTTTGAGAAGAAATTTTCTAAGGCTGCAACATACGATATTAACCCGTGGTCAAATTATTCGAAAATCATTGCAACTACTTCCTTGTTACTTTTTAAGACTTATTTATGATCTTAGACGAAGCAAGAAATCGGCCTGTAGATGCAGTCTTTAGAACCAACCTTAAAAGGTTCAACAGAATCGTATGCAAAAGTTTGAGTCCGTCCATCTCATAGATCCAGTGGCGGACTGGCTCAGAATTTTTCACCGGCCATAGAGAACTTAAGGGGGCCTAGTGGGTGTGGCCTGAAAAATTAGGGTGTGGTCAAGAGAACATTTCGTTGCAATTAGCGGCATGTCTAATGCAAATTAAGTGGAGGTACTAAAATGAGGGGGCCTGGGGGTGAAGCCCCCAGGGAAATTTTCTAGGACACTCCTTCTACTTTGGCTGAGAACACTTCTACAAATTCCTTGTTTGCGATCGCTAAAATAGAATTTTGACCATTTTGAAACAGATTTTTTATAAATTAGCATCCCACANGATTATTCATTCTCTCTTTGTTGGTGCCGCACCAAAATTACTTAATCATTTCAAAGCTCTTCATGAGTTTCGGATTCATATTTTCCTAGAAATAAAGATCGTGTGCGTAAGAAATATACTAGATATTTCATCTTTTTAATATTTACAAAAATTGTTCAACTCATTTGTTCTGGAAGGACAGGTGAAATTCATTGTTTGCATTCCTTGAAGAACTTGCGCTGTTTGCAAAATTTCATCTTTCCGTGTGAGTAAAAATATACTATTTTGATGGGATGTACAATCGTGAATGATCTATCAATTGCAACAAGTTATATTCAGTTATTTTGTCGAATGGCTAACTTAGATGTGAAATTTATTTTCTTAAACATGTCAACATAAGTTAGCTAACATAAACATAAGATATATTTAGATTTTAGATTTTTTACTTTATATTTTCACTTTGTTATTAAGATAGTTGGAATTAATTAGCATATGTCGCTATTGTACTTTGCATGTAACCAACTTTAAATAAATAAATCATATTATTATATTATGGCCACAATTGTAGATTTAAATCAAATTTTGGTAAATTAAAAAATTTCATGTTCTTTGCGAATTCGCCAGAAAAGAACCAATGAGAGTTGAAGAAAGTCGAGTCACTGTGATAATCTACCAGTGAGAGTGGGATAAGGTCTTCCTTTGTCTTCCGTCCATGCTTTCTCGAGCTATTCATAGGAAAATATTACTTCAAATAATAATAATCATCATCATCACTGCAAGCACCGAAATTACATACAACTTTAATAGGCTGAATACTTACAGGATACGACTACTCTAAATAAAACGAATAAGAAATTTAGGAACATACGTAATAGAGACTTTGTGCTGTTATGGAAATGGTTGACAAGTTAGTCGCCCATCCAACATGGATACACTTTTTAATTATATGGAAACAGTTATTTCCTATAGGTATATATTGCCAATAGCCAGGAAGTACAATTTGGTCCGGTGAGACCTAACTCTTCTACAAGATTAAATACCCAGAAAAAAATCCATTTCGGATGGGCAACTGATCAGCAATTTCGAAAACAGACTTACTTGCGTAGCTGTGAACAACTAATTAGCACTTACCTTTTCCTCGATCAGCTACCCCAAGCTGTGACCAAAATTTCTTTTTCTTTTCTTGAATGTGGATTCCCTCCATATATATATTCATAGCCAATCTAACTAGCGGAAACGAGATTAAAATAAACCTTGGGCAGTAACGAGATAACAGACACAAATTTATCGCAAATGAGATAATCGTCGTTATCTATGGGTCTGCAGAAAATGTGGACATAATCTAATAATATGACTGAATGAAACGATTTGTCAGTGTAACCTTGAGAAATATGTAATCCGTAAAAAGATTGCGTTAGCATGGACATAGGAAAGGATTATGGGGCATAACAGTAAGGAGAATCGATCTGAACGAGATCCCAACAAGATTCGCATTTTCTAAGCTTGTAATAAAGATCAAGGTTCATTCTGCAATCTTGTTTAACTTACTAAATTTAGGAGCATCTTTGTATCATGAAGAAAAGAAATTAATTTGCAACAGTTGTTTATGTATCGTATGCAAAGTATAGACCACACGGCAAGCCTTTGATGGTCGCTGCAAAGTTCCAGTAGGTACTGTGGCTCATCTTTGAGGGGACTTGAGACAAAGTCTGCACATATTTTGCCTTGGATCTCTGTCCCTCTTGTTGTCGCTTCTCCATTGAATGGTGATGACATTGTCTTTGTCACTGAAAGTGAAGAATGACAATAAAATATACGGCCTGCTGACAGTTAGAAATAGGAAGCCTGTGATTGCTTTTCATATGAGCATCAATTGACCAAAATACCTTCAGATAATATTTAGTTGCATGCAAAGAATATAAACGAAAATCTAAGCACCAAATTTATGAAAACAGATTCTATATAACTACAGAAAAGCTAAAGAGACAGTCCAAACTGAGGAGTAACGCTTAAGGAAATATGATTAACAATTCTAAACATTTTTCAGCATGCCTCTTGAGGAATTTTGATGAATAGATTCTCTTAGAAAAGAAGGAAGAATTTGCTGCCTTCTTCCGGCGTAGGCAGCCTCGCATTCTACAGTATATCATCTGACATTTTGCAATATCCGATCAAAGAAGTCAACACCTATTTACAGCTTTATTTCAATATAAAGATATGTAATTGGACAGAATATGTTAGCAAACAATGTAACGAGGAAGAAATAAATGCAGATTTGGTAACAATAGCATCAGTTACTTTTGATTGACATGCCATTACAAAGCGATTATCGATTGCAGACACGGAGAATTCTCTCAAGCAACAAATCAAAACAAACGAAGCCGCAAAAGATGCCCGAAACCAAAATGGCTAACTGTTCCATTGTGAAAGCTAAAAGGGGTTGTTATAAGAGAAGTTATGAGTATATATCGAAAGAAGAAGGATTGATCTAAGCATCTGATTCGCAGATTTTATGTATCTAATGTAGAAGCTGATTATGAAGTGTTTCATTTATACCGAAAATATTTGAGAATCGTAACTCCTGCTGTTCAGCTTTTGAATTTGATATTAGATACATCAAATCCATGAGGCAGATGCTTCGATTTATCCTTCTATAACTTCTCTTGACAATCCATTTCGCATGCACAATGTGGTGGCTAGCCATACAGGATTCGGGACATCGTTTGCAGCTTTGTTTGTTTTGATTTATTATTTTTACGAGAATCCACTCAGTCTGCGATCATTAATTGCTTTGAAATGGCGTGTCAATCAATAACAACTGATATTATGTTACAAAGTCTACCCTGTCCTAGCAAGATACTCCTCCTTACACAAACATTCGTTTAGGGAGCAGACTGTGTACTACTAAAGCCTGGTTCCCACTGCGCGATGAACAATCATCGCTTTCCTCATCGCCAACTTGTCAAGTCATTTTGCACTGGAAACGAAATTTGACTGTAAAGCCTGATTTTTACGACCAGTGTGAATCAGGCTTTGCAGTCAAAGGCCGTTCCCAGTGCAAGATGAACTTTCATCGCACTTGAAGATTAAGCAATGAGGAAAGCGATGATAGTTCATCGCGCAGTAGGAACCAGCCTTAAGAGAAAAGACCTTATGATAAGCGGCTAACTAATAGTCGGAGTACATTATGAGGTTAATATGAGAAATTAAAACACTTTGACAGGTCTATGTCAAGGTCGGATGACAGTCAGTCAGACTAGTAAATTTACAATTAAGATATGAATTAGAGTGTCCTAATAACTTTCAAGAAGGACCAATGGAATGCAAAGATTTATGTAAGTTAAATCAATCAGCATTACGGAAAGTTCATAGAAACACTTCTTCAATAGCATGGGTTCCAAATCTTTAAAAAGGTCGGTGTAAAATTCTGTGGCCTATTTCTTTGAATGGAATGGCTTGAAAGAAGCTTTAGCTACTATGCTATAATTCTACCGTTGGACTTTTCAGAAATCTTAAATATTTTCAGAATTAGAGTGCTTTTCTTCTTTTTTCAGAATTCAAGAAAAATTTTGAAAAAACTTAAAACCATCGTAATTTCTAAACTCTTTCAGGAAACATAAAATAATTGTCAAGAAAAACATAGTTTATGAACGTTTACAATATGGTATTAAGCAAAAGTCTTTCACTCTTCTGGTTTGCGATTTAGAAATTTGAAGACGCCACATCCTCAAATGAGTTTAAATATAAAATACGCTGTAATTTCGAAAATATTTAAGATTCCTGAAAAGTCCAACTGTAGAGTTATAGCAAAGTAGCTAAAGTTTCTTTCAAGCCATTCGATTCAAAGAAATTGGTCACATAATTTTACACCGACCTTTTAGAAGTTGTTTAAAGATTTGGAACCTATGTTTTCTTCAATACGAATAGACCCATATACTGTTGTTGCCAGAAGATATTTCTGCGTTCTGATATCTCTACACAGAAGTCACTGATATCTATGCATGATGCATCAAAATCTAAACTAGCTTGCAAAGATCCAAACGAAATAAAATTTAGATCAGGTAAAGACAAATGGTTTGCTTGATGATGAAACTTGCACAAAAATCTTTGAACTACTAATCTTTTATTGAAAACACGCTACCCTGAAAATTTGTTGAATTTAGTTCGTAGTGATAAGGGGAGATAACACATTTTAAGGTGTTTTCAATTATGCAGAAATATTAGGGAAACTTTATTTGGAGCTTAGGCCGTTTTTGAAGTTTAATTGAAAGAGTTTTCTGGACAAAATCCCCTATAAAGTCGGAACATAGTGGCAGATTTCAGTCAGATAAATTTTAAAATATAATTCAACATGTTCGCTATTAAACAAGATATTTTAAAATATTTTTGCTTTGATATTTAAAGAACAGTAGCCATTTTAACAGTTTGTTTTTAAAGACTCACCTGGTATAAACTGGCCCAAAAGGTTGATATTCTGGTAGGGAGATAGCGAGATCGTGAGCGAGATGCGTTGGCATGTAGAAACCATGAAAGTTTTGAAAAGCTGAGGTTCAGATGGAAGCAAAAAATTTCTAACATTTCATTCATTCAATGTCTGTAAATCAAATTCTTTTTCTATCAGTGGTGAAGAAAGTTCGTTCAGATTGTGTTATGGCTGGACACAAAATATCGATTTAACTTTATGAGCAAAACATTTTTACAAGATGGTGCCCAAAGCATTAGAATTGATAAGATAAAAACTTGAACTGTCTAATTTTCAGAAAATTAAGATATAATAATTTGTCTAGCTATCAAACAGAATTATCTTTAAAAATATTATTTCAATTCAAATTCAAAATCAAGCGAGACGAACAAATGTGGAAATTGCAAATTTCATAAAAATTTAGGATGCCAAGATCTAATAAAATTTTCCTTCGTTTTGTTGATTTACATCTAATCTTGTGTTAAAAAAAGTGGAAAACATGAGGCTTACTGTCTTACAAAATCTACATTGTGGGTACAATTTCTGCTATAGATTTGCTTATTGAATTACAAGAATTTTCAAAAAATGCTTGAACTCTAGTTTTGCGGATACCACAGCCTTAGATAAAAGTGCAAACATTATTCTTTGTAATTATCGCCAGTGCAAAGTAAATGGAAGGAAAATAATTCTTGTAGCTGCTTTGGGGGTCTTTTGCTCTTGTGTGGCGTCATCAAGCTTTTCAAGGTTAATGTTGAAATTTGACAAGGCTTTTAGCATCACATCTACTATCAAGTAAGAAAGAGGTACTACACGCGCCAAGATCTAATTTATGGAAGCCATTTTGAGGAAAAAAAATTAAAATGATTTTTAAGTTCTTTGTGATTTGTCTACACGCGCCAAGATATAATTTTGTGGAAACCATTTTGAAGAAAAAATAGAAATGATTTGTCTGATTTGTCCAAACTTAGAAATACATAGACAAATAACAAATTCAGCAAACGTTGTTTATACTCACTTCAGGTCAAGTGACCATACACTTGGGAAATCATCATTGTATCTGTTGATACACTTACCCGCATCAGGCTTTTCATGGTACGAAATTCTTAACTGGTATGAAAAGTAAGTTTCCTCAAGAGGACAATCACGTGATTTGAAGTGGGTGTAAACAACATTAGCTGAATTTGTCTATTAACTGTTTTTTTAGTCAAATAAAATTTCCATGGGGCTCCCTCTATGGAATACTCTGTTTGAACAATCGTTCATAATTAATTCTACTGTAACAATAGTCTGATTCTTGATGATACAAAGTTTCAATCAGTAGCCCATTGTCAGAACTAATAGAAACAGAAACTTTAGAAGGGACACATGCCCCCACGTGCCAGAATCAGGTCTCAGGTAGCTTATTCTTCTTAATCTTAGCAAAACTGTCGGTTGGATTTTAAAAACTCTTTTGGAAAAGATAGCTGTTGGATAAACAACTCTGTTGAAATTTTAAAGTTCATTACTATATTTGACAGTTAAACGCAAAGAAATGGAAAATTTCAACTATACAACAATGCAAAGGCTGTCAAAAATGGTCATTTCATTTTGGCACAGTTGCTTTAACTGTGCGATATTTTGATGGTTATGTTGTCTTTTCATGCTGTGTTTTAATTGTAAACACTGGATTATGAGCTGCGAAACCGAACCCACTTACTTTAAACTTCTATTCTGGTACCGAAAGGGACTGAGAATTGAGAACAAATAACAGATTTTTACAGAGTTAAAAGTGGCTTAAGCCAGGAGACTGGGCATTTCTATTCAGAGTTATTGTAATCGTGTAATTGAAAGTGCTTGCTTATGTTCAAACAAAGAGACGATAAGCACGCATGTGTCTTTCCTTAATCTATTTATATATGAATTAAGCACAACTGGTTGTTTCTATGTGTATTTCTCTCCTGTGATGGTGCTATTTTTGATATGATTGGGTGTCTGTTTGATGTGACCAAAAGTAATTATGCTTTTTAGATCGACTCGCTCCATTTTCTTGATAATCTGAGAACGCTCCATTTCAACTAGGCGAATGAATCCAATCTGAGGCGTCAAAAATTAGATCTGAAGTTTTAACTGTAATGTCATGAATCCCTAGCTGAAGTGGGGTGCGAACAGATTTCCAATGAAATGAAGGGANGAGACTGGGCATTTCTATTCAGAGTTATTGTAATCGTGTAATTGAAAGTGCTTGCTTATGTTCAAACAAAGAGACGATAAGCACGCATGTTTCTTTCCTTAATCTATTTATAACATGCCTCACTTATCTCCTTCGATTGCCTGAACTCTCTTCTATTTTATGAATTAAGCACAACTGGTTGTTTCTATGTGTATTTCTCTCCTATGATGGTGCTATTTTTGATATGATCGGGTGTCTGTTTGATGTGACCAAAAGTAATTATGCTTTTTAGATCGACTCGCTCCATTTTCTTGATAATCTGAGAACGCTCCATTTCAACTAGGCGAATGAATCCAATCTGAGGCGTCAAAAATTAGATCTGAAGATTTAACTGTAATGTCATGAATCCCTAGCTGAAGTGGGGTGCGAACAGATTTCCAATGAAATGAAGGGAGACTTAGGAACTCTTGTAGTGAGTCTACTTCTCAGAGAGAACTTGTCCAGAAAAAATGCCAAGATTTCATAGGGAGCTTTTCAAGTTATGGTCACGTCAATCATGAACGGGACGATAACAAGGAAAGTGCCTTTGCAGGAGAGGGAGTTATAGAGAAACAACGGTGTATGTACAATACATTGTTCTATTTAGATGGCTTTAAACACGACTTTTTGCATAAAATATCAGGACTACGCTAGTCATGGTATCTTAACGTTTAGATGTCTTAGATGATTAATGGTGTTTGATTTTCTGAAGACTTGAAATAAAAAAGACACTCAATTTTGTAATGATAATGTCTCTAACTTTGTTCAGCTATCATTATCTATTCCTGTCGCAAATAGAATTAAGATGGCTCTGTCTCTGACGGTGGATTGAGAAAGACAATGAACGGGAATATTTTGCTTCTCTGTGATCTGAAATACTTCAAAACTCTTCTCTTAACTTAAACATTGAATTCCGAAGAGCTATCCTCGTGCCTTGCAAAGACAAAGACCTTGGCTGAATAAAACATATATCAGACCATTCATTTTAGGATATTTGTCAAATATGGAATGTAGCAAGTGCAAGGGTGGGTATCAAATTGACCCTATAGTGTGAGGATAAATCTTCTGGTCAAAACTGTGAGAGCTTTGTATTTTTATTTTTGATTAAAGCTCGAACTATGGGTTTCATACTGTTATCTGTTGTCTCTTCTGGTCCTAATCGGCGCACGGTCTATCGTCAGATAATTGAAGCAGGAGCAATAAGACCCTCTATATATAAATGAACGATGCACTGTTGTTTCTTTTTAATGTGACCACAAGCGATTATGTCAAACGGAAGAGTTACTTGCTGTCACTTCAAACATGCACGTGCCAATGATATGAATAGGGGCTTTGGAGAAGAAAATGGCACAGAGAAACAATGCTGCATGTTCAGTTCATTACAGCTTGTTGCTTGTTCTATAACAATGCTCATAACGATACTTGGACCTAAAGCGAGTAGAGATCAAGTAACTCTACTTTCAATTAAAAATAAAACAATTCTTGGGGAAATTCTCAGATTTTGCAGTAATCTTGATATTGATTGCAACTGTTATCTCTCCTCCTGTTGACTAAGAGAAATATTCAACGTGGCTTCCAAGAAAGGATTCAGAATCAATGTTAATACAAAATGCTTGTTTCTGGATAAGTAGAGGGTGCACAATAGGTTTGGCGGGACGGCGGGATCGGCCTTTTTTGACGGGCGGGATACGGGATATACGATTCCTGACTGGCGGGATACGGGGGATGGCCAAGGGCAGCGGGATCGGGATTTGAGCATTTAGCTTTACGGGATACGGGATTGAGTATTTTCCTTTACGGGATACGGGATTTAGAAGATTCTTATCACAGCTGCTGGCTGTATGTAACGTGGTTGTTAGAGACTTTTTAACTCCAGGCTAAAAGTCTAGTATGTCTTACTCCAGGCTCGTAAGAGCTGGGGAGCCGTGGGGCCTGGGCCCCCCAATAATTTCCAAAGTTGCAATTGTTCTTTATTTTGTTAAGTATAGACAGGTATAGATGACTAAAGGAGATAAAGGAGATGCGAAAATAGTCTCAAACCGTGTTTCGAAAGGGTTCAGCCCTCTTGATAAAAAAGGTTTATCAGGTGCAGCTAAAAGTGAAAAGGCGTAGCCAATGTAATGTGAAATACAAGAACTAGTAATTGCTTTTTATCTATCTAGCTTTTATATATCTAGCAGTTACAAAAAGCTATCAAGTATAACCAAAGCAATGCATTTAAAAAAAGTGTTTCTTGTCTTACCAGTTGTAGTTGGTCTGGTTTAGTTGCAGCTAGCATTTTCCTCCCTCAATTTCTTGAGACTCTTTCAGAAATGAGGAGAAAGATGAGAAAATGGGTGAGCATACATTTGGTGGGTAAGAATTTTCAAAATTGTCCCAGTTTCTATTTTAGCAATGGCAAACATTGGATCAAAAGAGGCGTTGTAAGCCAAAGTAAATAGTGTGCCCCCAAAAATTTTCCTATAGGTTCTGATTCACAAAAATTTTTCTCCAAAGTTGCTTAAACCTCCGTCTTAGCACTGGCAAACATGGGATCAGGAGAGGTTTTCGATGCCAAAGTAAGGGCCTGGTCTTAAATTTTTCTGGGGGCTTCGCCCCTACACCCTTATATCTTTCGCGACTTTGGCGCAAACCAGTGCTCCTACGGGCCTGCTTAGTTGTTTTATTCTTTACTCAATCAAAGTATCAAGCCACTCTTGTTCCTAAGAGCTTCACCAGCCCAAAAACGCAAACATCGTTGAAAATATTGGAAATTACCATGCTGCTCCTACCAAAACAATGTACGACCATGCATGATAAGGTCTGCGTTTCCCCTTCGCAGTTTGCGGTGTTTCTCAGGGGTCATCCTAAGGCCTTCCATTTTCCAAAATGGGCAGTTCTAAAATCTCACTTTTTCGGCTCAAAAGTCGGCTATCCTCGGAAAATTTCGAAAAAAGAATATTCTTAAATTATCAAGAAAGCCGATATCTCGATCGTTTTGGACAATTTCCAATATAAAAAGTCTGCGTTTCTAGATGCTAAGAATACAATTTTAAAGGCATTTCAATCAAACAGTGCAATAGCTCTACCAAATCCGTTGAGAAAATTGAAGCAAAGGCCAGGGACGCTGGACGGGGCACATTTTAAAAAATAGGGGGGCAAAACTGCAAATTTGAGGGCAAAACAATGGGAAAATAACATATTTAGGCCATTTTCGAGAGGGCAGGAGGGGCGGTCGCCCCCCCTTCTTCTCTGGCGTTCCTGAGCAAGGCAAAGAAGACTGCAATACGAGTAAAGTAATGAAAACTTCTAGCAGATATTGATGACATCTTAACCCATTTTAGGCTAATCTGAGTATTAGATGCAAAAAAATTTCCGCTCGCTTCGCTCGAATTTCCACAAAGTTTTGCTCTTATTATCGAGTGGGTTTCTTAAAATTCATTGTATGATTGCAAATCCAACCAGCAATCTATATGGATGAAGGGTGGTTTAGGGGAAGCCTAAAAAAACTTTGGACACGCCTTGTTCTTATCGATGCAAAATGGGCAGTTCTAAATTTTCCTTAGAATGACCCCTGGTGTTTCTCCACAAGATATGTTGAAATTTCTTTCGCACCGGCATTCTTCATCCGTTGAAGATGGGCCCCTTTAATGTAGGCACTATTCCACGCTTTTGGTTCGGCGGGATCGGGATTTGAAAAAATATAGCGGCGGGATACGGGATATGCTTAAAAAAAGGTGCGGGATGGCGGGATGAAGGTACCCTATTGTGCACCCTCTAAGTAGCCATGCTTACATGTCAACACTGCCACGCCACATAAACCAAACAGACTTGCCTCTTGGCCTAGTTTGCAATCCTATCTTATAACAGTATCCGATTGATAATTCTCATCTTTTTAGCATAGATAGTTAATCACATTTGTGGACACAAACAAGCGCATTCTAACTCCTTGTAAATGAAATAACTGAGAAAGAAACTCCGATAACAAGTTTTATTATTCTAGGCCGGCGGTCTAATGGCAATTTCATCCAACTGGGTGACCACAAGAATGGCAGATTAAGCGACTAAACCATCAATCATTCTTCAATCCCGTCCGGACATTGGTGGAGATAGTTTTGAGATTAAATCCAAGTTTCACAAACAACGCCGCACAGTGTTATAAGCTCCATCAAAGACAATCTTCAGGTTGATCTATTTGATATCTAGAACCTTCTTGATCACTGCGCATTGTGTAACGTTGTGTACGACTCGAAGACTGTTTTTACTTTCTTAGAACTAACAGAAATGCAAGGAAGACAATCACCATTGACTTTGTTCATTGTAGCAGTGCAAGGTGTTTTTGTAGAAATTAAGGTAAGTGTGTTTAAAGTCATTTGAAATCTCAACCAACAACGCTCTTCTTCCTGAACTGAATAACCTGAGTTAAAAGATGAGATCTCATAGGTCATGAATAACCTGTTGTATTGGATAATCCCGACGCGTGACCAACAAAACAAATCAATCGAAACAATGGCGTGTGTAAGTTTTTCTTTGTAATATAATCATAATATTAGGTTATGATTATCATGATTATTGGTATCATGATCATAACAACAACTGAGGGACTAAATTTAAATGTTTTGTGTCAAATTGAGTTAGATATCATAAAATACATATATGAGCATAATATGGACTGTATTTGAGGTTAATATCTGTAACAAGTCCATTATCAGTATTAAATTTTTATTTACTAATCATTTGAATATTGGTTGCCATGGTTACAGTGCTATATTTAGACTCTTTAAATTTCATCATTCGATACAGTATAGTTATAAAGCTAAACTTGTGAAATCTCAAGATGCTGCATTACATATTTAGCATTAGTAAACAAAAACTTGGTTGGGGGTAGAATCCAGGTGAGATAGAGTTAACCCTCTCAGTTTTTCTCTGTTATTTTTTTCGGTTAGATCCTGAGCTTTTCAGTTTTCGTGACTTTTCCTAAATATATATTTAGTGTCTTTACCCCCAAAATTGATCAAAACATCTCATTTTGTTTTGGAGATATAACTATTTTCTCATATGGTAGTTTTGAAATTTTATGTTTTACGGTCAAACTTTTATAATTTCAAACTAAGATGAATATTGACAGAAGTAAGATAATGGAACCAAATTTTGGTCATAACCAGAACTCAATAAGATAAAATGCAAAACTGTTTTTTGTTATTTCAAGATATGGCTTCACTGAAAACGTAATTGTAATAATAAATTTAGGTAATAATTATAAATTTACAAAATTAGTTATTTGAGAGTTACGTCATGTTTTGAAGCCAATTTTGTCTTTCGGCTGCAAAATTATTCAAAAATAAGTATGCTATCTCTTTTGAAACAAAACTCAGAGACAAATGAGTAGAAGTACTAATTTTTGCTATTTTTTAGCCGAAGAACAAAGAAAATCGATGACGTCATCTAATATACAAAAAGTAGAGTAAAATAAACTACATATTCGGATTCTCCACATAAAATTACATAAGTAGGGCCAATTCTCAAGCTTTTATCTCTAGTCAGTTCTAATTTACTAAGGATCAGCACCTCCTAAGTCTTCTAGTAGCTGAAAAAGCCCAGTCTGGATAGGGTTAACACGGCTCTCAGTCTTTATTGTTTGTAAAGCCTGGCTCACATTGGTTCACACTAGGTCGCTGAAGTCGCTGAAGTCACTGAGTCAGTGAGGTCGCTGGAACGAACGACCACAACGACCCAAAATACCGAAAAGGCTGAATGTGAAGGTTGGAAATAAACTCTTCAACGACCCTGATGACCCCAACGACTGAGTTTTTGCCGTTCACATTCAGTCTTTTGGGTCGTTCGTCCCAACGACCCTAGCGCCTCCAGCGACTGCAACGACCTAATATGAACAACGCTTAACTGGTGACATTGAATTTGGTGCTAAGACTGGATGCATTTGCAATCTATTTTAAGACAGAATTTAAATTAGTTTTTGTTTTATCTTCAAGATTTCTTTGTTATAACAGTATCCTGTCAATTTAGCAATTATTGAGCACGGTTAAGAAGTGTGAGCAATACGACTGGGCCATTGAGGATAATACAATAACTTCTTTTATATGAAACTTCCTACAAGAAACTGCTTCAAAGACAAATGACGGAGATATAAGGTGACTTAAATCAGGGGCCTGGGCAATCCAAATATAGCCTATTGTATTCCATTGTATTTGATGGCCTCAAGAGATTATCAAATGTACTGGACAATGAAGCCACTCAGACATCTTCTGTCCTATTTTTAAACTAGGCGCTATATATCCGTCATTTGTCTTTAAGT
The DNA here is from genome assembly GCA_004194415.1 of Aurelia aurita. Classification (NCBI taxonomy): domain Eukaryota; kingdom Metazoa; phylum Cnidaria; class Scyphozoa; order Semaeostomeae; family Ulmaridae; genus Aurelia; species Aurelia aurita. The sequence continues at coordinate 675,039 of REGM01000129.1, forward strand.
GTTTCGGCACTCGTGATCTCATTTCAGACGTTAATTAGTGTTAATGTACACTTGATATGTGAAAACGCCTATCCATTACTGTCTCGCAAAGAAAGCTTGAATGGAAACTTGATATCTGGAATATGAATTGCAAATCATTCATCTAATAAAGGCTTTACTTAACTGCAAATCTCACCTGCAAACCAGATAGTCACGTGATAGTCACACTTACGTCAATGGTTCGGTTTTAAGTTACAGCCATTGTTAATTGTTATCAGTCATCTAGAATGTTTTGTTCTAAAGTAATAACCTTTCCTGCCAACTTGCTTCGCTCATCAGACAAAGACCACCATTTAGTGAATAATGTGCTCTGATTGGCTCGTTAAAACAAAGCAGCCAAGCAGAATCTCCCAGAGGTTGATTCTTGAAGATGTAGGAGCTAGAGTGCAGTTTAGCAGGCAGCATTCGAATCTTAGGTTACTGTATGTCACACGGTATAGGTTAGAATTAGTTTCAGAAAGAATTTTTAGGGTAAGTAAGGGTAATTTAGGATAAGTTATAAGTTAAGGTTAGTTATGTAATTATGGTTGGTTAGCGTAAGTTAGGGTTAGTTAGGGTAAGTTGGGGGTAAATTAGGGAGAGTTAGAGTAATTTAGGACAAGTTATAAGTTAAGGTTAGTTATGTAGTTATGGATGTTTAGGGTAAGTTAGGGTAAGCTAAGGGTAAATTAGGGTATTTCTTAGTCTAATAACTGCCATGGGAATTTGATATTAATCGTCGCCCGCTAAATCACACTCGTTGTGATGTGAGCAAAAGGAAAAACAGTGCTTTACCAGCAGATCTCCAATTCTGGCAAACAATATTTGTTCTTTTTAAAAATAGTTATCATTTATCCTACCATGAACGATAGGACACCAACTGTGTATCAGTCTAAAATTTGTATCAGTAGTGAGCAACCTTAACCTATTGTTTGTGTGCTTAGAACTTATTTTTAGTTGGTAATGGTAATGAGCCACCTTATCGCTGGTCTATGAATTTAAATCATTTTAGTAGTGAGCCACCTTAAGTGCACAGCTAACCGAAGGTGGCTCACTGCTAAACAATTTCAAATTCGTGGACCAGCGATAACGCAGCTCACTACAAGTAAAAATAAGTTCAAAGCACACAAACAATAGGTGACTCACTACTGATAAAAATTTTACACTGATACACATTTGGTGTCCTGTCGCTCATGATCCTACTGTCGAAAAAGTGAACTTCATTTTAGGGCACCAATTACACTTATGTAGGAAACGCCCAGGAAACGCCCAGGAAACGCTGAAACTCTTTTCGGCTTACCAAGTTCTCTCTAAATATTCTTTCGTACGAAATTTGACTCGAGAACCTTAAATCTGACATTTCACCTTGCTATCAACATGGATAATTCAAGTTAACGGCTCGGTCATTAAAGCTTGTTTAGAGGTCTAACCTCTCTATAAATTATACACTATCATTTTTCCTTAAAGCCATATCCTATGACAGTTTAACAGACAGTGATGAATTAAAAGTGGAACATTTTCATAGGATTATACTTCTCTTATCAGGTTTATTTGAATACCAAAAACTGTGGTTGAGTTTTAGAACTCAGTTGAATTCATCACAGGCTGCAAAATTTGACTGTGGAAAGGGTTGCCAAGACTTAACGTTGGAAGAATGTTCAGGATAGTTTAGGGAACTAGATTGCACGATCCCAAGAAATTTGATCACAATGGTGACTGCGATGGAAAGATTGTTGGTATGTTTTTGTAACATCTAAACGGAACAGCTCGTTATTGTTGAGGATAAGGATAGTTTTTGCCTTACTGATACCATTGCTCACAGACACGGGTAGATTCTGCATTAATAGAATTTGTTGCTTTGATTGATATGCCAGTAGAAGGCGATTAGCAAATGCAAACAAAGAGACGACTATGTGGCCGATTGGTTAAACTACAAATGTAAATAAGCCAAAAGGCATAGAATACCGTTGCTCACCAAATAGGGCAGATGTTGCAACAATGGCATCAGTTGCTATTGATTTACACACCAGTAGAAAGCGATTAGCAAGTGCAAACAAAGAGACGACTATGTGGTCAATTGGTTAAACTACAAATGTAAATAAGCCAAAAGGCATAGAATACTATTGCTCACCAACATGGGTAGATTTTGCAACAATAGAATCGGTTGCTTTTGATTGACATACAAGTACAGAGCGATTAGCAAGTGTAAACAAAAAGACTCTGGGCCTATTAGTCAAACTACGAGTTTAAATAAGCCAGAATGGATAGGCCGTCTTGAACTTGTTGCTAACTCATGCGAGCTGCATGCGCTAAAGAGCTCCTAAGAGAAGATACGTATTAGGATGTATCGTCAGCAGAAGAATAGATCAAAACATTAAGCCAAAATGCAAAGGATATCTTGAAACCTGTGTAGCTGACTCAAGGGATCTGCATGCGAAAAGGAGTTACTAGAACTAAATTGCTAAGTCTTTGCCCATTTCCGAACTAGCCAACATGAAAAATGGGTCTGCGTAGACTCGTTTGAGAGCTACATACTAGACCAGTCCACCAGTACGTTAAATGCTTTAACATCAATAGGTGGTTGAATGACTTAATTCATGCAGTACTATCCAATGCCTCTGTCGCATGAATTCCCAGCAATATGCAAATACTTTCGTCTTGGATGGAATTACAGTTTTGTTTAGATTTTGTTGCCAAATGACCTCACATAAATGAAGCTTCTAAATACTGGTCAAGATTAAAGTCGATCTCAAATTAGATGTCACGTGGAATTTGGGATAATGCAAAATTACTCATCCAAAACACTTCAGTTGTTTTTATTCGCGGATATTTTCACGTGACATCTAATTTGAGACACAGACTTTAATACTCTCTAGTAAAATCTCGATCATTCAATCTTTCAAGATAATAATGCAATTTGTAAGCTTACGATCTTAAAAGTATTTAATTTTAATCATTTTCATTTAATCGTATGAAAACATCTTGTACTGTCCAACACTGTTTAATACTTGCCTTAAATACGTTGACTCAAGATAAGCTGGATTGAGCTTTAAATTAAACGCAATGACGTTCATATTTCACAACCATGTCTAAGAAGGATTTAGAAACGTTGAAATCTTGAAACCAATTCCCATGATGCCAGTAACCACATTGCTTCTTTGTTAGGATCATAAAAATCTCAGCAGTCATTTGCTAAATTTTCACTAATTTGAGACATGTACGAGATCAAAATTTCGGCGCATTTTGAAATGATCATCATTGATGCAATTCAACTGAATTTCAACATTCCTTGAATCGCATTCCTTCATTAAAGAACCTGTGCTCCCCAAGATCCTCCACGGTCTCACAGCGACTTTCATACTGTATGAAAGTCGTTTTGGCATAGCAATCGTGAACTGTATTGTCTTTTCAATCTTCAAATGAACGTTGTTATGCCATCGCTTTTGAACAGAACAACAGGCATTCCTGAAACTGAAAATAATTTGAAGTATTAGGATGCTTTTCTTCCCTGCCCTGTCGCTATTGATTTTCCCACTATTGTGTGTTAAAATATGTTGTTAGAGCCATATAACGTTTTGATGGTTAATGCACGCGCATAGGATCATAGGGAACACAGGGTCTTTAAGGGCGCACACAGATGGGTCACGTGATTAAATTTAAACGTATTTTCCCGCTTTTTTTTTGCTTACGTTCGTAATAGGTCTAACCACGTAGCCACATCTGCGAGCAGTGCAGAAAACTGTCGAGGATTGCCTTACAGACACTTGGTATGTGGTTCAATTGAATGGTAGAAAATTTGAATAAAGTTTCTATGATGGCTGATGGGATTTTTTGTCTCTGTCATGTCTTGTTCACTGCCATCCTGATCATCGCTCCCACCACAGCTTTGTGCGCATTCGTACGCGACAAGTAAATTTGAATTGTGCATGTTACCCATCCGTTTTCACCATTAAAGGGAATAACCTAGATGAGATCTGACAGATATATAAATAGCCTATTGTATTTGACCAAACTTTTATTCGGCCAAACAAAGCAAAGCTAAAGAAACAATGGCGTGTTTAGGTTTTTCTTTGTCCTATTTATAGACGGGCGCCAGCTCAGGTAATTAATTTTGATGCTACCAATACGCTAAATAGGTGCTTAAGTTCGTCATAAAGTGCACCATTGCACTGTTAACCCCCTGTTAACATGAACATACCCAATTTCTCTCAGTTCTATCGTCCCCATCCGACATTAATAGTTACTAGTTGGAAGAAACTATATAATAAATGGCTGATTTCAGCAAACTGAATTTTTAGTTGCTATTAATAGAAGCAACAGTAAAATGCAATTGCAAAGAAATGGATCTCTACAGCCGATTATTTAACAAACTGCAAATGTAAATAAGCCAATTACTTGAGATGTCTTGAAACATTGGTAGCTAGCTGACTCGAGCTGCATGCAAGAAGGGCTTCTATCAGAACATAGTAGAATGTATCGAAATACGAAGGATAGATCTAATCATCTGCTTCAACATCCTTCAGTAAACTTAATTGGTCCCTCTATTCTCCATAATAAAACTTTCAACAACACAACTGTGTGAATTCCTGGTAAGATATTTCCTGACAAGATTGTTCTCATCCTGCGGGGATGGGTCAATGGTAACGCACTGGCTTACCACTCTGAAGGTTGGTGATTCAAGTAACTACCCTACCAAACCTGCTGCCAAGAATGAGGAGAGTCGCCAACTCTCTGCAATTCCAGGCTAAATGAATCACGATTTGCGGTCACATCAAGAGGAAAGACCAGAGGGCAGCATCAATGCTTCAATACGTTTAGCTTCTCAGTGTTTCCAAAAAGCTACCTTCGAATTCTAAGTAGAAATAAACAAATGTATGCCTTGGCGAATCCGTAAAGGCTTGTGGGGTGAGTGGCCGAGCGCCTTATACAGTTTCCGTTAGGTAACTGAAGTTAAGCTTGGCTGCGTGAGGTAAAAATCAGGATAGGTGACTGTCTAGATGCCTGACCAAGCAACTCATTTCGCCGTCCTTCGGAAGGGACGTTAGACTAGGGGTCCCATGGCTGGATGGGGCATTCATAGTAGGCCTAAATTAGCTGTAATATAGCTAGAAATCTTTCCAGCCTACTTAAAATAATGTAAAGAACAAAAAATGCACTAACCTATTCATTCTCGTCACCGTCACAGGCGTTTTCATTGCCCTACAAGGTAAGCATTTCGTGACCTGTCAACCTGCACACGGTCAAGATCCATTTCGGAAATCAAAATATGTCATGTTTATTTATCTTGCGGAGATTTGAATTTCAGACGACGAAAACCCTCATAGAAAGATAGAGTACCGCTAATTTTCTTACAGAACAAGCCCCTTTGATGTAAAAACAACGTATTTCAGCTTGCTTTGTGCAAATGCTTTACATGAAAAGTGACAGTTCACAAGGAGCGACTCTGATAGAATTATTAGAATCCTTTCATTGGATCAATGTTTTGAAATGGATATAATTCAAATCAAAATTAGAAGCCGAAATAAAGGTTCTTTTCATGAGTAGATCGCCGGATTTAAGAACTTTATTCATAGGTGAACTTAGCTCAGTTCTAATTGAGGAATCAAGATACCCAATTTAGGTTCACCCTTTTAGTATCAGGATGATTTAGGAGACTAAGAAAGGATTTGGAAGACGTGCGAGGATTTATCTGTATGAGGTGGGAAAGATTTGGTTTGTTTTACTGAAACTTTGAGCATTTACAAAGATAGCTAATATATGTTCTAGCAGGGCCTCTTTTAACATACTAGCTGGGTGGGCAACTGCCCCCCTATTCCCTCCTTTACATCTATTTTTACCTCTTCAAACAATAGGACTATTGTCCCTTTTAATCAAGGAAACAATTGATTGCCACCCCCCCCCCCCCCGAGTCCTGGTCCCTTAAAAGAGGTCCTGTAATATAATAATAATAATAATATAACGTGATAAGGGAATAGAAGGCCAATGGCCTATAAAACCCTGTGTGGTTTGTGTCCTAAAACAACTAATATTCATACTTTT
>REGM01000129.1:690632-722789 GCA_004194415.1 Aurelia aurita
CGAAAAATGCCTTCTTTCGATACCCGGCGTTAGAAAAAAGAAGCGAAAACGATACCCTGAAAAACGGCACGTCCCCGTCGGACAAATATACTAAGTACCCTCCCCCGGGAGGTGTACTATGCAAAGCAATAATGGTTTCCATTAAAAATCTGCTCTTTTTACAGAACGTGTTCGATTTCGGGAGGGTGAAAGCTCGCATCATTCCACTATAGCGCATGCAGGGACCCGTGCAGGGAGCAGAGAGTTTTGAATTGAGAAAAAATGGAGGCTTAACGAAAGTAGCATTATTCACACAATTTAAATTACTTGATTTAAATTACGATTACTTGATTGGTAGTGACGACCTCAAAGAGCAACTAAATCAATAAATTTGACAAAATTCTTGTTCTGCTTGTATATTCTGCTTCTGTAGCTGCGTTTACACGATATCAATTCAGATTACTTTTCGTATGGGATTGTTCTCGGCAATCCGATCTGAGAAGCATACCGATTACGATGCATACGCACGATACCGGATTACTTCTTATTTCTGTTTGCACGATATAATGCTCTGCTCGGCACTGCGCAGCAAATTTCTTTTCATTTCATTTCACACATCTGCGTTCAGAGATGGTAGTTTCAATACAGTGGAAATGAAAGAACATGAACACATGGCACAGAATAGACATATCTGGAGATTAATAGTGGACCGCGTAATGTCTTTATATAGACGGAAAGCGTAAATGATGATGACGATGACACCTCTGCATTCAGAACGAGGCCTCCGAGCGAAGCCGTAAAGGATTCACTCGTTTACACGACGTGGAGCGTGGTACGGAACGAACCGGGTTACTGCGGTGCCATGTAAACGCAACCCCTACCCGATACGAAAAATAATCCGATACGACAGTAATCCGGCAACGTGCAAACGCACCCTTTATTATAATCAACTACAAGGATACAACATAGCTAAAGCAAACTACATTTCTCCTCCATTAAATTCAGTCCTCTACCAAGCTTCGTGCCCACTCCTTTCTAGACAGCATTAATTACAATGGCTTCTTCTGCAGACAGTGCTCAATTACCGAAAGTGCTTCCCAAACAATCATTCACCATGCTTCTATATACAATCTGCAATGATGCTCCTCCTGAGTGTCAAGTTAATGATGCTCCTTTAAAAGAGCATATTGTCAGAACAAGCAGAAAGGCGCATATAAATATCCAAAAACACAGCTTGTCTAAGGCTTTTGATACAACATGCCATTCAGATTGTCTNCCGAAAGTGCTTCCCAAACAATCATTCACCATGCTTCTATATACAATCTGCAATGATGCTCCTCCTGAGTGTCAAGTTAATGATGCTCCTTTAAAAGAGCATATTGTCAGAACAAGCAGAAAGGCGCATATAAATATCCAAAAACACAGCTTGTCTAAGGCTTTTGATACAACATGCCATTCAGATTGTCTGTATGCCTTTTCTTCATCCTTTTCCATACTGTCAATTATAGATGTAAGATGGTTTGATATACGCTTCAGTGATTTCTTGTCATCTTTACCAAGCTTGAGTTCCTTTCCGTTTTTACGATTTCGCTCTTTTGTGTTCCACAGTCCCCCTCCTCTCTGTTTCATACCGTTGCCAGGTGCCCACAATCTCCCAGGGTGGCAACACTCAAGCTCTTCATTCACCGTCGTTGTCAGGAAAGCAGCCTCTTCATCATTCAGCCTCAATTTCACGTCACTTGTAGGCCTTTTGAGTTTAATTCCAAAAAATGGGGCAAGCTTATTCAGGACGTATTTTCGTAACCAGAGAGGCATGACTGCAACGTTAGCGTTAGCGTGGTAAATACTGAGACTGTAACACACAGTGATGGTTAGCAGGAACATAGCCAAAAGCACAAGACCAAGGAAATAGCTAAACAGAGGAATCACTTCAGAGCTGTCTGGCATCAGGTCCATTGACGATGTTAAGAATAAAGCCATAGCTAGAACGAGGTTCACGACAAACGAAGATCTTTCACCTGGAAAATAGATAAAAACTTTACCAGGTGACCCAAAAAACTTCGCGAGCTAAATCGCGCCTTGATTCCTAAAACTGAACTTTATAAATAAAAAGTAAATACTTGCAATAACAATAGTCGAGAATTGTCAAAATGTATACGATCGTGGTCAATAGCAACTTGTGCAGGCAATGGCTTCATGTAAGAATCCTCTAAAGCCCCAAAATCATGAAACTCCACAAATATTTATATTATTGAGCAAGAGTATTATGCTGCTTTGCAGCAATCAGTATTCCGTAGGAAAGCTAAGCAATCTTTCATGATGTTGATTGATCAATTTAAACGATGACTATTCTCTAAAATATGGTTTTCAAAATATGCTGAACTTTTTAGGATCCTACCATGTTTCCTCCATTAATTTAGAATCTAGGATTGATTTGATTTTTCAAAACTGTTCTTGAATTATTTCATGAAAAGAAAAATGTCGTAATTTTGAAGATAAAAAGGATATCAAAAAAGGTCCCGGTGGAATTAAAGAAAAGTATCCAAAATTCTTTCCACACCATTCAATCGATAGAACAATGTAATGGCCGTTTACATTGTCTCTTTTAGACATTTGAAGCCTAAGCTCCATTAAACCCCCAGCCGGGGGCTTATTTAATTTCACAGACTTCAGAGGGACGGCTTAAAGGGTCTGTTTCAACCAGCATGCCTTGCACGTGCCATCTCTTGGTTGGCCTTTGTTGTCGCCATTTTCATGGCCCATGAAAATGGCGACAACAAAGAGATAACACGTGCAAAGCATGCTGGTTGAAAAAGACCCTTTAAAAGAGAGATAACAAGGCTTATTCATATATTCAGATGACAAGGCTATAAATGATAGATTTTTAAGTCTTTTACGTCATATTTTTCGGAATCAACATACAGTTCTCCGAGTCAAATACACAAATTCAAGGCAGTTTTGTTCCAAAAGTATATGAAAATTAACATTTAAATTTTTTTAGCAAAACAGATGGAAAATCTTTGATAATCTTTGGTATTGCACACAAGAGGGGGGGGGGGGCTTATGAACAATATACAGTAGCTTAGAAGGGAGGGGTTTATTAGAGAAGGGGATTAAAAGAGAGGGGGGAGGGGTAAATAGAGATTTTATGGTATGCTTTAAATTACTTACTTGTTTCTGCCGGAAGAAGATAAACGACCACAGTCAAAAATGAGAAGATCATATTCGGTGCAATCAAGTTCACGAGCAGAAACAAAGGTTTTCTTTTGATAATCAATCTGAAAATGACCTCATCAAAAGTAGTTTCACAACACGTGCTCTTTTCTTGCTGTTTACTTGTATCCATGGAGATCAGCTCCCATTCAACGTTTTCTGCAAAGAAGAAATAAATTTGGAAAAATCATCATAATATGATTAAAGGGAATAGACATAGCTATATCGAGTGGCCGCTATAAATAGGCTAAAGAAATGCCTACGCACCCATTGTTTCCTAGCTTTACAATGAAACCGCACGTGTCAATTTTATCAAATACAATAGGATATATTTTTATCTTGGCCCGGGCCAGCTTTTAACTATTTAACTTTTCTTTTTATGTATTTGTGTCAAAGACCAAATAAATGTCATAGGTTTTCATTATTTTTTTTCCAGGAGGGAAATGATTAAGCTACGACTGGAAAATCCATATTTAGAGCGATAGTGTTTTACAAAACAAGGCATCTTTAGCCAGAAATCTATAATTTGCGATTTCATATGAGAGTTCTAGACATATACGACATAGCAGCCAGGGGCGTCGCCAGCCTTAACAAAATGGGGCGGACTTAGTAAGTAATTATGTCCTTAAAGGTACACCCAGCATTTTTGCACCCTTTTTTGCTTATGAATAAATATCCCCAGGTGACGCCCTCGATAGCAGCTTTAGCAAAGACATAAGAAACCAATTTAAGTGGTGGTGCAGCATTAAAATTCAATTTTACAATCACTCGTTTTGATTTCGGAGAATGCTTCAAAACCAGATAACTAAATCCAAAACCATTTCAGGACTTTGCAACATGTCCAAAATAAATTCGGTCCTTGACAAAAACGCACAAAAACATTTTTGTGATCGGTAATATAGTCCAATTTTGGTGATTATTTTTCAAAAGGTGCGAGTATTTTTTGACTCACTCGGTACTTTCCAAGTTGTTTCATTCTTCTACAATCAAAGATTGAATCAAACGCGGTCTTTCGATTCAGCTCCTAATTCTGTCGTTTAGTCGCTTCAAAATCATTTTTTTTAACTCAATGGATTTTTCTTCAATATATTACAGCTTTTCAAATGGAACAGCAACGAGAAACGTTTATAAAAGAAAATTAAGGCTAAATTGGAACATAGATTTTCTTCCTCTTTGCAACTGAGATGTTTTCAAAATTGTTTTTACGGCATGGTAACGAAATAATCAAGGGCAAAATCCCATATAAATCTACTCGGTGTCAATTCAAATTAAGTCAAGCCAAACCAAGTCAAGTCAATGCGATCAGAATCACGTTAAGTCAAATCAACTCAATTCAAGTCACGCTAAATCAAATCAAATCAAGTCAAGTCAAGTCAATCAAATCACGCCAAGCCAAGCCAAGCCAAGCCAAGCCAAGCCAAGCCAAGTCAAGTCGAGTCAAGTCGAGTCAAGTCGAGTCAAGTCAAGTCAAGTCAAGTCAAGTCAAGTCAAGTCAAGTCAAGTCAAGTCAATCAAATCAAGTCAAGTCAAGTCAAGTCATGCTAATCTAAGTGAAGTTGATTCAAATCAAATCAAATCCAGTCAAATAAAATCAAGTCAAGTCAATTCAAATCATGTCAAGTCAAATCAAGTTAATTCAATTCAATTCAAATCACGTCAAGTCAAATAAGGTCAAATCAATTCAAATCACGTCAAAGAAAGTCGAGTCGATTCAAATCAAATCAAGTCAGATCAGACCAAATCAGATCAGATCAAATCAAATCAGATCAAATCAATCAAATCAATCAAATCAAATCAAATCAAATCAAATCAAATCAAATCAAATCAAATCAAATCAATAAAGTAAAACAAAATCAAATCAAATCAAATCAAATCAAATCAAATCAAATCAAATCAAATCAAATCAAGAGTATATAATAAAATGCAAAAATAAACTGCGTTAAAAGTTACCTGAATAAGCAGAAAAATCAGCAGTTTTATCCTGAGCAACGAGATTCAGCCGCCTACTGTCGTATGTGAAGCTACCAAACTTGAAGTCGCATTCTTGAGTATCAAATGGGAACTTTGCTACATTGATTGCACAGCCAATTCTAAACATTATTGGTGATAACCATTTTGCTTTTCCGTCACTGTATNAATCAAATCAAATCAAATCAAATCAAATCAAATCAAATCAAATCAAATCAATAAAGTAAAACAAAATCAAATCAAATCAAATCAAATCAAATCAAATCAAATCAAATCAAATCAAATCAAATCAAGAGTATATAATAAAATGCAAAAATAAACTGCGTTAAAAGTTACCTGAATAAGCAGAAAAATCAGCAGTTTTATCCTGAGCAACGAGATTCAGCCGCCTACTGTCGTATGTGAAGCTACCAAACTTGAAGTCGCATTCTTGAGTATCAAATGGGAACTTTGCTACATTGATTGCACAGCCAATTCTAAACATTATTGGTGATAACCATTTTGCTTTTCCGTCACTGTATAATGTTACTCTTGTTTTTAGTGTATCAAGGAATCCATTGTAATCTTTATCTTCTTCAACGCTATATGGAAAAGAAATGGAGTCTATTCATTTCATTACCTTCATGCATAAAAACTGTGATCGTTTGCATAAAAATTCTCGTATATTTGTGTGTGTAATTGAAACGCTCAATGAAATCCTTCTGAAATAGATACATTTTCGATGTAAATCATGCATTGAGACATGAAGTAAATTCAAGCATGTCGGGCAACAGTCGAGAAAGAAGAAGGTAGGCCAACAACAAGGAAATAACACAATAAGTCGATGTTAGATTGAGTTCATTTTCAAATGCATTTGTCTGTATTAAACTTGGGAAATCCCAATGCTCATGGTCACAAGCGATATTATGAAAAGGTTTCATCGGTTAAAGACACTAAAGGTACTAAAAACGTGTAAGAAAATGGAGGCAAAGGAACACGATTTTTAAGTCAAAAAACACGATTTCTAAAGGCCTTTCGAACTTATGTTCTCTTTAGAGTGTGAATAACATTTGGAAGTGGAATCTAATCATACATACATACACAGAAATTGGACTAAATTTACAACTTTGACATAGTTTGATAGTGATGGTGGATGGCCTAAATAAAACCCCGATGACAAAACGGCTCAAACTTCATGTTTCCAGCAGTGGAAGATGGGAAAACAAATTGTGAGTACAAAGATTGATGTTTCTTTTAGCCATCAAGTGAAATATTTCACTGTTATTCGTTTAAATACTGTGCAGTGATTGCCGCATTAGAAAACGAAAATTTATCGGAAAATTAGTTCAGTTTTTGTGTCTGTAAAATTATGAGTCCTAGGCCGAGCGACAAAGGGGACTAAATTTACTTTGGCACAGTTTGATTACCATAAGTCTAATCGCCAAATCCTAGTCCTAAACCATCTACAATGTGATGAAACAGGAAATAACACCCTCGTACCCAGTGTCAATGAAGGTTTTCCGTAAACTGCAACCCCTACATTGAGGAGCCTAGACTTACAACAGAAACCCTTGGGAGCCAGGTTGGGGAAATAATAAATCATTCCATGGTCAAATGCGAAGGCGCTGTTCGCGTTGCATATCGAGATCGCATGGGGGTTTCGAATGCCAATTCGAATACGCATCTGAATTTGAAGTTGTCGAAGCTAGTGTTTCCGCGCGTAAACAAGGCCCCATACGATCCCATGATGCATAGTGTTGAGCAACTTTCACATTCTACTGCAGAATGGTCCATTGACGAACGACAGGGTCACAAAATTTCCGATTAAACCGGTATAAATAACAAAGAATTACAAAAATGGGAAAGGAAATGCTGAAAGCGGTTCTTAAAGATTCTCATTCTTTTGGGACTAAAGGTGGAGGAATATAAAGGAATTACTTACTTTGAGAAAAGATAAATATCTGGTGTCCAAATTTGCTTTGGTAGGACATTAATTTGTGAAACGTTGCCATATTTAAGAGGATTCCAACGTAACGTAGGGTTATACCAAATCTGAAAGACAAAAGCAAGTCAAGTTTAAAACTGAACTCAACTGGATGACGAAGCATATCAACATGAGTTTCGAACCAACTTCAATAAATCAGAAATTGATACAGTAAAAACCCGCATAAAAGAAACTGCGGATTAAGAACCTCCAGGCTGATTTTTGGCCAATTAAGTACCATGTAGATAAGAACCTCTTCAGCATGGCAAACGAAACAGGTTATTATGCAGATTCATAAGGATTGAAACACTGATGCAAACCCAGGTATATGTGCTAGATCATTAAAATACACGCACAGTAGTAGAGTACAAAAAGTCAATTCAAAAATGTAAAAATAAACTTTTTGGTCCATCCAGTATACACAATCACAATCAAGAACTGATTTAAGAACCATTGAGGCTGTTTTCCTGTAACCCATCCTATATATAAGAACAATTTCAGCGTGTTACAGAAAATCACAGATTCTTTTATGTGGGTTTTTACTGTAGTCGCTAATTCAAACTTAAACGTGAAAATTTGCTCATACACAATGCATGTCTTGTTTCAATTTTTTGGCAGAAAAGCAGTATGTTTGTCATGGTTTAAATGACTATGCATTTTGGCAAATATCGATATTTGGCCTATCCCCAATGCGGAAGTAAAATTGATCCGGAATGCTGAATCTGCGCATGCGTTCTCGAGACTCAGAATTGGCTTAACTCTATCTCACCTGGGGGGGGGGGTGGATTGCACCCCCCAACCAAGTTTTTCTTTGCTGTTCCTAACATATGCAACGCAGCATCCCAAGATTGGTTAAGTTTAACGTTATAACTATACTGTATCGAATTATGAAAATTTCAAGATTCTAAATATAGCACCGTAACCATGGCAACCAATTTTTTAATGAGTGGTCGACCAAAATTGGAAACTTATTTTGAAACTGTTACAAATATTAATCTCAAATATGGTACATATTATGCCTATACATGTATTTAAAGATATCCATCTCAATTTGACACAAAAAATTACAATTTAATCCCTTATTTTATTGTTTTAATCATGATACCCATTATCATCATAATCATAACTTCATATATTTTATTGTCATATCAACAAGAACAATAGACTTAATTTGATTTTATCACGTGATTTTGATTGTTTGCATCAAAGTCCATCTAATTACTAAGTTACACGCTCATAGCTACTGTAACAGCAGAGAAAAGGGGGGGGGGGGGTGGAATCAACCCCCCAGGTTGTGACCGCTTCAAAAGGCCCAGGTGAGATAGGGTTAACATGTTGATGATTGGATCTTAATGACTTCTTACGCATATCTTGAACAGACTTAACTTTATCTCCATATGAATAAATGATGAAATAAAAGAGGTGTTATAGCAACGAAGAAAGGGCAGAGCAAAACAAACTTTGCGTGATAAAAATGGAAACACACCTGTCGAATAAATACGTTGATGACCACATGTTCGCTTGTTTCTTCCTAAAATGATAGAATGAAGATAATTTGAGTTTATTGGTACACTGTGGAAAATCAACCTTAAAAGCCAGGAGGAAAATTTAAATTTTCCTTTTTAAGTCTATTTCAACGTTTTGGTCGAGAAACACATTAGAAGATGCAGACAAAGTCTGCTGAATAATTAAACGTATTGCGAAAGCAAACAATTTTTAAGATTTTGTTCATAAAGGCCATTACATATGGGACAACATTTGGCGACATGTGTGCCGACAATGTTCCCCACGCTATTGAACTTGAACCAGGGCAGTAGGAAGCATCTTAAACTTGGAGGAGCACGATACGTCAAGGGCACTTTTTCATTAAGCTAGACGGGCATTTTCTCAAAGAAAGAGGGCAATTTCTCGTTTATTGCGAAGTCTTCGGGGGGGCCCGTGCCCCCAGTGGCCCCCGGTTCCTACGTCTCTGACTTAAACACATGAACAGGGTACTCAAGCAATAGACTAAACCACTTGAAAATGTATTGACAAGGAAACATGTGAACAGTTGCAAAATTATTTCACATTACAGGATCATGAAAAGCAGACACGAAGCAATAAGAACACATTATTACTCCCAAGGATCAAGACGGAATACGCACGAAAATCATTTATGATTATGGGTGCGAAGGTGTATAATGAACTACCGCTGGAAATTCGTAAAATCGAGAACTACAATGAATTCGAGACAAAAGTTAAAGAACATTTTAAATGACATTTATTTGATTTATATCCAGAACTTTGAATGTACATAGTTTGATCTGCTTTTTTATATATATCTGTATTATTACTTTTATGGGATTCATTTTCAATTGTAAATTTAAGGCATAGGGCACAGGACACACATTGATAACAGCAGTTTTTAACTCGTTGAAGTGTAAATCCTGTATAAATATTCGTTTTATTATTATTTTTATTATANCGGAATACGCACGAAAATCATTTATGATTATGGGTGCGAAGGTGTATAATGAACTACCGCTGGAAATTCGTAAAATCGAGAACTACAATGAATTCGAGACAAAAGTTAAAGAACATTTTAAATGACATTTATTTGATTTATATCCAGAACTTTGAATGTACATAGTTTGATCTGCTTTTTTATATATATCTGTATTATTACTTTTATGGGATTCATTTTCAATTGTAAATTTAAGGCATAGGGCACAGGACACACATTGATAACAGCAGTTTTTAACTCGTTGAAGTGTAAATCCTGTATAAATATTCGTTTTATTATTATTATTATTATATATTACTGTTTTATGGAAGTATTGGCCTACAATTAGACATGACAGTTTCATCATAGAGAAACATTGGGTTGAATTGTTACAGAAAGTGCAGCCAGTGAGTCAACAAGAAAATTTCCTTTCCAGATCTCATTTCAAGGCTTAGTTAAAAGGTCAATACGAAACAACAAATTTAAATTAACTCACAACATCGACGACTTGATTCAAAGTCAAACCAATAGTCACTTTCACTTGTCTCTCCTCCCCATCTGCAACTGGCATCGGCGTTCTCCTGTCTTTCTTATCAAAAAGATCAACGTGTAATCTCATCTCATCTGTGATGAGGATACTTGTTACCAAATACAATAACTGGAAGATTATCAGCGCAAAAGTTAACCAGTGAAAGTTCCCCATTTTCTTTGTATTCGCTTATCTTGAATATTCTGAAATAGTTGCGATACGAAAGTTGATATTTGACTTCTTCTGTTATTGGGCTTTGACAATATTGAACTTGGTGGTATTGTCAATAATATTTCTGTTGTTGGTCTTTGGAACTATGGGTAGTATTGTTAATAATATTTACAGTTTGTATTCATCTAGAACAAACGCTCAAGAGTAAGTTTGTCTGACGTTTTGGGTAATCTTTGCCTGATGCTTTAAACGTGGTATTGAGTAATGATCACAATCAATGCAACGTCCTTTCTCGCGCTATAAAACAAAAATAAAGGTCGAAGATAAACACTACGTACGAATGCAAACGGTTTAAAGCATACATGTTGCATGCAAAAATTTGTGTAGGATAAGGTCGGGAAAATAGGTCAGAGGGAGGCAAAATGGATCAAATGGGTCCCTGTCAAATTTATTGATTTCACAGTTATTGAAGAAAATCAGTTTTCAACATGAACGGTGAAAATTCTGTTCACTGAAAAAGCTATAAGGTTCCAACAAATGTTACTTTGACTCAATTTTAGAAGCAAAACATCAAGTGACCCATTTTGCCCCAATCCACCCCATGAACTAGACATCCAACTCAATGAGCGATACTGCGGCTTATGTAATGAGTATACCCATGAACACTAACATCTCATCTATAGAAGATTGGAGCTTGAATATTAAAACAAAAGAAACAAAAAGGCCTCACGCAACCGTCGAGAGCCAACTCGGGCCCTGGAGTGATTTATTGGATCGGGCCTTAGAGGGGGTTTGGGGGCGAAGCCCCAAAGAAAATTTTCAGTGACCACGCCCTTCAGAATCTCGGAAAATTAGGGAAACGCCCTTTTTTAGGAATAATTGTCTGCAACAATTGCTTAAGAATTCCATGTCAAGGTTACGCATTACGCAAAAAAATGGCATTGATGAATCAAGGACATCGTTTTGTGTAAAATAAAAACATCTGTACGACGGTCTGTAACACTCAAAAGAATACTTTACTGGGTTTACATGTTTGCCAAGTCATGCATAATGTCATTAAAGACAACGGTTCTTGCAATTTCACTCTCGATGCTCAACATTGCGAGATCTGTCAGCCTGTCCTGAGTCATTGTAATTCACATAAAATATCTGATCAGGTTGAGCTTGCTGAAGGAACACTCTGCAGATGCAGCCATCACAGGCAAGGTACAAAATATTCTGAGAGTAGTGCAAACGTTTCAAGGTTAAACTTCGTTATTTGATTTAGAGTATTTGACTCTCATTTTTACGAGGTGACCAACTTTCAAAATAGGACATGGTCACGACACCAGCTAGATTGTCATAAAAATGCGCTGCAAAGACATCGTATAGCAATAATAAATTTTATGGTACAAAATTGTTACGGGCCTCGGACCTTTTACCCCCTAACCCCCCTCTCAACACTCCTGAGGCCTCATCCCCTTCTATCATGTATGCTTCAAAATAATTCAGCTTCTTGAACTATGAAGAAATTTCAATTCTGCAAAGTTATCACTAAAATATACAACACAATACAACACGAGTGAAACAGAAGAAAAATGTCGACGTTTTGAAAGTCTGATTTTGCTGCTTATCGCTTACCCCGGGTGCCAGGCCCGAAAATAACTTTTCAGGGTGGGTCTGGTACCCAGGGTACTTATCGTTATAGATTTCTTCTTTTTCAACAAATGTATCAAAGTCCAAATTATTTTTAGCAATGATTATGTTTGCGATCTACTTTCGTTAGGACTTGCAGCCTCTTGCCTCGGACTAAGAACTACGTAGGAAATGATCTATTGCATGTCTTTCTGTCTAAAATGAAATAAAATGTCAAAAAAAAATATTCATACTCACATGTGAATTCACGGTGCTCTCTGAAAGCCAAAGCGACGATTACAACCTTTGCAAAATGCAATCACAAGATACGCAGCACCAGCAGGTTATTATACCTTCGCACACGGCATCAGCACTTATATAGGATCTACTTGTTGTTGTTTCCAGCTCAAATGCAAATCATCAATGTCTCTTTGTTTGAACAGGTAGATGACAATATTGCATAATCATATCTATTTTCATTCACCTGCAATGTTAGAACAGTCATGATAATGTTGTCATCTTATTCATGGTAGCTGCTACAGGTAAAACAAGTGAAATGCAACGCAGAATGCTACATGACCCAGCCTCTGGCTAAATCCAATCCTTTTGTATGAACAGGCAGATGACACAATTGCTTAATGATATCGCTTTTTATTCACCTAAAATGTTAGAACAGTCCTGATAATGTTGTCATCTTATTCCATGGGCGTTAAGAAACGCAGTAGTTATTCCTACAACAGCTTTTTCCTCCTTGTGTCCCTATGACCGTGAAGGTTGTCACTTACACTTTCTGGATACAGGGATACAAGGAAAACCGGGCACACAGGGATAAAAGGAAAACCGGGCAGGGGGATAGGGACACAGGGAGGAAACAACTGTTGTAGGAACAACTACCGCGTTTCTTAACGCTCATGCTTATTCATCGTAGTTGCTACAGGTAAAAAAGGTGAAATGCAACACAAACCTGACCTAGGCTATAATGCATGTGCATGAATAACGAAATGTTGCAAGAAACGAAACAGATGAGTATGTTATAAAGTTTGGTAAATTTATGGTAAGATGCGAAATACTACTGAAAGGTGAAATGACACATGCTATACACCGCTCTTAATCACTCTCAATTGTGACAGTTGCGAAAATAATTTAAAAAAAATTAGTTATTGATGCCAAGAGACTGTTTCCTCGTCTCAGGGAAATAAGACAATGGAAACAACTTAAGGGGGAAACCCCCTCAGAGCAAAAAAATTTTCCCTGTTAGTATAACTTTGGTTCTGTTACCATATTATTGATAAGTATCAGAAAATATTTAGAACAAACATTCAAAATTGCTTCCTGTTGCCATGGTAACCATAATAATTGAATACAAAAGGCGAAGAGTTGTTCTATGGCAATAAGGATTACATTAAAAGTAATTGAGGTATCAAAATAATTTTNTAGAACAGTCCTGATAATGTTGTCATCTTATTCCATGGGCGTTAAGAAACGCAGTAGTTATTCCTACAACAGCTTTTTCCTCCTTGTGTCCCTATGACCGTGAAGGTTGTCACTTACACTTTCTGGATACAGGGATACAAGGAAAACCGGGCACACAGGGATAAAAGGAAAACCGGGCAGGGGGATAGGGACACAGGGAGGAAACAACTGTTGTAGGAACAACTACCGCGTTTCTTAACGCTCATGCTTATTCATCGTAGTTGCTACAGGTAAAAAAGGTGAAATGCAACACAAACCTGACCTAGGCTATAATGCATGTGCATGAATTACGAAATGTTGCAAGAAACGAAACAGATGAGTATGTTATAAAGTTTGGTAAATTTATGGTAAGATGCGAAATACTACTGAAAGGTGAAATGACACATGCTATACACCGCTCTTAATCACTCTCAATTGTGACAGTTGCGAAAATAATTTAAAAAAAATTAGTTATTGATGCCAAGAGACTGTTTCCTCGTCTCAGGGAAATAAGACAATGGAAACAACTTAACCCTATTCTACCCGGGCTCTTCGGGTCAGACCACAGCCCGGGGGGGGGGGGGCAAAAAATGCCCCCCTTAATTATCTCCGAAACCATAATTACTATGTCATTGTAACTTTGTACAATAGTAATTGCATCTATTAGAAGTCTAATTATAGAATCTGATGCTAATTGGTCACGTGGATGGTTGCCAGGCCACCGAACAATAAGACTATGTCGCATACAAGCTTTAGTACTGGAAAAACAAAAAGTGTTAATTATTTCGGATTTTAGGGAATAAAACGTCAATAAACTACTTAAAAGTAAAAGAATATAATTGTCTATCGATTGATATCAAATTTTGTTTATTGGAAATATGACGTCATCGACATGAATGACGTCATATAATTTATATTTTGCTGACGTAAGCAAATATAAATAAAGTATATATCAAATGAAAGCACTTTGAAAGGAGAATCGTTTGGTAGCAGTCACGACTTAATCAAAGCTAAAACAAAGAATCTATGGCGGTATTAGTGATTTTCTTTGTGACCACTCTCCAAATATGGGCATCTCATGGTCACGTGACTTAAATTATGACAATGAAAAGTTTATAATTTAATTGCCAATTAAATAAGAGGAAAAGTCAGAACGTTTTGTATCAATATTCTCTTTATTTCTTGTTTTATTATAGAAAGTTTGGTTGGGGGGGGCATTTTTTGCCCCCCCCGGGTAGAATAGGGTTAAGGTGCATGGATGACTCTGTGGTGGTAGCGCGTCGACCTACCAATCAGACATTGGTGGTTTGAATCTTTAGTCTGCCAGGACCTGCCAGCTAGAGTGAGGAGTCGCCAACTCTCTGCAATTCCAGGCCAAAGGAATCACGAGGTGTGGCCACATCCAGACGAAGGGCCGAGCTTCTGAATGTAGGCTTCCTTCAGTTCAGATATTAGGAAGAAAGAAACATATAACCTTTAACAGGACGGGTGTATCACGCTTTCCAAACAAAGAACGAGATGTTTAAACGAAATATGATTTTTAGAGATTTTTTAAGGATTTTTCTTTCTATAAAACAAAAGAAGCTTTGCCAAAGGCATACGAGATTCTTATGGAGTGATATGTCGCTCATTCTAGCATTTTTTGCAAAACCACAATTTTTCCTTTTGTAACTTGAGGTGTGTCGCACGACTGTCCTGACTCTGTTGCAACTATATGTAAACTAGGAACAATATCATGTCCTCCAGTGAGCCCTATGCTCAGTATCATATACATTCGCATGAGACAATGACAACGCAGCATATCAAACAACTTCTCACTCAAACCTTATCTATATGTAACTGAGGAAAATGGCAGGCCTCGTTAAAAATATTATATACCTGGGAGCAGAGGGTTGGGAAAAATATGTCTCCAGTCAATTCACTCTAAGTGCAGTAAAGATGCCAGCAACTAATGTGTAATTACTTTTCTGCCTGCCAGCGACGCTTGCGCGCTCACGCACATTAAAGAGGCCTGGGAGATGGACATTTTAGAACTATAAGCAGGTCCTTGCAAATTAAATTTAGACTTAGATCTATAGTATAATGCACTTTCGCTTAAAACCTTGGCATCTCGGAATTATCATTTAGTTAATTATCTTATATCAGTCCCAGTGACTACACTAAATTCAAGAAGATGGACAGTTGGTAACCAAAAAGGACCTGCTGTTTTTGAAGCAACCACTCTTTGACTTTCTTCTGCCATAAATAAAAAAAACAACTTGTCAGATTGACTCAAACAAAGTCTCAAACTCTCAGTTGAGGCCTATCCTATGCAACTATCAAAAGACGAGACAATTGAAGTTACAGCTCCTTCACAATAGCCGCTCAAATGGGACACAGTTTTTGTGGGACATCCTGTACAGTTTCCTAAATTTCGGCCATCCTTAGTCCTAGCTTCTTAAAAACACGTTGCTCATAAAAAATCTTTGCACAGTTCGTTGAAAATGATTTGTTATTCACGACTGTACATTCCGGCGAAAGCCGAAATATTAGGACTCGCTCGTTGGATCAATTCCATCCGCAGAGAATGCATTGTTTAAATTTCCGTTACTTACCAGAATATTGAAGATTCTTGCCGTTCACTCCGTCAAATTCCGAGCAAGCTTAGATTCTCGAGTAAATGTTGAGATCCAGTTCGAAATCAAGCGACTGTGTTATTGTAAATGACAGCAGATTAGTTCGAGCACCACTTCGATTTCGTTTCTCTTCTTTCCACCATAACAAAGATTGTCAAGCTTTCACACAGTAAACCATTCTAGCCATTCAAAAGAATACAAGTTTCCAATTAAAAACAAAATTCAAAAGTCCAATAAAGACAAGCACAATTCGTAAAAATGTTGTTAAAAACTACCTACAAGTTAGACTATTTAATTGAAATTAGTCCTCTTGTTTTCGGCTGCGTATGACGAAAGTTGATAAAATATGAATTAAAAACATAGCAGAAAATCATCAACTTTATATTTCCATTTTGCGAAAACATCTGTTCGCATATTATAATGCTTTTGTGTATTTTCAGCTAGGGAGTAATTAAACTCTTTATTCGATTGCCTCTTACAAAGAATCTTATTGTAGTTATCTGCCTTCACCTGCCTCTTAAATGAAGTTTTAAAATCCAACCAGAGGGCTTTGATTTCATCTTCTATTAACAAACTAACCAGGTGAGTCACAGAAGTGTTAGGAGTCTGGCGGATTATAAGCTTGTGAGCTATCTGCTAATATGTAAGCTTTGAGTATAGTATTTTATTACTTGTAAATTATATACTCAATATGTGTAGTTCTTTAACGAACATTTAAGACCACCAGATGATTCTTTAATTACAGCAAGGTGAACAAGAACGGCAAAATTAAGTAAGAAATGGCAAGATATATTTTCGTATGAAAAATGTACTACATCAATACTTTGTCGACATCTTGGATACTTACGTACAAAAACAATTTACCTAATTTACAAAAATAACTTGCAAGTTTTTTTTGCCAAATGATGCAAACAAACGTTCCACTGGAAAAATAAGAATGGTCGTAAATATAATAATGGCTCTGAAGCTTAAATTGTTTGGATGACCTATTTTAATGCACTTGTTTTTAAACTGCTGAAGTTCACAGTTGACCAATAGGGTGTCCAAAAAAGTGTGTCTTGTTTGTGCGGCTGATGTGGTGGAGCTCTAACTTCAATTGTCTCGCTTTCTACATAGTTGCACAGGATACAGGATACGTTTCAACTTAGAGTTTGAGACCGTGTTTCAGTCCATCTGGCGAGTGGTTAGTGATTTAAGGCACAAGAAAGTCAAACGAGTGGTGTGGTTGCTTCAAAAACAGCAGGCCCTTAACCCAAGTTTTTTGTAATTATGCAATCTAAGCAGTCATATTCAGGAGAAAGTAATATGAACAGGTTGCACAAAATCATCGATAGTTTAAGATATGATAACATGCTGACTTAAAGGAAAAAGAGTTGTATCTCATTCAATCAATCTAGAAGACGTCACGTGACAAGTTGACTTGAAGAGCATAGCCTCCAAATCTTTGGCATCTTTGAAAAACATTGCACGGATGGTTAATGCATCTTCTGTTTGATTTAATGGCTTGGAAGGAACTTCAAGTAATTTGCTATAATCCTATATATGTAGCATTTCTGATATCTTGATTATTTTCAGAATTACAGCGTCTTCTTTGCTTGGGCCAGTTTTGAGAATGTGACGTCATCAAATTGCTAAATCGTAAGCTAGAAAAGCTACAGATTTTTGCTTGCAGCCATATTATAGACCTTCATAAACTATAGTTTTTTTGAAGATTGTACCGTTTTTCATATTTCCATTTAGGATCTACGATTATTTAATTTTTTTCAAAACTTTTCAGGAGTTCTTTCAATAAAAAGAAAACCGTTGTAATTCAGAAAATAATGAAGATAATAGAAAGGCTACATACATATAGGATTATCGCAACTTAGTAAGTTACCTGAAGTTCCTTTCAAGACATCAAGTCAAACGAAGATGCATTACCCATCCGTGCAATGTGTTTTAAAGATTTGGAGGCTATACTGACTTGAAGATACATAATGGGTTTTTTTCACTTTCTGTCTATCCTCCTTCAAAAGTCAACATAAAAGATTTTCAGTTGTTTACAGCAACGCGATTAAGTCGACCATCCCTAGAGTCAAGCTTTCACCCTTTCTATATCAGCACCAGTTTTCTTTATAACATAATCAACTTAAATCTTATCCTACTATCCTACTTGCCCAATTCAGACTTTAATCTACATAGTCAATTTATCGCTAAGATGTGCCTTGGCATAATGTCATATATTTAATTCAGATCATCCTCTTGGTTCGATTTTGATGTAAAATGCAAGTGCAATCTTGTTTAGAACTATAGAATCAAGACAAGAAGATTTAATATAACGAGAATGTGCGGAAGAACTTCTAGAGATACCGGGGAGGAGGTGCACTATGTATATTTTGGGTACTAAGGACGCGTCATCGGGAAGGGTATCGTTTTCACGATCTTGTTATAAGGAACGGTATCAATTTTCACGATTTTGGTACAAAGAACGCTAGCGATTTTCACGATTTTATTACGCAAAGAACGCTAGCGAAAAAATAAAAAGGCCATTTTTTGAAAAATTGGTATAAAGTCGGGTATACATTTTTGAAATATTGGTAAAAGGTCGGGTATACATTTTCAAAAAATTGGTATAAGGAACGGGTATATTTTTTAGTCCACAACCAAGATCCGGTCAAGTGCCCCCCCCCCCCCTCCGGCCCCCTCCGTGCTAGCTAGAGATCCATGACTAAGTTTTAATAATATAATTATATTGGTAAACAATCTTTTCGGGTAACACTTTCATGAATTGATTTATCTGATCACCAAATCACTTACCTTGCGATTTACCTAATCAACCAATCAGTTTTGTTGTGACATTCAGTTGCATTAGCTCAATAGCCAAAGTTTTTAGATATCAAATCTGGAATGCAGAGTATGCCATTTGCACTAGTGAAAACGAGAGGCCAATTATATGGAAAACATATGCGGAAGTCGCGACGAAATCTTGCAGGAAGGCTTGAGTATGGAAGGAAATAAAATGTTCGTACTGCTACGTAACGAGAGAGAGAAGATGAGGGGATCATGTAAAAGAATGAAAGAGAAAGGAAAGGAAAGGAGTTTGCAACAGAAGCAGTAGAAAGGAATGTTAGTGAATTAGAGTCAGGTTAAAGGGTAAAGGAGACAATTACTGCCAAAGCCACACCAGTGACATGGGCAAGAATTTTGAAAACATTTTCACAGATTCGAAGGAAACTAGAGCTTTTTTCAGCAATACGAGAGACAATTCAAAAAATACAATAGGGAACAAAATGAATTGGTTCGTGCATGTAGGAGATCTGCCGAAAAGTGTCATACTCTGCTGAACAGCAAATAATAACGAATATCTTCCCTCTTCCCTATATATATACTCATACTCAACTCACGAAAATCCGCCACAATAAATTTGTCAATCTATTCCAATCAAGTAACAATTCCCAAATTTGCAACTCAGCTAACAGCTAACAAGCGACTAATTTTATGATCCGCATTACTTAGAAATTAAGAAACGAGTGAATCTGCTGGTTTTAAAGATGTATGGTTCATTAAAAGAAAAGCTGCTGCAGTTGGAGAGATCTTTCCCAAAATAGAAACAAATTAGGAATCAGGAAAACAATAAATACGAAATAATCGGCAACTTTAAATTCTCGCCATATGGTAGATTCTTACCAAAATCGTTTCCCAATACGAAACAGTCATTCTGCGTTCCATAAACCTGAAATCTTCGCAGTATCAAACGTCTGATAATACTAACAGAAACTTTACGGCAAAGTTACACGCTATAGCTATGGATCCTTTCTTCAAGGTTTCAGTTAAATTTAAATACTTTCAACAAACCTTTTGATCTGATGTTCACCATCCTAACAAACCATCCTTCTGGGCCTTCTGCCAGCAATAACAAACAAATTCTTCTCACTGCTACTGATCCTATGGAATTATAAAAGATTTTAGAGAATCAAAAAGCACTGGAGAGAATTTTACGCTCTGATTATTTGCTATGGAGATAAAGCCTAGAACGTCTGACAAAACATCTCCAGAGCTTGAAAACAAAGCACTCTATCCTTAAATTGCAAATCTCTGCGTGATCTCTTTGGATGTCAATAGGTCAATAGTTGAGATTTTTAAACTTTCCATTTAGTAAGAGCAAACACAGATCTTTTATTTACTCACTGTTTTGAAGTAATGTCCATGACATGGATAGTAGGTTATACCAGTTAGCAAGATATAACAACCTGGTTCAGGTTTCTATCTAAAATTCGCACTTTTCGGATTTTCCAAGACATATGGTTTGTGTAGTTGATTGTTAAGAAACTCGACTAGCGTACTGGAAAAAGATTACTTAAGAAAATTTTTTATTTTAGCGGAAGCTGTGTTATTTGGTTTTATGCATAAATCTGCTTTTTTGTTGTAACTTATTTCTCGGTACTGCTTGAGTAATGCACAAACAGAGGCGTGGTTTCATAAAACTGGCTATGTTCACGAAGACACACAAGATCCCCCACTGATAAATATAATGTGAATTTGTGGAACCTTCTAAGAAACTGTTAAAAAACCTTCAGTACTCTAAGTCTGATCATTTTAAGAAACTTTCAGTACTGGGCCAATTTTAGTTTCTTATAAAAAATGCGTGTACTGGAAGTTCTTAGCCTTTCTTGACATTTAGTACTGAAAGTTTTCAATAAGATATAACATAGAAACACAGACAAAATTTCACAGCCAGGAAACGAAAGAAAGGTTGGGACAACTGCACTTTAGCGGACCAGCTTTATGTCATATCTCTCGGGAACGTATCTGACCAAATACCCTACTAACCTACTAACCCTAACCCTTTTTCCAAAACCTAACCCTGACCTTAACCCTTACCCCATGAAACATTCCTTGCCGGTATTGAAAGCTGGTCCGCTAAAGTGCAGACTAGCCGAAAGTTTTAACAACAGAAACCTAAATTTTTGATGTCAAGTGTATCGATTATGTTTAGATTTAACATCCAGTGAATGTGAATGAGAAATTTCTTGAGCTAGTAGCAAATTAAGCCCTTTTTGGGGGCCCCTTTGAATTTGGCAGCAGTTTCAAGTATGATGTATTAACGAGTTTTTAAACATGTAATTTCCTTTGAAGAAGGGGTACCTGTCTCGTCAGCCCTCTGGGCTTTCTCTAGAGAAGAATGTACGTTCTTCCCTAGAGTATCCAAGTATCCTGGACGGCTGTTCCATTTAATATATTCATAGTAAGCAGAAATGTACTTAGTAGATATTATAACTGTTTGCTCAAATGAAATTGAAACTTTCAAAATTCTTGATGATCTCACTACTACGTATTGTACAGTAGCTACTGTTAACTTGATTTCTTACTCTCGAGTCTGGAATAAAGGTTTCCCCCTGCTTATTAATTTTTGAAAAAATCCACAAGCTTCTTAAAATGTGAAACATGTGAAATCATCTTTCCTGAAATGTGACTCGAACTGTAGTTTTCATTTTTAATAGTTTGTATGATTTTTAACTTGTCTTAAAATTTTACTTGTTTTATAAAACGTACGTTTCGTCCCATTACAGAACTGCAGCTGCAGGTCGAATTTTCCCCCACCTCATTCATTCTAGACTCGAGAGTAGAAAAATAGTGTACCTGTTGTATTTGCAGTCGTTGCAATGGAACACATCCAGAAGATGTTTGTCCTGCCCTAGGATGAAACGAAGACAAATAGCAATCAAAGCCGGGGAAAAATGAAATTTAAGGTATGAAGCAAAATTTTATCAAAATTTTTATCCAATTTGCCAAAGCCTTTATTACAGCACTGTCTTGTTTGTATAGCATACTTCTTCTATTTTGTTTCATTTTGTTAAACTTAGAAAAATAAGTTTATGTTTTGAATAGCTTTTTGCTATGACTACGCAGCTGATAAAAATTTCCATTTTCCTTCAGTTTCATTTGTATTCTTTTTTTCTATTTGTAAACTTTGATTCCAACTACTAAACAATTTTGTATTCAGGTGTTTTCTTCTCTGAGACATGTTTTTTTGAAAAATCCATTGACTGACATATTGACCCAAAAAACTGCAACTGTAAGAAAAACAGCTTAAAAAAGTTGATTATCTATGTATTAATCTTGGGAATTTCTTTTGTATGAAATTAAAGTGGGAGGGTCCTGTACAGTAAAAACCTGTGAATAAGAACCATCACTTTTTGAGCTGAGCCAAAGTGAAGGTTCCTAATTCTGGGATTTAAAATGCTTGAATTGTACAATGAAGAGGTAATACGTACTACAGTATATGCACAAACTCTATAAATCTGTTCAGTTTTAATGCAATTTTCACAAAGTTCCTAAAATTTTCCTTCAAAATTTTAGCCTACAGGCTCTTAAAAGTTGTGGTTTCCTAACTGCAGACTTTACAGATACAGCTTTGAATTAGTATATCAAAATTGCTGGGTCTCCAACTTCTTTGGCTAGGATTGGAGACTAAGCGCTTGACTGGCATTTAATTGTTGAAGTTGAATAAAGTTCTGAAATAATCTGGGAACTGACCAATCGTCTTTCATTATTTGTTTTGGGGCATTTCTGGACATATGGCGAGATTCAGGCATCATTGACTTCAAAAAATGTCCCTGCTTAGCCTTGGGATGTTTTGCTTTGCTTGCAGCGCAGTTAGGCCATATATGATGGCGGCCATAATGGCGGCAGACCGGCAAAAAGCGCGCGAAATCCTAGTACCCAGACCTCTAGATTTTTTAGAGAGGTTGGGTATTCAAAATTGTAGGATTCTCTTGGATTCTCAAGAAAAAGAAATACAAATACAAATACAAGAGTTTTTCTGGAATGTTTTTTTATATTTGAAATGGAATTTCTAACCCCCTTCTAGCTTCCAGAGATGCAAATATTTTGGCTGACTCACGATGATACCTCGATGAAAGTCCTCAAAAGGAGGTTCCATGTTGTTGATCTTTCTTTCTTTGCATTCTCTTCAGCACAGCACGGCCCACTCTTTTTAGCAGTCGACAGAGCACTAAGCAAGCGGGTAAGATATTATTTCTTTGAAAAAAAATTTCATATGATCTTCCGAACGTGTAAGATAAATAGCCTGATCAGAAGTTGCGAGATGATACAAGCTTGGCCAACAGCCCCACAGCAGAGAGCGACTCTGTGAAGGAAAACGCTTTAGGCCATATTATTGATTTGAAATTCAAATACACAACCCACGCAACACATGATGGCATGCTCATTAGTGCACTTACAAGTTAGGATCTCATAAAAAAGCCAGTGAGGAAAAACCTTTCCTTGCCAGATTTGGCTGTGCACTTATAATAGGATAATAGGCAATTACCTTCATAACTGATCCCTGTATACATCTGAAATTTCAGGACATACAAGGATGATGAAAGCAATTGTTTTTGATGCACCTGGTGGTCCAGAAGTGTTGCAGGTCAGAGAAGTGAAGAAACCTGAAGTTGCCAAAAATGAGGTGAATTGATGCTTGCAACACCTGCAGTAATGTATAGGAAATGATATTGATAGCTTGAAGATTTACAGGCAGAGTGTATAAAAAAAGGCAACTGGTTGAAAAATTAACTTTTCTCTGGAACAAAAGGTCTGACACAAATGAGATAGTGATTTCCTGGGAGCCCGACTTGTATGCTTTCATTTGAAGTATAGTTTTCGCAAAATAGATCTCTGGGGGATTCGCAAGGAGGAAAAACAAAAGATTAGGTCAGAATGAGGTATATATTATCTCTTTTAGACCTTGTTGTTATCGTCTGTCCGTTGGATGAAATGAAATGAAAACAAACTAGCTGGGCTTCAGAAAATAAATATGTCATTTATGTCAGACTTTCATTCCAGAGAAATTTAATTTTTTCGGCCGGTAGCCTTTTTTGATACACCTGTATTAGGGATCCACAAATATTTGCGAGGAATTTACAAACAAATTACAACAAATACGTATACAACCACACAACAATACCACTGCGAGCATATAATAACATTTTTAGCCACTCTGTCGTCATTTACAATAGATTATTCTGCAGTCAAATGAGAAGGCACTGAATTGTGTTGCATCTCAGGATCACATGGTGGTTTCAAATTCGAATCTGATTTGCAGTTGTAGAAGTTGAGTGTTTTTATGCGTAAACAAGCCCCATATGATCCCATGATGCATAATGTTGAGCGTCTTCACATTTTACTGCAGATTGGTCTATTTATTCAAGTAAGATGTTATCACCTTCACCTGAATCTTGAGTCAAAAATTTTGTACAAAGAAATTTTGAAAATTTCATTAGAATGTTGTTTTTGCACTGTTTTTGCATCCCTTTACGTAAAAACTCCTTTTTCCGTTTCTAAGGTTCTTGTTAAGGTCCATGCAATTGGAATCAACCCTGTAGAGACATACATCAGGGCTGGTGCATTCCCAGAGCCAACCGCAAAACCTCATATTCTTGGAAGTGATGCAGCTGGAGAAATCGAGAGTGTTGGTGCAGATGTCAAGAAATTCAAGGTAGGGTCTGCATCATAAAGGTCTGCATCATACTGTAAGGTCTGCTGGGGGTAAAATAATGGGTAGTATGATGGCAGGAATTGTTGGGGAGACGAAGTGCTGACCCTGTTGTTTTGACCCTTTGTGTTTCAGCTTTGTTGTGAGCGAATCAACGTTGGGGCTCCAGTTGTCATGTGCATCGTTGCTATTGTTTCTTTTCTTGTTCTCAACGGCCAAGCTAATTTGCATATTATGTAAGTGAAATAAATCGTTAGTGCGCATGCGATCTGGAGCCCTTTCTGGGGGATTCCTTGAGGCTCACAACTTAGCCTGTTCGTATCACCAACAAGGAAAATGGCAAATCATAAACTGTTAAATCAACATTCGCAATAGCAAAGTGATAATTCAAACAGTTACAGCTACAGAATATCTGTGAATCATGGTTTCTAAGAAAAGTATTCACATATTTTCTCCTTGATCATTTTACTGTAGACCCTATTTTGTTTTCCTTTCATGCAGTAGTTTGCTGGTAATTTCAATTTGTTAACTGTGTGAGTCAAAAACGCTAGACCTTTGAAAATCACAACAAAACTAGTTGCAATTTTCTTGTTTGATAGCCAATATTAACACATACAGTACGAAGCATATTCAATTCATCATGATTGTAATGTAGCAATTTACAAGAAATTTGATTATAAGTTTAAGATCATTATAAAAGGTCCTTGAAAATGCTCCCATAACTTTGAAAGGTACAGTATAGCCCATTTAAAACAGAGACATTTGAAATTTTGTAATTGCCGTAAGACAATCATAGGCTTTAATTCCATATTCTTGGTACTTGGCTCGTTAGCCCTGGGGTTTCTCTAAAGAAGAATTCCTGTTCTTCCCTGGAGTATCCAAGTATCCTGAACAGCTATTTCAACAATTAGTTCATTCATATAGCAAGTGGAAATATAGTAGATTAAGAGTTGTTGTTCAAATGAAATTGAAACTTGAAACTTCTTCTGTCTGATATCATGGGTGCGGCTAATACTGTAGGTGGAGTCAAACATATTGGACATACAAAATGAATCCGATTGCTGGAATACGATGTCTTTTAAATATCAACAAGAAAAGTTTTCTCTGAATTGTTCAATTGAGATTGAGGGTGTGACCTGTATGTGGGGCGGCTTATGGGCAGGTTTTTATGGTAATATTGCTGTGATATTCGGGGAATGGTAGTATTTAAAACATGGAGCGTTTTTAATCATGCCAATTAAAAGTTTATTGTACAGTGACTTTTGTAAACTGTATTGAGTTATATCATTTGATGAATATTTGGTAGAAGAAACAACAAAAATTATATAATGTTTACAGGCTTTTTAATGCTGTGCTTATCATATTCTAGAAAGGTGACAGAGTTTGGACATTTCATTTTTGGACCAAAGGAAAAGGAACATATGCAGAATATGTGGCTGTCCATGAGGATTCTGCATTCCTATTGCCAGCAAAAACTTCATACAAGCATGGTGCTGCAATTGGTGTTCCATTCCTAACTGCTGCAGAGGCATTATTTCAAGTGTGAGTATTTTTAGTTGGTTCCTACAGTAATTCTTTTGATATTTTGATAAAGTTATCATTGACTGTACAGATGACTCTGTTTGCCAATCTCTCCCAATACAGAATGACTAAAACGAAAACCACAAGGCTACTGTATGTCATTATTGTTCATAAATTAATTGCTAAGTTAGTTATTGAATAACCAAGATTTTAAGGTAGGTTCAAAAGGCTATTCTATCCCACAGGACTGTAAAAAGTCGGAATCGCTGCAAATGCCAGTTACAAGTGCAACTTTTTTCAAAAAACTTCACTAAATACTTTCAAAGAATAGCTGTATTAATTTTGCAGCACATGTTAATGGTCAAGAAAACATTTTCAAGCTATGCCATTTAAATTGCGTATTTTCTCTCTTTCATATTTTGAATAAAATATTATTTTATTCAAAAAATTACTTCTGATCTCATTTATAATGACCGCAGATCAAAACTTTTGAAAAGTTTATTATATTTCTTAAATTCATTCTATTGATAAACTTTATAAAAATGTTAAATACTTAAATTTATTTCAGAACAAACTCAAGACCTGCAGAGACAGTTTTGATCCATGGTGCAAGTGGAGGAGTAAGTCTTTTTCATTTCTAAATTTCTTTATTCCGGTTAAAGGATCCTCTTTAGCAAGCATCAACTTTCTATCAACCACTTGCATTTATTTTAGCAACCATAGTACTGGGTCAAGGAACAACGATCTGGTGCAGTGTGATAGTGAATTATTCAACCCATTTCTATGAAACATGGATGTTGAAAAACTTACAGTAACTTCATGTAGATGTGAAACATGTTTCATGAAACTAGTCATTTCGTTTTAAAGTTACGGACAATTTTTGTGTGAAGATGGTTGAAAAAGAAAATGTCCGTTTTAAAACTGAAGAACTGTGACAAAAAGGTGGGCTATTTCGTAGATAATTAAAGCAAATGATAACTAGCCATAGATCGTTTTGTTGCAAAAATATATATTTCAGATTTTCTACTTTCTCAGAAGATAAATGATGGAGTTGTAATTATTTAAAGTTTGGTAATGACTGATAGATTGATCTATCAATAGATTGATTCCAGCTCCTTTCTTAAACAGCAACGGAGAATCTTCTAATGAAATTGGTCATAACCCACAATGAAATTAAATAACTTGTCGCATCAGTGGTAGCTTTTCCACATTGAAATAGATCATCAGAAATTCATAGTTAATTTTGAGTTTTTGCGAACTTTCCAGCAGTGGTGGAAGCATGTTCAAAATNGCAAGTGGAGGAGTAAGTCTTTTTCATTTCTAAATTTCTTTATTCCGGTTAAAGGATCCTCTTTAGCAAGCATCAACTTTCTATCAACCACTTGCATTTATTTTAGCAACCATAGTACTGGGTCAAGGAACAACGATCTGGTGCAGTGTGATAGTGAATTATTCAACCCATTTCTATGAAACATGGATGTTGAAAAACTTACAGTAACTTCATGTAGATGTGAAACATGTTTCATGAAACTAGTCATTTCGTTTTAAAGTTACGGACAATTTTTGTGTGAAGATGGTTGAAAAAGAAAATGTCCGTTTTAAAACTTAAGAACTGTGACAAAAAGGTGGGCTATTTCGTAGATAATTAAAGCAAATGATAACTAGCCATAGATCGTTTTGTTGCAAAAATATATATTTCAGATTTTCTACTTTCTCAGAAGATAAATGATGGAGTTGTAATTATTTAAAGTTTGGTAATGACTGATAGATTGATCTATCAATAGATTGATTCCAGCTCCTTTCTTAAACAGCAACGGAGAATCTTCTAATGAAATTGGTCATAACCCACAATGAAATTAAATAACTTGTCGCATCAGTGGTAGCTTTTCCACATTGAAATAGATCATCAGAAATTCATAGTTAATTTTGAGTTTTTGCGAACTTTCCAGCAGTGGTGGAAGCATGTTCAAAATTTTAGATAATCATTAGTTATCTTTGTTTCTGTGATAAACTTATTTATTTATCATTGTGAGCTTTGCATGATGAATTTGGTGGTGCTTTTCAGGTCGGTCTTCCTGCAGTCATGTTTGCAAAGAACCACGGCATGACAGTCATTGGCACAGCCTCAACTGACGAGGGACTGCAACTCGTAAGGGAGGCAGGAGCTCATCATGTATTCAATCACAGAAGTGAAGACTATCAACAAAAAATCATGGTTTGTTGTTTCTCATCTTGCACAATTGAATATCGAGTGAAAATGCTAGATGAAAATTGACATTTAAGATTAAGTGGAAAGCAGAGATTGAGGAACTGTTTTACTTAATGGGAGCGCAAATTTTCAAACAAATTCACCGAAAAAAATATTTGCGTGACAGATTGTACATCATAGTCAGCTTCAAAGAAATCAAAAAGAATCTCTTCGCTTTGTTTTTTATCAAGGAAAATCCCGGAGAATCTCTTCTGCAATTTTCATTTGTTTTCATTTTCATTTCATTCATCTCTCTCCAAATTACGTCAACTTCATCAATTTATAATCTGTAATCCATTTTTAGGAGGTGACTGGTAAGGAAGGCCCAAATGTCATCATTGAAATGCTGGCAAATGCTAACTTAGCAAAGGATCTGGAAATGGTTGCAAGAAATGGAAGAATTGCGGTATGTTTTACGGGCTATAGGATATTCTCTCGTCTGCGACAATCTCATTTGCTCTAAAGGTACTATATGGACCAATGGCAGACAGTTTACTAAATAGTTAGGGGCGAAACTTGTGCCATTCGAACCAGATTGCTTGGTTCCATTGTCTTTAAACAAAAGATCGTTACTTTCCTCCCAAAGTGCCCACCACTGCTATTGGCTACTTTGAAATTTTTGTTCGTTCGACAGTGAATATTTTCAGAACAAAATTCTGTCATGTCATGCACTGGGTGCGACATAAATTAGTATCAATGATGAATTTTCTAATTCGTCTTACAGAGAGCAAGGGCACAAACTGCAACAGAACTGGGGATCAAGGGAGCTTCGACCCCCATGGGAGAACCTCAAAACCTCGCGAGCTAGATCGCATCTTGCTTACTGAGACCAAATGTTATCAGCGAAACATGTCTATCAGCATTTAGTGTGAAACCTTAGTTATTAGCAATACGAATACAGATTTCTTGTAAACTTGTTTCCTGAAAAATATGATAAAAATGCTTTCTATCTGTAACAATGGTTTCTGTAGCCTGCGTGCAGACTTTATTTTCTACTGCGAAGAAGATCTTTACTTTCCGCGCTCTCCTTCGCAGTGGAAAATAAAGTCTGCACGCACACTATGGTTTTTGCTATTCTTTTATAGGTGATTGGCAGCAGAGGCAATTGTGAAATCAACCCTGGCTTGATTTTAATGAAAACAATCACAGTTAAAGGCGTTGCTCTTCTTTTTGCTTCAAAGGTAAGCTTCATTTACTAGCATTCCTGTAGTGATAAACCTTTCAGGAAAAAACATCATTTCAAAAGGTGCAGCCATCGCTGCTATTTGAGAATGGCAAGTGTATCCCTCTTGCATGCGGAACCAACAGATGCACAATTTTTTCAACACGTGACTTTGTTTAATAGCTCCTTTTTCTACAATCTACCTCCTGTTAGACTTGCAGCCTTTGCCTCAGAGTAAAATGTTTTTAGAAGATCTATCCGTGAATATGTTATCGGTAGGGTGTCGGCGGTTATAATCGGGCAGAGTCAGTAATCAAGCACGACACCCACATATTTATCTACAGAACTGGTGCGAAAGTATGTTGTTCACTTACATAAGTTAATTAATTTAATTATTTTTTATCTTCCATTAAACATTTTGCAAAAACATAATATATTACTGATTTCACTACCTACAAATTACTTTACAATACTACAAGGACGATACCATTGGGAGCAAAAGCAAAGACTATGACTACCCCATGGCCATTGCATGAAAAACGTTAAACTACATACAACGACAAATATATACTACAAACGATTAAAAACTAATGCATACTATACTTGAGTCTATGTAACGTTAGATGTCAGGTCAGGGTTGCGATAACTCGAAATAATGTCAGGAGTAAAACTCTTTTGTTGCTTATTGATACTGTATTCTATCATTTTACATAATAAAAAATTCTCTGCAAAATATTTTAGACTGAAGTTGAAAAATTGAAGAAAAATAACAAAGCAATTTGCATGCAGACGCAACTATTTATTTCTTCTCCTCTACTCTTTGCTTGTGACAAAAATGTTAACTAGATGTTCTTCAGTTATTTAGTGATATTTTCAAGTTTGCAGCGCTCGAAGAATTTCCAAATCTATTTCAGCTTTGCTGTACGAAACACTAAGCATGCCTTGTTTAATTATTTGCAGGAAGAGATCAGGGAGAATGCTGCTCGTGTTACAACTGGACTTGAACAGGGTTGGCTAAGAGCTTCCGTTGGTAAGGAATACACCATGGAGCAAGCCTCTGAAGCACACAAGGAGTTGATTGAAGGGAAAGCTAAAGGCAAAATGATTATCAATGTCTGCTGATCAATGAACGCTGGTATTAACTTTTATGTCGAAGAAGAAATGGCTACACGCAAGAAGAACATTTATATTATATGCTGAAAGCACTGCTGAAATTTATATCCATACATTCAAGAAACATTTTGTTATCCATCAATATACTAAGAGAAATATGTCTGTATGATAAATGTTTTAATCCCACAGGAGAAATGTTATGAAATAACTTCATAAAAAATCGTAAAAACCTAGCTTCTGTGTTTTGAACATGAAATCGCGAAATTGAAGCTTTGCCACTAGAACTGCATCTTTGTGTAACGATTGTATTGTGGTGAGAATAACTGCTTATATTTGTATGCACTGATAGTTTATGATTGTAAATGAAACCAACAGCAACCAAAATGTGTTTTCATTCTCAAGCATCTGAGTTGAATGAGACTTCTCCGCCATTTTCGACCAAGAACTAATTTAAAGGGGCTGTAGCAACCAGCATACCTTGCACGTTCCATCTCTTTGTTGGCGGCCATTTTCATGGACCATGAAAATAGGTGAAGACAAAGAGACCACAAAAGGATGTATTCACAAAGCATGTCGGTTGCAAAGGCCCCTTTAAAACATCTGATATTCTCATCAAAGCTTGCCACGTGGTAATGACTGAAACTTACTTTCAGAAAAACAAACTGATCAAAGGGATAATTAAGCAATATTTCGATAAAGCCAGGCGGGGTAAAATTTTGCTATTTGAAATAAAACGTTGAGATCCTACGTGAAATCCTGCCTCCCTATAAATATTGTAGATTTCAAAACTTACAGATAGTAGTGCATTGTAATCATACAACTATAGTGACATTGTTGGTCTCGATCAAAGACAGAAGGCTATATCTGTGTGTACTTTTTAGGACGTAAAATCATCTTTTGACATGGAATCACGTGGATTTACCTAGCTTTTGGTAGAGAATTTGTCTGTTCTACCGCAAGAAAAACAGTTCAAAATCTTGAGATGCAAACAATTATCTTTGTGCAAGAACAATAAGCATTCGCATCACTAGTGTCATTTAAAAAATGAATAAGGAAACCTTTCTACTTAAGATTATGCTCTACCCCCATCCAAGTTGGATGGTACAAATGGATGAATTAACAAATGCCAGTAAAACCATGGCAAATACATTCGTATTTTTTTACGTGCAGCATCTTGGGGATCGTCTCAATAAAAGCGGACGTTTTTCGATGGCAGAACTCCTCGCAATTCTCCCACTGAAGCGGCGAAAATATTGCCAGCACTTTTGATGAAACTCCGTTCTACTCAACCACGAAATTTGCCGGAGTTCTCCACCCATAACGGCGGAGGTTTGGACATCTCATATCCTAAATCTCCGAGAAAATCGGCTATAGAAAATCTGGTGATTCGGCCGATATTTTTGAGATGATCCCTTTGTCCAGTGCTAGGAATGCTACTTAGAAATGGAAATATCTGCTAACCCGCTACATTAGATCACAGTTAACTTCGATAAGATGATTGCAATCGGATTGTAGCAACCTAAAAGCATTAATTGTGATCATAAGTAATCTTTGATAAGATGATTGCAATCGGATTGTATCAACCTGAAAGCATTGATTGTGATCATAAGTAGTCTTTGATAAGATGATTGCAATCGGATTGTATCAACCT
>REGM01000129.1:722962-766087 GCA_004194415.1 Aurelia aurita
TCGAGATGATTGCAATCGGATTGTATCAACCTGGAAGCATTGATTGTGATCATAAGTAGTCAAGTTATGCTGTATTCTTCATCGGAGAAATATTGTCGAAACTGATAGATTGTACCAATTTTGAGTGACACAATGAACTACATATTGCTTGCGCTCATAGGTACTCTCCTCCGCGAGGTTTCCTCGGAATCAAGGACCACAGAACTGCGGAACATGCCCAGTGTTTGCAGATTTTGAACTGAGCATATTATTTCCACAAAGTTCTGGGCCCATGTTACATAGATCTGTAGCTCAAAAATGCATGACTTTGAAACACTTTCCAGCGTCAAAGAAAGATGTTATCAGTTTGGTGGCATCTATGAACAATTCTCTGAAAGTTTTCCTGCTGTCGCAAATAACAGATTCAAAATTTCTCGGTGTTTCCTTTTTCGCCTTCCTTCTTTGCAGCTTTGAAAGCCGTTTTCCGCGTTGCTCTTTTGACTAGGATCTTTTCCAATGAAGCAGTGTGTCAACTTTTCCTCTTTTACTTTCTTAGTACTTCGTACTTTTCTTCCTTCTTGTTTCATATTCTTGTTTCCTTCCTTCTTGTTTCATATTCTTGTTCCATCTTCTTGTTTCCTTCCTTACCTTGGGTCACATGATTTTCCTTAGTGGTACTTGCACTGTCTTTTCACTTATTCCTACCAGAATCCTAACAGCTATTCTTAGTTACATGTTGTGGCAAAAAGGCGAAGGCTGCAAAATGTGCAAACTCCGAGGAGAAATTCAGGCGCGCAACTAGGAAATTTTAAAGGCAGGGGTTGCATGGTAGAAATGGGGCATGAAATGGGGCAACTTATTTCAACATGCTTGTTTTCTTTTGTTCCCTGCTGAAAAGGGCAGGTGCTGCAACCCCAACAACCCCTCCCCCTAGAATGCGCCCTGAAATTTGAGGAATTATTTCGATGCAGATACAGTTCCTCATCAAACTTTACGCTGCCTTCGGTTACAAAATTGGACATACTAGGCGAAAATGTGTGTCTATTTTTTCAATCACAGGGACTTGGCGAACATCTCACCTCTCACCTGGGCACTTAAACGGGGGTGTATTTTTGTGATGGGCACATTGTGGAATGTGATCTTACTCCAGGTGCAAGCTTGCAGCCCTGTCTAAATTCCTAACGAGAGGTCAGATGTTTGCGGGGTTCCTGGTCTATGGAGAATGAGTGGCAAATTTTCACCATGGAGCTATTATTTTGTACCGAGGACAGACTTGTAACCTCAAAGTTTGCACAATTTGTGTTGATGGTTTTATTTTGTGGTGTTTTATACGGGGTAAAGTATTTGTACCAGCGGAGAGATTCTTATCTAATCTGGGAACAGAGTTTTCTGCAGTTTATTATATCGTCGATGTATTATGCATGTATTTTAGATTACTAGAACCTATTATGGGTGATGAATTTATGAAATGAAAATGAAATGAAATGTTTATCACTGAGGAGATTAGCAACGGGGAAGGGGGGATGTGCCAGGCACGGTGTACTTGGGAGGGGACATGGTGCGTTGTTACCTGATTATGCGCATGGGTGTGTAGGTCGGCTGTTTTGGATCTCTTCTTTAGGCATATAATTCTGACAAGAATACTGAATTTTCTGTCGGATTTACCACCAAATGCGATATATACAGGTAATTTCCTGCTTTGTGTCCTCAAAATGAGCAAAAATCTTGCACATCATCGATGAGTCATTATAGCTGTGGAGGAGCACAGGCCTGGGCCGAGGAACTACTAGGAGGAGGAAGCCACAACTCACAGTATAGGAAACATCAAACTTTGGCCAAGGAGTATTTGGTGGAGAAAGATCGCTTGTGGACTGTTTATTTACTTGAAAATACCCCAAAATACTTCGAACATATTGTGCACAATTTATTGCAGGCTAAAATGAGTTGGGGTCTAGAGCTGTGGGTGAGTATGCAATGGTGTTGACGCCTTGTCATTCTATTGCGTTTGCTTAGGCCCCTCTTTCGAATCGAGTCGAGCGCAGTGCCAATCTCGAAGATTATGTCTTTTAATGGCTATATTTATGGACTTATGTCATTGTTATTTGACTTGAATATCATTTAGTTGTCGTTTAACTCATCTAATGCATTGAATGTGTAATAAGCGGAGATATGGTTCTGCTAGAAATAGTTGCAAACCGGTGACCGATAGGCGATACCAACCAGGAACGGAATGCTAAATCTACTATTGTTTTGGATTTGGTGCGATCTGATGGTGGTGGTGCATTTCTTTAGTTAGGCCTTGGCTATTCTATTTGGGTTATTTGCTAGCTGAAGCTCAGAAAGCTGCTACTGGCAGTAAGGAGAAAGTTCAAGCCTATCATTCATATCGTCCACTTAGAAAAACAGAAATTTGAATGCCTTTTTGTAGAAAGGGGGAAAACAAAACTGTAGTAAGGCCTACAGCAGGTGAGCTAAGTAAGTGGAGTTGCCTACTGTGTACTATTTTTAAACAGCTTTGCAGCCAGAATACTGTAGTCCAGATGCCGATGGACAGGTTTCAGGTCCCATTCAAACCACATCAGCGTCATCCAAGGGGGGCACAAGGCTTGATAGCATTCAGCTTACTTTCTGCNTCTATTTGGGTTATTTGCTAGCTGAAGCTCAGAAAGCTGCTACTGGCAGTAAGGAGAAAGTTCAAGCCTATCATTCATATCGTCCACTTAGAAAAACAGAAATTTGAATGCCTTTTTGTAGAAAGGGGGAAAACAAAACTGTAGTAAGGCCTACAGCAGGTGAGCTAAGTAAGTGGAGTTGCCTACTGTGTACTATTTTTAAACAGCTTTGCAGCCAGAATACTGTAGTCCAGATGCCGATGGACAGGTTTCAGGTCCCATTCAAACCACATCAGCGTCATCCAAGGGGGGCACAAGGCTTGATAGCATTCAGCTTACTTTCTGCTATCCCAAGCTATCTCTGTGCTTTTTCCACTAAAGTAAAGATCTGCAAT
The DNA here is from genome assembly GCA_004194415.1 of Aurelia aurita. Lineage (NCBI taxonomy): Eukaryota > Metazoa > Cnidaria > Scyphozoa > Semaeostomeae > Ulmaridae > Aurelia > Aurelia aurita. Next base: position 725,949 of record REGM01000129.1, read on the forward strand.
AATCACTTTCACATATACTATGAATTATGAATAGGACAAAGAAAAGGACTCATTGTTAAATGATCAAATAAAATAAGATATTTTTAGACCTGTGTGATCACAACTTGTTTATTTAACCTTCAAAATCTGCTTGTTTGATATAAGAAATTTCTCTTGTACGAACTTCTACTTTTGTAACTTCCAAAGAGCTATCTTTTTCAGAAAGATTCAAGTCAGAAAAAAATTATTTTCTATGCTTTTTGTCAGCAAAGACTGGAGTTTTTAGCTTTGATGTGCAGGACCTCAAGAGCCCTGAGGTGGGATAAGGGATGAAGGAAGATGTTCCTATTATTGCCCTGAATACAAGACTGGCGCAACATCAATGTTTCTCTTTATTTTTGTCAAATACAGTACAGGCCTTGTGTACAAACATGGTTTTCCTGCCTAAGAATTCTTAATTCATAAGAATTCTTGTTTTAAAAAATGTACAGTCTTTCATATGACTCAAGAATTCTTATCAGGATGTGAAGAATTCTTGAAAATTCTTAAAGAATTCTTGAGAATTCTTCTCCTGTTAATATGGGCATGACCTGTACTGTAATGAAGTTGACGTAAGCATGCAAACATAATCAACACATCTGTCAATACTGAAAAAAAGACAAAAAAATGCAAAGAATTCCACTTTATATATTATTTCTTGCTGTTCTTTCTCTTGAGATTATAAAATGATTGTTTATACAAAATTGTCTCTAAGCTGACACTGTCTATGTCCATTGTACTCTTACAGTAGGTATAAATATATAGTTGTGAGCAATTTATAGCTGACACAACAAAATGTAGGCTGAAGGAAATTTTTACCTTGGTTTGGCATCTAGCCACTTTTTAACTTGGAATTACGTAATAGGTATTTAAGTACAGGAGGCTGGACGGATCCTGGCACCAAGAGAACAAAATGTAGAAGTGATACAGTAATATGCATATATAGATAATTATAGCTCCATTTGTCAACTCAAGGGGACAAAAGGCCCGAAATATACAGAGTGTCCCAAAGGCACATGTGATGTTTGAAAGGCTACTGTGAAGGAACCATGAATCCAATTTTCCCATTTTTCAGATCTGTGAATAGAAGAGACTTCAACTTAGAGTTTGATGCTTATTTATCTCTGTACTGAACCATGTAACTTGAAGTTTACCATCAATAGGACTTCAACTTTACATGTGTACAAGGAAACACATTTGAGAGTAATTAATGACCACATAACTCAAGAATGTTTACAAGGAAGCCGATGCAAAGCAATATTGTTGGTTTAAAAGAATTCATGACTTTAGAGAAGCAAAATACCTGATAGACGCATGTCATGGCCTGCATTACTTGTGTTGCATACTGTATAACCATTTCTAGTGTCCCTAGATATGTTATCTTCTTTGTTATCACAAAATCCAAATTTATGGCTATGTGTTTTATATGTGAAAATTGGAAAACCAGGCCAGGTAGGTTTTATTCACTCGATTTCTTCAATTTTGGCATTAATGGAGAATATCAAATCCTCTGGTTTTTAAACAACAAGTAATTTTGACTTTCTTGCTCCATAAATTGGCAACTACTGTACTTCTCAGATTTACTCAAACAAGGTCTCAAACTCTTAAGTTTAAATCTGTTCTATTGAAAAATCTTAAAAACAGGTAAATTGTATTAATGGCAGCCCCACAGCAGCCATTCAAATGGCCCAAATATTTTTTGGACACCCTGCAGTAATGGAAGATTGCCTGAGATTTAGATTGTTCTAAAAAATTTATGATTGGGTTGCAAGAACAGGTGTTGTAGCCCAGTGGTGTAATCCTCTGACTTTTGCAGCCAGAACAGTCAATTGGAAAGGGTTTCAGCCCAGTTTGAGCTCAATTTGAGCCCCACCACTTGATTGTCATGACGAGGGGTCGCAAACTTGATCAGGTCTTCTCTATTTCTGCGATCCCAACGCTTGGAGCTAAAATCTGCAACTTCACCTTCTAACAGGGGTTACAACAAGGTTGAAATTCAGAGTGACTATTGTGTGTACCATCATTCTATTCTTTATTTTTAGGACCAGAGGGACCATGTTGAAAAGCATACCCAACAAGGAATTGATTTCCTAGACAAATGTGCTAACTTTGTAAAATCAAGATCCAAAATTGAGCAAGATTATGCCAAAGAACTGAGGTAATTATGAAAAGTGAAACCTTTATTACATATAGGCAGGGGTGACATTCGCTTAGTTTTGTCAATAAATCATTGAGTAATGCCTTTGGACTTTTTGAGGACTGGGAAGAGGTTAGCAGGAGGAAAAGAGTAAAGGAGACAATGAAAACTAGATCCCGGAACGAGAAAGAGAAAGAAAGGAATTTAAGCGATGTGATGCAATCAAGGAAAATGACTTGATAGAAACTTGAGGATTAGAGTTCAGCAAGTGAACTGAGAGCAGAACTAAGAAAGAGAAAATTACCTGATGATCATTATACTAGATCCTTTTGTGCTGCTGTGGCTAATGCCTGATTTGTCTACTGCCCCGGAACCACAAAAAGTTAACTATTCTTAAGACTTCTGGTCCATCAAGATGCATGTAACAAACCATGCATGCATAATGACCTATTCATTACGGACGGAAGAGACTTTTTGGTTCCTGCACTTGATAACTGTTTTAGGGATCAAGGAAAGTTTTGAAGAGCTTTGGAAGAATATTTAGCCTTGTTGGTAGCATCACATATATGGTACATGTTGAATATAACATTCATGACAGCTTGTAAATTTGGCTTATGCAAGACACAATTACAGTGTTCAACATATTTTTTATGATCTATTTATGTGCTGGACATAACAGTCTAGCCACCATTTTTAAACTTATATTTCAGAAAATTAGTAAAGTCATACTCATTCAGGAAGAAAGAAGAAGACAACCTACCGTAAGTGATTTGAATTTTGTAGCGTTAACATTTAACATTTGCAACTTTTGAATTTACTGCCATTCATATATATAGTGGACCTAGTTATGAGCCATGATCTACACTATCTTTCCCTGTCATGCACAGTTTTTTTAAGTTTTTTGTAGAGGGTCAATATGTAACAGAACATACTGCACACTGCACAGTAATAGAGGAAGCATGTAAAAGTACAGGCCTTGCGCACATTAACATGACAAGAATTCTCAAGCATTCTTAAGAATTCTTTGCATCATAATAAGAATTCTTGAGCCAAATGAAAGGCTGTAAACTCTGCTAAACAGGAATTCTTGAGAAAATAACAAGAATTCGTAGGCAGGAAAACCATGTTAATGTGCACAAGGCCTGTACTGTAAAGTACAGTATGAAAGACTTGAGCTTGACTGTATATACATGACCCTCAGTTTATGCACTACTGTATATAGTAATTGAAGACTTTTCAAGTGGATATTCAATTTGCATTACATTTTAGGTACTCATACCAATTAGCATTCAAACAACTGTTGTCTGAAGTAGATGATTATGCTGGTCAACATGAAAGGATCAGTGAAACATTGCAAGACACTGTCTTCAAAGCAATGCATCATCTTTCCGCAGAGTCAAAAGTGGATAGAAAAAAGGTAGATATCAGCAAGACTCATTACAAGAGCCCTATGTTTCGTTTCACTTTCTTGTAGCCTGTAAGCATTTCACTTTAATTTGGGACTCGTGACATATATAGATAGATTTCCATAAGGTTTGAGCTCTCTTAAATTCTAAATTGTTTTGAGATACTTTAAAGTTTGGAGTGGGTCATATTTCTATCATGGGTGAGAAAACTGCAGTATTTGAAATTGCATAAAACGGTGAACAAGATTGGCAATAGAAGACATAGAATAGTTCTGCATTGTGTAATTTTTGGAATTATTAAGAATATTTAATAATTGCGAGCATAAAACAGTATGTCTCGGTACTCTAAGAATTGGATTTTCTTTTTCAGCATCTTCATGAGTTGAGTGAAGTGAAAGCAAATCTAGATTCTACAAACAGACAAATGCAAAATGTAAGTTTCAGTTTTTATCCACTGTATGTCCTTGAGTCAGCTATCAGACAACAGCTGTAAAATGCAAATATTAAGCTCTATATGCCTTGGAAATCTCGAAATTGTACCACTGAAAACTCATCTTCGAACTTTGCTAAATACATTCAGTGACATCTTTTCAAAAGTATTCAAACTGCTGGACGATAATATGGATAAAATAACATTATGGAAATCGGAATATTGGAAGTTTTGAAAGCGGTAACGGTGTAGACATGTTGTAAAAGCATTCTCTAGCATCTTTCGACTCTGTTTAACTCTCGTTCTACTAATCTTACTTCACTTTATAACGGGCTTAGCTCGAAATGTCGTGAAATTTTATATTCTGTACCCTGTTCAAAGTACAATTTATATCACTTTAGTGGTTTCCTTTATTCAGCCACCCATACAGAAAGATTGTTCAGGCATTCTCCAGCGTTCATGCAAGCTAGCAACGCAGAGGTTCCTCAGCCAACAGTGTTTTCATAGTCTGAATGAAAATTTAAGAGATACACAAGAACAAAAATTGTCAAATTCTACACGTAGAGATTCTCTTTGCTACTGCTTTTTGATAACACATTAGTTCAACTATGCTCCAGCACAGCATACTGATATTTGTTTGTGTATATCAAGGAAAACGGTAGTAACAGTGAAGTGTGTTTTAAATTACCTCTTAGCAATTTTGATGTTTATTCTTGTTTAGGCCAGAAAAGATTACGAAAAGGCAAACAAAGAATCCGACATTGCAACGAAAGAGTACGATGTTGCAGCGAAAGCTATGGATTTGACAAAAGCACAAATACTTAAGGTAAGATTCATTAAGATGATATGATTATATACCTCATAGACTTCCCAGGAAAGAAACTAGTTTTTTGAGTGAGAAATCTAGCTTCAAAAGGCTAATGCTAAGCTTGATAAAGCGAAAACAACTGTAAGTATAAAGATATGAATTGACCTTGTAGGCTTTATTATTATCGTAAAAGAGATAAACATAGAAAGTGATTTTCTTCATCTAAAGGACAATAATACTGAAATCCATGAATTTGTCGATGACCCATTTTGCCCAACTCTGACCCTTTTTGCCCCATTTTACCGTTGTTAGTTTTAATCATTATGTTTTAATGTGTCGCTGTTTCATCTTTAATCATTGTTTCATTTTGTGTTCTTTATTTATTCAGTTTCAAAATGTATCAAAAGACAAAGGCCAAATAACTGAGCGGCTAAAAAATGAGTATCTTACAGCACTTGAAAATTTTAACAGAACACAAACACTTTTCTACGAAGCAGATTTGCCGAAAATTCTCGACGTAAGTATTTCACTTTGACATTCACAACCCCTTGGGGATCTATACTGCCTATTGATGGGTAATGTGAGATGACCTCTTCCTAGTAGAGATTAGACTGATTACAACATCGTAGTTACACTATTGATAGAACGACCTAAACGCTCCAACTACGACTTGTAATCATACACACACAGAAACTGGATTTAATTTGCGACTTTGACACAGTCATTTTAACAGTAATGGCGGATGGCCTAAGTAAAACCCCGATGACAAAACGGCTCAAAACTCATACTGTCAGTGCGGGAAGAAAGGAAAGCAATTTGGGAGTAGAAAGATTAATGTTTCTTTTAGCCAATTAGTGGAAGTATTTCATTGTTATTCGTTTAAACTCTGTGCTCTGATTGCCATGACAAGAAAATCGCCTCAGAAAATTGGTCCAGTTTTTGTGTATGTAAAATTAGGAGTCATACTTTAGTTGAGTTATGGGGGGATAGTTAAGGTGGTAGTATCGGTAACTAGGATAAATGTCACAAGTCTTGGCTGGCTTGTAAAATGTTGAATGTTCTTACTCGTCTGTCCAACCGCTGTTTCCAGTTCAAACTTGGACAAAAAACTCGCATTTTTAACTTTCTTCGAAGTATGTATTAATTTCGTACCAAATTTGTTGAAATTCAGTCAGTGGCTTCCCAGTTATTAGCGAACAATTTTTCGTTGCAAAAAGTTTTGAAGAAGGCATTTTTTATATGAGAAACTCGTTTATAAGAAACTAGTACTGGATGGCGGAAAATTTAAGAAACTCTAGCACTGTGTTTGAGCGGGGCTAAGAAACTCTTAAAGATAAATGCAAGTGTAATTCAAGTGGAGAGATGTTGCTGTACCCTTATTCTTGAGTACTATTCACTTCAAGTTTATGTTTTGAGCCCAATAGAAACCTTGACAATAAGTAATTTTAGTACAAAAGCATAAATTTTCATACAGAATTGAAAAACTATAGTACTATGGGCTGATCCAAGTTTCTTATGAAACTTGTACTTTTTGTTAAATGCTTCTTTGATTTTCAAGTGTAAGTACTGCTAACATCTACTTTTTATCACAGGAAAAAATGCAAAATGCTGAAGAGACTCGTATTACAAAGTTACAAGGTTTCTTCAAAGCATTTACTGAATCACAGCGAGCTATAATTCCAATTATTCATCGATGTTTAGAGGGTATGGACACTGCTGCTGATACATGCGACCCTAAAAAGGTGAGTTCTGTTATAAAATTCGACGATAGGATTTTACGAAGAAGATTTAAATATAATATCAGTTTTCATCTTTGTAGTATTCTTTGTATGTTTACATTTGACATTTGATACATCAGTAGGAAAACGCAAATTAGTTAAACAACCATATTTCTGAATCTCAGTTCATATCTTACATTGAACTTGAATCATATTTTGTTAAAAACTAAAGTTAGTACAAAGTACCCTAACACTGTTTTGTTGTTTTGTGCATGTTTTGAAATATATCACACTAATTTATTCTAACTATGACATCATAAAGATATCATGAACATTAAAATGTGCTTATGTCAGCAAATATAAACAAACTATGTATCAAATAAAAGTACTCTTCAAGACGAATCGAATGGTGTATATAACTTTATGATTTGTGTTATTTGAGAGAAATTATCGAGCTTTTTAAGATTTTCTTTGTGACCTGTCTCCAAATAAGGGCATCTGAAGGTCACGTGGCGCAACAATGGACAATGAAATTTTTTAAATTTGGTAGCCAATTAGATTTTAGCAAAGTCAAAGAGTTGCAGCTTCATACCTACAGTAGCGGCGGAGATATTTAAGAAATTTTGGTTAGGGGGGGGGGGCGAAAAACGCCCCCACCGGTCCAAATAGGGTTATGCTCTTTCGAATGATACCTGGTTTGCAGTGTTTTTGCGATAAAATCGCAATAGACCTTTTTACTTGCTAGAAAAGGGGCTTGGATCGAGCGTCCAAATCTGGTAAAGTTTGAGAAAGAAAACAAAAGCACGACCCCCCACGACCCCCGTTCTAAGTTGTAACACTGCTAGCTGTGGCATGAAGTTGCTTCGGATCTCATAACACTTTTAAGAGAGTTAATCATCGATAACTTGGCTCAAATCGAGTTATGAATGTTACAGTTTATACACAGGCAAGTTGATTCGCTTTCTGGCCTTTTTCTCGTCGTTTTCTTTCATTGTTAGCTGATTTTGTTATGCAACAGTCTAGGCCCATATTTAATCAAAAGATTAAACACAGCGATCTCTCAGCAAATCTTTTCCACCGTTCAAGTATTTTGAGGCCTTCGCCTGATATTGTGTTTCCTCCTCCACGTTTTATAATTTAATTTTATCAATAATAATATCAAAATAAAGTTTCTTTTCATTTGAATACGACGGTTGAAGACAGCAAACTTCGAACCGCTAACTCGCAAAATGAAACCCTTGCATGCTCGCACTTTTGTTCTGCAACTGTTACACAGAGAAATCAGCAAACAATGAACAAAAACAACGAGAAACAAGGCCAGAAGGCAAATAAAACTTGCCTGTGTTCGTAACTCAATTTGAGTAAAGTTATCGTTGATTTATTCTCTGAAAAGTGTTCCGAGATCCGAAACAACTTCATGCCACAGCTAGCAGTGTTTTTACTGAGAACGGGGGTCATGCTTTTGTTTTCCTTCCCAAAATTTACCAGATATGGACGCTCGATCCAAACCTCTCTTCTGGCAAGTAAAAAGGTCTATTTTATGGTCAAAGGCATTTTTGGTTTACATAAAGTTTGGGAATGTTTTAAATCTGCCAGACAACATGTATAGTTTCAGAGTCCAGAATAATGCTCAACCTTCCTCCAGACAAAGCTATGTTTCCAATAAAACCTTCCTCGTTTTTTAATAGAAAATGGGTGTGTTTAGGGCGTGGCATAAGTTATTCCTTTGTTATTAGAGACCTTCCTCACGGTCAGTGACCGTGTGACCGTAGTGTTCTCCTGGCTCTGTATAGTTTGTATTATTTTTTGTGCAAACAGAGTTCCATAACGTCCCGTTAGGCAAGAAACCTACAGTCTCTTGCAATAGAAGTTTTCAAGACAAAAAATGACATGAACCCAGTTTTCATGAAAAAGAAATTTTGTGAAAGAAACGTCTCCCATAACCTACGAAGTGGCAATATTTGTTTTGCCCCAAACGCTAGAACAACGTCGAGTGGCATAGAAAATTCCAAGTTCGTCGGTCCAATAGTCTTGCAAACATTGCCGACGTCCTTGAAGGAGTCCCGAACATTATCAGAATTAAAAAGATCAGAACTCATAAATTGAAGTGCCACTGTAGATTGTGCAAAGAATTTTAGCTAATATAGTTTATATTTTGATTTGGATTATTAGTTTTCACTTTGTTATTAAGATAGTTAGCATTAATTAGTATAACGTCGCTATTGTACTTTGTACTCAGTCAAATTTAAATAAATAAATTATTATTATTCTATTCCAGGACTCTCTTACCCTTATTGACATTCACAAAACCGGTCATCAACGGCCTGCCGATGTGCTTTTTGAAGACAATGGAAAGCCACAGACTCTGTCGATTGGTCAACGTTCCCCAAAAGCAAGTAAGAGAGTGAAAACTGGATTGTTTAGAAGTAAAGAGAAGGTAAATCATTGCCTATTCATTTGCTGCCATTCAAAGTTTTCTCTAATCGTTTCTATTTACACTAACTTTACAGAGACTATTTTTTCTGATATAATACCCCACTTCGACAAGCAGCCACCTTCATGGAAAATTTTCCAAATTTCATTATACGAAATTTTCCACTCCAACTTCAGATTCAGTATTCAAAATATACTGGGTTAGTAAAAAAAAGCCATCTATATCTGCTCTCAAAAGGCCACGTCTTTTATTCTTAATGGCTACTCCCATTATTTATTATTAGTATTAGTATTATTAGTATTAGTATTAGTATTATTAGTATTAGTATTAGTATTAGTATTATTATTATTATTATTATTATTATTATTATTATTATTATTATTATTATTATTATTATTATTATTATTATTATTATTATTATTATTATTATTATTATTATTATTATTATCAATTTCTTTTTCGTTGGATTAAAATACACGATAGCTAAAATTAGTTAGCTAATTAATTCCAACTTTAAAAATAGATATACAAATATTACATAAAAAAAGGTGGATAAAATATTTACAAGTCATCAAAAGTATACAATATACAAACAGATATCTAAAAACATTTCTTTTAAATAGCCCAAGTTGGGAATAAAAATGCGACACAACTTGCATGGACAATTTTCTCCCATATAACAGTTGACGTTATTTTGCAATTTATAGTCGAAGGCTTTAAATCAAGATGACCTTGCCGATGACTTCAGTAATTTGCCACCTGAACAACGACGAAAGAAGTTTCACAAACAGATTAAAGAATATGAGGATCAAGTTGCACAACTGACGAAAGCTAGGTGAGTTTTAAGATTAATCAGTCTTGTTAAAATTCAACGGGATTAAAAAGATTTATGCGAATTACTCTTGTTCGGAAGCTCCAATTTGAATGTTATCGAGAATAGAATGATTAGTGATGCTACAATATCCTTCATTGAACGATCCAAGAGATTTTGTTAGCAGCTCTTTTCAAGTAATTTCATAGCAGCGACCTCCATTGACTTCTCTTTTCCTTTCCTCGTGTGTTTGTTTGTTTTTGTTTTGTTTGCGTTTTGGAAATTATGTGGTTTGATGTGTAAGTCCCATCTGCAGTTGGAACTAGGTGACTGAGTGTCCTTCCCGCTGTGGTTGGGACCAGTATTGTATTTGTATTTAGTCTTAGTTTTTGCTTGATAAAAAAATTGACTTTGAATTAAAATTTGAACGCCCTTTATCAAACTGCTAGACTTAGTTTTATTCCTTTTTTCGTTTCATTCCAACCTAACGTCCCATCATCACGGCCACGTCTGTGTTTAGATTTCACGGTCAAAGCTTTTATGAATTCAAATTCTTCATATTGCCATAATTTCAACACGAAGGTCGACAGGAATGTCACAATGTGTTCCTATGCTAAATCTTGTACGCAGAGCACGATTCTAGACTCAACAATGCAAAATCTCAAAGAATGACAAATATCCGTTCTGGTGCGCTTATCTTAAAAAGGTGGATTGCATCGTAGTTCTAAAATGATTTTATTGCAGAGATGGCATGGTGAAGATGTCAGAAACATGCGAACAATTTGGCGGTGATATTCAAACAATTAGATCTCAACTTGATGCTAATGCGAAGGAAATTGACAAATCAAGCTTATTATTACACCAGTACAAGGTAGGAGTACTCTGGTAAAAATACAACCAACAACTTTGTAAAGTAAAACTGTCTTTGGCCATAGAACTACCAGTACTGTGCAAAACAATACAAACTAGATATCATTTAAAAGAACTTCGCAAATGGAACTTGATTCTTGCAAGCATTGTAAAATTTTGGTTGCTTGTAGTTTAGTTTCCTAGGAATTTTAGAATTTTGTTTTTTCTCAAATTTTTCAGATCTCCTGTGCATCATTTGGAAGTACAAGGCTTTGCAAATAGTAATATGAAGTTAAAGCCACTGACTTAGCTGTTATGCGTCCTATATTGCACTATTGTTTGATTTTGGCCCTTACATTCTTTATAGAATTTGACAAAAATAACCTCCAGGCGGGTCTTTTTCAGAGCTCGCAGTGTCAAAAGAACGCTGATTTCGCTAACAATCTTCTACCCTTTTTTATCCTCGGTTCTACTAATCTTACTTCACTTGATAATGGGTTTAAAGACCCTGTGCTCCCCATGATCCTATGCACGCGCACGAGCCATCAAAACATCATATGGCCGTAAGCAACATATTTAACACACAATAGAGGGAACATAAATAGCTGCAGGGAACAAAAGCTTCCTAATCCTTCAAATTATTTTCAGGAATGTCTGTTGTTTCAGTTCAAAAGCGATGCCATAACAACGTTCATTTGAAGCTTGAAAAGACAATACAGTTTCATGATTGATAGGCCAGAACGACTTTCATACAGTATGAAAGTCCCTGTGAGACCGTGAAGGATCTTGGGGAGCACAGGGTCCNTTGATAATGGGTTTAAAGACCCTGTGCTCCCCATGATCCTATGCACGCGCACGAGCCATCAAAACATCATATGGCCGTAAGCAACATATTTAACACACAATAGAGGGAACATAAATAGCTGCAGGGAACAAAAGCTTCCTAATCCTTCAAATTATTTTCAGGAATGTCTGTTGTTTCAGTTCAAAAGCGATGCCATAACAACGTTCATTTGAAGCTTGAAAAGACAATACAGTTTCATGATTGATAGGCCAGAACGACTTTCATACAGTATGAAAGTCCCTGTGAGACCGTGAAGGATCTTGGGGAGCACAGGGTCTTTAAGCCCGAAACGTCGTGCGAAACATAACTCTGTGCAAAGTACAATTTATTGTACTGTATCTGTTTATTTTTAATGATTACGCTCTTCTGCTTACAGATTCCTAGTTTTTGGTTGTACTTTAAACTGTTGTGCCATATTTTGGCATGGTTTCTATCGCCCCTCAAAACAGGTCTCTGATCTTTTAATTTGTTACTAAAATTTACAGCTCGTGTTCCCCCTGGTTCTCAATAGGTAAAAGTTTTACCATGGTCATTGCTATGAAAATATTTCATTCTCGAACGTTAGTTGGTAGAATTCACCTGTGAAGACTCAGTCAGTAAGCTTTTATGTCCATGCATGTATTGGGTGGCTCATACCGCTGCAGCTCTTTGAAAATCACCAAAATTTGATTATTTCACTGATTTTCAAACTTTTATTTCTGTCCATTGCTAACCATGGTCCTTTATGGCACCGAAATCGACTTTCGTTTTATCTGAAAGTCATTTTTGGCCTAGGTTCTCTTTGTCTTGCTTTTCATTCGGCGCACAAAGGATCATGGTTGACAATGGTTCGTTAAATATCTCAAGTCTGTCTTGTAAAAACAATCCCTTTCAAGCGTACGACACTCAGCCACTCTTTACTGTTATACCCAACTGCTATATATTGATTTGGATTTTCTCTTTTGCAGTGCTATCTCGCGGTAATGGAAAACTTGTCACCTCCGCCAGCTCTTGATTCAATGAGCAATTCAAACTCCATGCAGAACATGCAGAACATTGCAAATACCAATTCGAACGATCAAGTACCCCCTGCACCTCCACAAAATGACATAACGGTTACAGTGCCTCCACCACCAGTTGGAATATCAGGACCCCCTGTGCCCCCTCCGCCTCCTATTGATGAATTTGATGAGCCAAAGTGTACTGTATTGTATGATTTTGAAGGTATGTGGCCATTACGCGAAATTTGCACTTGAATCGTTCGCGTTGACCCTGCCCAATTGTCTTTTGCGTTTCCTAACACATGTGCCTTAAAGTAACAACCTGCAAATAAGAAACCATTTTATAAAAAACTGCAGGCTGGTACTTCGCCTGAAATGAAAGATTTCTAATATGATTTCTTCTTTATTTCAAGAGATGTCTATAAACAATTAAGCTACAGATGGCGGTGAGAATCTTTTACCAAGATGCATCGCGTTCCAGTCACAAAACTTTAACGGTTCTATAGGAATTCGAAAGTAGAATGCAATGCATCTTGGTAAAAGTTCATCCGCAATTACCTTTAGCGTAATCGTCCATTGTTGACATCTGATTGCAAAAGAAGTATTTTTCAAGTAGAATAATCTTACCGCCTTTCTACCGAGTGAGCCAGAAAAAACAATCCCCGTTTGAAAGGCCATTGCTCCCTGGATATCGAGGCAATAATATTGGTAAATATATTGTTTAATAGTGAACATTCTCAAATATATTTTAAATTTTACCTAACTGAAATCGGCCACTCCGTTCTGAAATTATGAAGGGTTTTCTCAAGAAAGTCGTTCCAAGAAACCTTAAAAAATGGCATAAAATCACGACCAAATTTTCCAAATATTTCTGCCTCTACAGCATAATGGCTTTTACATGCGGTTGCACGTGCTATCCCTTTGGGAGAATGCAAGTGTCACACTGAGAGCATAACAATATTATTCCGAATGATTTTATCCTCCCAAGAGGATAACACGTGCTAAAACGCGTTGAAGTCATTGCTGTAAGGCAGAAATATTTAGAAAATTTGGTCGTAATTTTAGGCCTGTTTTGAAGGTTTCTTGAAGGGGCTTTCTGCAGAAATCGCTCATAATTTCAGAAGGGAGTGGCCGATTTCAGTCAGGTAAATTTTATATTATATTTGAACATTTCAACCATATTATCATTTTGATATCCGGGGAGCATTGGCCTTTCAAACGGGGATTATTTTTGTTTTACTCACCCGGTGGTAAAGAATTAAAAGTCGTGAAATGCGAAGAAACTCAACAGGCTGCATTCTAAAAACGAGCTTCTTATTTGCTGCGGGTTCTTATTGTACTTGGGCAGACATGAATTTTATTCAATTTGGGGCATCTGCTTCTTTGAAATGTCTAATTCTTTGTTTTTTCGTCCACTTGAATTTTTATTGAGCAAAATATGACCAAAACTTTTACGACTGTTTTGCTTTGGCTTATTGGCAGGTTATATATTTCCTGTCATCGAGAACCGGGTGTCATTCGCTTCCTTGTGTTAAAATTAAGATAAAATATTTAAGCAAGTTAAAAAGGTTAATGTGCTATTTTTAGACTAGAGTAATGTCAGACTTTTTGCTTCTGCACAAATTGGCATCATTCCGGTGCAAGTCTTCTCTAACAGTGAAAGTGTACTTTGGTACGATTCTCCCAAAGGATAAGCAGGAAATTAGCTGAGTGATGAGCTATGACAGTCAAACATAGGTAATCCTGTAAACCATAGGCATCAGGTTTCGTGTCGTTGTGTGGCTAGATCAGCCTTTCAGCACAAGTTAAAGCGTAGGGAATCCACTACTTTCTTCGTTTCTGTCTAAAATTTTCCTTATTACCCTGCGATGGCGCGGTGAGGAGGAACGGAAGTGCTGAGGAGAAAGCTTCCGCATTTTCCGTTTCTCCTCCGCAATTTCTGTTCCTCGCCGCGCCATCGCAGAGGAATAAGGAAAATTTTTAGAAAGAAAGGACTTAGTAGTGGATTCCCTGTGGTTAAAGCGAAGGCTCCAATGTCATTTCCTTTCATTTATAATTTGCATCCAAATTCCAACAACCTTTGGAACTAAATCTCAAGTCAAACAAGAATGCCCCAGACGATCAGCTGAGGGCAAATTTAGTGGGGAAGGATTTCGAGCCCTATTGTAATAAACGAATGTTAGTATTTATAAATGATTGTGATACATTCCTACAGAGGTTGTGGGATACCAAGTCGCTAAAACCCATGGCTAGTGAGATCTTACAAACCAGCCCTGGAATTAGAAGCTTCACTTTAACGGGAGTCATAAAGCCATTTCTGGCCGCAAATCACGGGAAAGACTGAATGGTCTTTTCGTGCTTCAGCGTCCTCTCCAAAATGCCTTCAAATTCTTGTTTAAAGAGCTTGAACATCAAACAAATTACAGTTAAGATTCAACCCACTAATGTGATTTTTGCTCCTCCCCACAGGTAATTCAGAAGGTGAGCTTACAGTATCCGCTGGGGAGGAACTAGTTATTGTGGAAGATGACGGTGGCGGCTGGACACTCGTCGCAAGAGGAACGGAGGAGGGCTACGTACCTACATCTTATGTCGAAAAATTATAAAGAAGTGCAATTCTGGATAAGTTATAGTGCTGAACGGTATGTTTGAAGCAATGTTCTGCTATATTCAATTATGAATTATCTATGTGTGGTATGATAGCCGTATTTTTTCGATTAGATGCTCTTGTCAAAAAAGGTGGCACCACCCTAGAAAAAAATATGCTGGGTGACCAAAAAAAGCTTTTTGAAAAATCACTTGAAATTCTCTCTGTCTGCGATTACGCCAAGGACCAAATGAATTGTAGAGATCATTGGTTTTTTCTCCCAGGGAAATAAATGACGAAATTATTGCTTGAAAAACCTCCGTTTATAGGCAGTAGTCTATAAAAGATCATATTTTTATGGTTCCAATTTGGTAGCTCCTAAAAACGAAAATACCTACAAAGTTAAGGCTATTTCTTGACTTTTCAGTATGTCTCTAACTAATTCGGCCCTTGATACGAATGTGCAAAAAGAAAATTTCAAGATCATGAACATCATCAAATTCTGATTATTTTCAGTAAGGTTGTGGTATTTGAGTCACCACTCTTTGTCCGAGAAGCGGCCCTGCTAGCGATCTCTTCAGTCTCCTCTAGATTACATCGATCGAAGAAATACAGTTTGATAAAAATCAAAACTATAAATGATCTTTAAAATTGTTCAACGTTGATGTCCCCCCACTTAGAAACAGTAAGTATATAGCCTCTTTAGCTTTCATATCCTAATTTGCAACAATTGCGAGAGCTTTTTGTGAGTTTAAGAGTCTATGGTTCCGCAATTATGTGTTTTGCCTCATTCTCACGTATGGTGGCCGTTAGTCGCTAAATTGCTACTTATAATAGGGGCTGCACAAGCAAAACTTCCAAAAGCCATGCCTTTCTCTCCCTAATGCAGGCAAATAGCAGCAGATACATTGCAAAGGAAGATATTTTCTACAGGCTTGAGCTCCGTAGAATTAGCCAGTGCAATCAGATGTTTCATACCATCAACGATTTTAGAGATACAGCTCGATTTGGAGCTACATGTTTTAGATAGGTTTAGCCTAAACACACAAAAGGACACTGCAGGCTAAAGAAATTCTATGCCACGCGCCATTAGAGAGGAATTTCTCATTGAATTTGTGACGTTGGGTAGCTGATTTCGATCTTTATTTGCTAAAATCTTGTACAGCCCCTTTAACCAAGGCCCATATATCTTCTCAAAGCCCTTTCACCAACATATAATTTCATAACTGGGTACAAGTACCAAACTTGCAGTTACCTTGAAAGTATAGGTACCCTATTGTTTGCATCTCTTTAAATGCACTATGGCCCTTGGCGGGGCGATTGAGGTGATGATGAAGAAACTGCGATTTTGTTATTGAAGCCAAACGCATTCCCACTCTTACAAAAGGTATATCGTAATAGCTATTTTAGATACTTGTACGTCTTAGGCCCTGTTCACACTGCTCCGTTTCGGAGCTAAACTTATCCGTTTTGGTCTTGCGTTCACACTGCTCCTCTCTGACAACGGAGCTGTTCGAAAACGGTAATGAAAACGGATAAATTTAAAACGATGCGATTTCAAAACGATCTGTTTTCAATGTGAACGCCAAGAATGGAGACATTTCAAAACGCTTCGTATTCCTTTGTATAGGCTGTTGATTACAATGGCCTACATACTCGCGATTGGCGCCTTTTTGACAGCTAGTAACAAATAGTTTTGTTTTTAAAAGGTTATTAACAACATCGTTTTGCTGGAGCAGTGTGAACGTCTATCGTATTCATATTATATTCATTTGAAAACGGAGCAATGTGAACATGGCCTTGGTCAGTTCAAGTGCCACCTCTTCAAGAAACTACCTTTCACTAATTATTCTTCGATGTAATAGCTGTATCTATTTAGCTTGTATTTGTTAATACTGTGTGATATTTTATAATTTGGTGGCGTTATATTTCTAATTCAAATCGATTTCTTCAACTTCTTTTAGGTAGTTTTCACTGAAACATCTTTTGCTTTTATTACTTTTTAGAAATTTGCTTTTTACGATTTAAGTTTTTTTTAGCTTAGATGATAGTACGTCAGTAGCAACTATGATAGTACGTCTCTTAGATGATAGTGCAGTTGATAGTATGTCTAAAGATAGATATCAGGTGCGAAAAGTCGCGAATTAGAAGAATTAACGACCTTGCACTAGCAATTTCGCTTTGTCGCAAATCTCACCTGGCTTCAATTTGAGACTGACTTTTTTCGATTTTAGTATTGCTTTTGTGTCACATCTTAATAGCAATTTTCAGTTGAAGAATTCTCGCACACAGTACTGTATGATTGATGTTTTACTAATTCTGTGTGTAATTTAATTTCGTACTAATTAAGAATAAAATCTGCTAAATATAGGAAACCTACTTTGTACTTCTATTCTATAAATGCTGGTGTATTATCTCGTTATTCCTTAAATACTCCATTTGACACATTACTACTAAGATGTACACGTATTTTTTGTAAGAAAGTAAGAATTTGACCCCAGAACTGAAATTTTCTTAAAATTCTCATTATTTGGCTCCTCAAAATGTCTAAAGGTTTTCTGAGAAGTCTCATAACATACTTTATGTTCACACCCTGTGCCCTCGTGAACAGTTCACAACGAAATTTTATGAAGCGGTGCCATTGTCTTGATATTACACAAGTACCTTCCGTGTAATGCAATACAAGAAACGAGTGAAAGTAAAGGGAAAATATACTTTGGATTTCCTTGACTAACTGTTTTTTTGAATATTTTTGTCCCAGTGCTGAAGTTTCTTGATTTTGTAGTGATCTGGGAGTTGAGTTTCTTATAAAAAGTTTCTTATGAAAATACGTGTATCTCACGCAGTAGTGAAGCTTGAGGAGAGAAAGTTATAAAAGTATTTGACCAATATGGCACTAATCTTGGATATTATTGGCATATCTTTTTGGAAACTTTTTGTTACGCCAGCACAGAAGTTTCTTATCTGGGGAATTAGTACAATATGATATTTTCGTAATTAAGCAATATATTTTCGTATTGCTATACCTTTGATAATTAAGTTCGAACCCGTTTTGCAATTTCTGTTACTTAACTTTGGTTTCCATTAGGTGTGATGATGACGATCGCAAAGCAGTAATAATAGTAATAGTTATGGGCATCGGCGTTTGAAATCAATTTTTGTAAAATAAATTTTTATATCTAAGTTAGCCTTTAACTATAACATTAGCTATAGTTAGTTGTGGTTGTGCGATAGTTCACGGTTGTACGTCTCAGCAAACGCCAACATTTTTTACTTATCCGGTAGCTTGAAGCAAAGTCACAGTTTCTCCAAAACACAGGGCGTCCCAGAAAACGTGTGCGCCATTTTGAATGTCTGCTGTGGGGGAGCTGTGATTTCAGTTGTCTCGTTTTTGAAACTGTTGTATAGGAAAGGCTTCAGTTTACCCAGGTTACCAGAGCCGATAGAAAAGAGAAACAAAATCCTTGTATTTTATTTCTTCCCGTAGTTTATGTCCCGTAATTCTTTGGCTCTGGAAACCAGGGTAGCTTCAGTTTAGAGTTTGAGACCTTGTTTTTTTTAGTAAGCCAGACAAGTCCAGAAAAAGTCACGGCTCCACGGCTGTGAGCTGGAGGAAGTTTTGCTTGTTAATGTCATACTTGAGGAAGGTTTAGTAATTTTTATAAGAAAGCAAGGACAATTTTGGGTTTCTTTGGCAACAGCAACTGGTTTATAAATTTTAGGGTTATAAACAACGCGACGAGTGCGAAAAATCTGGTTATTTCGACTTGATAAAACGAGGAAGGTCTAACTGACGAAACTGGCATCCGGAGGAACGTTTGATATTTTTCTGGACTCTGGTAATTGCAACAGATCTTGTTTGAATGAGTAAATCACTTAATGCTTAGAAAAGTGTTATTTTCGTGTGCTTCTTTGTAATTCTAGTGTCAGCCAGTGGTCTCCACAGCAGTTATTCAAACGGGACGCAGGTTTTTTGGGACACTCTGTTTATTCCAAAATATATTTGTATGATTTATTACACCAGTTCAGAACGAGTGGACGCCACACCATCTAACGTCCAATGGAAACCAAGCATTAAGTTCTATTTTAGCAAATAAACGATGTATTTTAAGCTTTAAATGTTTTGCCCTTGATAAATGTTTTGATTCGTACAGATTTCTGTATAACTGATAGCACCTATTGAATATTATATTTTCGTGTAATGCATTCAATGATTTACCACATGTTATGAAGAACTTATTTTCTTCGATCCCCAACTCCGTTATGTTTCATGACTATTATGTTCAGGCAACTGTTAAAACCAAACTTTTGTATGTGATTGATACCAATTCTGAAAACGGTAGACTTGGTAGACGCGAAATTCGTGTCTGATTGACCCCGAAATTATGAAAACGGTAGGCTTGGTAGGTTTGAAGGCCCTTCTGCGCCAAAAGGCAGAAGTTTGGCAAACTTTGGAGAGAGTTTCTTTTTGATTAGCGAATCACATGATGCATCCGAAACCTACCATTCTCAAAATGTGTGTTTTGGAATTTGGTAGGTTTCAAATAACCAATCAAACACTCCCTTTGTATGTGCAGATCTTGTGAATACATTAAAGCCCAATTTATTCACTAAAACATTTAGCTATCAAGGTTCTAGTAATCGCTAGTGATAGCAAGGGTGTCAGGACACCTATTAAGTAATTAATAAATTAACGTTTACTTACCTTGTCTTGATTGTTGTTGCCTTCTTTGTTTTGTCTCTCCCTGCCTTTCAACCGACCTTGGCCTAAATTAGGCCCAACCGCTTTTTCGAGCGCACATACACACAGGAATACAAGGGAGTTAGATTCGAAAAAGCGGTTGGGCCTAATTTAGGCCAAGGTCGGTTGAAAGGCAGGGAGAGACAAAATAAAGAAGACAACAACAATCAAGACAAGGTAATTAAACGTTTATTTCTTAATTTCCTGACACCCTTGGTGATAGCTACCACCATTGCGTACATTCAAAAGTTTAGAAGATTTCTACAAAGCGTAAAAAAAGTCCCATTTGTTCCAATTTCCGACCTTTTCTAGCGGTACTGCTAAAACGTCTTATTGCGTGGGAAATTCTGTTGCTTGTTTCAATTTAAACTAAAGCTTTCTAGTTGTTAGATAAGAAATGTTTTTCTCTTTCCTATCGAATGAACGAAATGGCAAAACCAGCTGATTTTGCGGAATTTTTGCAGCAGTTCTTGGAAACCCATATAGTTGCGTAATCTCCAAGAAAAAGCCAACAAATTTCCGTTCTCTTTGAAATACTGCAAATAGCGTAGGTATAGAACTTTCCCTTTTGAGCCTCTTTGATATCGAATGTCACCGCAGTTGAACTGTGCATGCTCTTTGGATGATTCATATCGACAAAAATATTTCGCATGCGTAGAATGTGACGTGATTTGGGTATAATTTCCAAGAGAAGACCAACAGACTTTCGTTCTCTTTTTGATTAAGAAAGTATGGAAATAAAACCTAACTTCTTTGCCCTTTTCTGTAAATTAAAACTGTCGCATGTCACCCCACAGTTGAACTATGCATGCTCTGTGGATGATTCATATATTGGGTGTCCCAAAATGAGGTATCGGCATTGGCCAAAATGTACTAACATAAATTATTGACCGATTTGAATGAAACACAAATCATTTTGTAGCAGAAAGCCTAACTTAGATGTAGAAATTTATTTTACTATAGTCAGCCATACCATGATAGAGTTACGGGATATTTTGCTTGGCAGATCATTTTGAACACACCTCAAAGAGAACTAAAATGTTTGATCACGGTTTTCAGAGTTTCAGCTTCAAAACATGAATGCGAGCATGCTAATCCTCCAAGGAGCAAAGCCTAATGATAAATTTGTGGTTCTTACATATCAATGTAGATATATGTGTTGCTTATTTAAGTTCCTTGAAAGATAACTGTTGCAATTTTCATCTTATTAAAGCTGAACATGGCACGAAGTCGATTGTAACTTATAGCTTTTCTCAAGACTTTCCAAAACAGCTTTCAAGTAAACTTGTCCAGAACGATATGACCGATCTTAGTGGAATAAATTTCTACAGGTAAGTTAACCTCATTCTCCTCCGCAGAGGCAAAGGAAGGGAGGAGAGTGAGTTAACCCCTTGTGATGGGTCCAGGGGTGAGATAAGGTCAAAAGTAATAAACCTCGAAGAGGAACAAGGAAGTAATTTGCCAGCAAGAGCATGGGTATTAGGAAAAGCGGAATGTGTTTTGGGTTTATCCAGTGGTATCAAGAATCAGAACTATTAGGCCTACCTTTGTGCATGTTTTCTGTGTCGATCTTCTCCGTTGTCCTGTCGATTTAGCATTTTCATTAAGGCTGTAATCGCTCTCCGTCCAACTATCCAAGCGCCATGTTTTTTGAAGTTGTTGTATGTTGTTCCTTAAACCTCCTTCAAAGGTTACAGGGCCGAGCGTGCATGCATTGAGTTATTATTTCTTTCAGAATTAAACAAAAATAATTCATGACAGTTAGGCCAAACTTTTAAGTATCTTTACTTTACCACAATCCTTGTCTTAAATGGATTTCATGAAGGAACCCATGTAGATCCTTGCTACTATTTTGAACTACTTTTACTTTGTATTTAACTAATTTTATTTAATGTATTTGGATTGTAAGTTAGGATTTTATCTTTTTCTTTTCACAGGGCAGTTTGGAAAACAATGTATTTATTTGATAACTTTACCCTGTTTAAATAAATAACAATGAAAATGAAAAAAATGATTTATCATGGATTTACCGTCTTAAAATTTGAAATGTTTTGAACAATAAACACATCTTCTTTCAAGGAAATCTTTTGGAAAACTGATGTTTAAATGAAGCTCTTTTGGTAGAAATCTTCTCTCATTGAGTACACACATAGTTAATCAAAATTTCATTCAAGGACAAAGTATTAAGCCCCCCCCCCCCCCTCATTAAAACGCTCCCAGCATTTCTCTGAACATCGCTTAACATATGTAGAGCGTTGTGCNAAAGAAAATAAAAAAAAAGATTTATTATTGATTTACCGTCTTAAAATTTGAAATGTTTTGAACAATAAACA
Source organism: Aurelia aurita (assembly GCA_004194415.1). Taxonomy (NCBI): domain Eukaryota; kingdom Metazoa; phylum Cnidaria; class Scyphozoa; order Semaeostomeae; family Ulmaridae; genus Aurelia; species Aurelia aurita. Next base: position 748,045 of record REGM01000129.1, read on the forward strand.
CATCTTCTTTCAAGGAAATCTTTTGGAAAACTGATGTTTAAATGAAGCTCTTTTGGTAGAAATCTTCTCTCATTGAGTACACACATAGTTAATCAAAATTTCATTCAAGGACAAAGTATTAAGCCCCCCCCCCCCCCTCATTAAAACGCTCCCAGCATTTCTCTGAACATCGCTTAACATATGTAGAGCGTTGTGCAGCCTTGTTCAGTGGTGGTGAGTGAAAGGGTGTTAAAAAGCTCTCAACAATTCGACTCAACATTTGTTGGGATGGCACACTGAACAGGATCGCTATTCAGAAATGTTGAGTCGGAAAGGTTTGGGGGTGAATATAGAATTAATAACTATTTATCATATACATGAATGACCTCCACTATGCCTAACAAATGATAAGTTGTGCACATATATTTTGAAAAGTAGAACGACCTTTGTTTGAAATTTTTTTGGTTCAGTCAGTACCTCGAAGAGCACCTACCCTACTCCGTTGTACTGAAACTTTAGACTTTCCTAAGTTCCCCTGGTCTGTATGTCTATTCGGCTATAGGTATGTGTTTCTGAGCAAAATCTCCCATGGTCCCAAAAGTCGCAGTTGCCAAAATTCAGTTTGAATGGAACCATTCTACGTCCTTGGTACTTAGATGTCCCAAAAAGGCCTTATTGGGACACTCTGCTGAGAAGCACTATTCAATGGGGAAAATACAGCTTCCCATCGGAAAATTAACTTTAATACAGTAAGGACGCCGTATTGTAGATTCTTGAATATACGCCGACCAATTGGAAAGTCCCTTGATCGTTATTATGCAACAGTTTCCTATTTGCCATTGTCGCCATGGCTATTTATATCTGTTCCGCTCTGTCATAGTTAACCGTCATATAAGGTGGAAGCTTGGAAATGTCAATCAGAATCGTGATTTGATTTGCTGTTAGTGGATTAAATCTGACCAATCGCAAATCGAATCTCCAGGGGTGAACCAATCAGCGCTTGCGGAGTGACAGGGATTCTTTGAAGTATTTTTACTTGTGGTTTGGCCTCTATATAAGTCAGATTTACCAGATAGTAGCCTTATAGCAAACTGAGTATATATAAAAACTCATCAAAGACAAGAAACAGCATTTGGTCACAAATTTGGAAGAAAAAATTGCCAGTTGTTTGACGCAGAGACTTTAAGGAGAAAGAAGATTCTCTCATTCAAGTAAAGAAAGCAGCTGAGTCTGTCCTCAGGCAAGATGTCACTAGCAATATTTCTGTTGCTGTCAATATTTGGAGCCCTTGAAGCTTCGCATTTTCGTGGGAGCTACATCACTTGGATAGTGAATACCACAGACACAAGCTACTATCCTGCAAACCCAAGTGCCTCAAGCTACAAGGTATGAAAATTAGTGATTTTTATTCTCTCTGAGTATAATTCATTTTTCGCACATTTTTTCAAGGAAATGCCAAAAGGATAGGGAAGCAAAGCAGAGGAAAGATTGAAGCGAAGAGAGATCAAGTTTCTAATGGATAGGAAAGGATTGTTCCTTAGGAAAGTTTTTTCAGATAAAACCAATTCAACTACATTGCAAACATTTACTCAACTCTACGCTGAAAGAAACTACTCTACAGTACAATAAGATAGACGACCGCACTAAAGATGACGCAATGGAAATTCATACCATGCGCCCAGATGCATGGTTTGATTAGAGAAGCTTGGGCTAGTCTGCACTTTAGCGGACCAGTTTTCAAGATTGGCAAGTTATGCAGAGGCGGACTGGCAGGGATGCTAAGTTGCGATCGCAACCCGGGCCCTCTCAAACGCTGATACTACCGGGCCCTCGCTAAATCAATTCGAGAAAATCACTTTTGATTTATTAGTTTTNGCACATTTTTTCAAGGAAATGCCAAAAGGATAGGGAAGCAAAGCAGAGGAAAGATTGAAGCGAAGAGAGATCAAGTTTCTAATGGATAGGAAAGGATTGTTCCTTAGGAAAGTTTTTTCAGATAAAACCAATTCAACTACATTGCAAACATTTACTCAACTCTACGCTGAAAGAAACTACTCTACAGTACAATAAGATAGACGACCGCACTAAAGATGACGCAATGGAAATTCATACCATGCGCCCAGATGCATGGTTTGATTAGAGAAGCTTGGGCTAGTCTGCACTTTAGCGGACCAGTTTTCAAGATTGGCAAGTTAGTTATGTGTCATGAGGTAAGGGTTAGGGTCAGGGTTAGGTTTGGAAAAGGGGTTTTAGGGTAAGTTAGGGTTAGTTAGGGTATGTTAGGGTTAGTTAGGGTAAGGAAGGGTTTAGTTAGGGTTAGTACGATATTTGGTCAAATACTTTCCCGAGAGATATGACATAAAGCTGGTCCGCTAAAGTGCAGTCTTCCCGAAGCTTGAGTACTCAAAGAAAGCGCTGTGCAAAAATCGCAATTTAAATAGGGATTGCCACTAGGAAAGGGTTGAAGTCAAGAAGATAAATATACTTCTTGTCCTTAAGAGACACAAATGCAAACGAACTGATTTCATAATTTATAAGTCAATGAACCATCTTAATTCATCGCTTGTGTGGGAATTTCATGAAAAGAAACGTGTAACTTATAATCTAAGAATACAAAATCTATGCAAACTGCCACAAATAGAAACACTGTGCTTTGGAAAAGAATCACTGTCTTCAGAAGTAGTTTCCTCTGGAACACCCTCGCTGACAGTGTCAAAAAAGAGCCAACACTTTCAGCTTTCAAAATGAGGATCAAACACTGGGCTGGAGACAAATAATTAATGTTTTATTAAGCATATATATTTGTTTGTTTGTAAATAGTTGGCTTGAATTAGTATGTTTGATTACTATTGTAAATACCAACTTTAAATATGGATTTTAATAAATTAATAGAAATAACTTTTAACTTTATTGGAAGCAGCCGAAAAAGCAGGCAGATAATTGAACTGGCATCGTGAGTAACCAGATCCCTATCAAATTGAATCTTTTCGGCAAAAACCTGAGAGAAAACTTTTCTAGTGTCTGATCGGTCCTGGTTGCTAATATTTGCTCTATTTTATTTATGTGGCTTGTCTGCACTTTAGCGGACCAGCTTTCAATATCGGCAAGTATATGTCATGGGGTAAGGGTTAGGGTCAGGGTCAGGGTTAGGTTTTGGAACAAGGGATTTTTAGGGTAAGTTAGGGTTAGTTAGGGTTAGTTAAGGTTAGTTAGGGTAAGTTATGTTTAGTTAGGGTAAGTTAGGGTTAGTTAGGGTAAGGTAGGGTTTATTTAGGGCTAGTAGGGTATTTGGTCAAATAAATTCCCGAGAGATATGACATCAAGCTGGTCCGCTAAAGTGCAGTCGTCCCATTTATGTTTTTTATGAAGATGATAATTCGAAACTTTCAACTAAGTCTACCGTTAATTTGTATGTTCGTTTGCACTGCGCTAGAACTTTTGATCTTGTTCACTGACTCAATAGCCTGCGTGCAGACTTTGTTGGTCACTGGGGAGGAGGGGACCCCTCCAAAATTACTGCAAGTGGTGACAATATCTGGACAACTCATTCGTCTTTATAAGAATCGCCATTGTGAAGAATGGAATGCTTTGAGAGAAAACGTTTCGCTTGTGAAAACTAGGTTTTGCTGCCAGCTTTTATGCACAAAGTTCTAAGTTGTGAGTTGTAAGTCCTAACCTCCTTGACCAACTGGGGATAACTCGGTTACAACTTGTGTCCCAAAAGCAACACACCTCCTCGATTAAGCTGTACCTCCAAAAAAATTCCTCTTTCCGACTTCAAAATTAATTCAAAATTGTGCCGATGTTTTCGTGAAATAAAATCGAACTGATACCATGCAATAGGATGAGGGCTTTGTGGTGATTTTGCAATTATTTCTGCGCTGATTTGTTCCCATGACAATACTTGGGCACAGACGGCGCTCAGATTTCATTTTTGTTTCTTACCTCATTTCCAACTTCCTAACATCTATCTTCGAACTTCCTTGTACGAGTTGTGGTTACCCTTTTCTTTCCTTCTTGATTTGTTTTCTTTTTATTTTATTATTTTCTTTAGTTGGCTCTGGTACCCAGGGTATGGTTACGCCCACATCCTCTCCTACAACAAGACGTTGGGGGAGGGGTCATCGTATTTTCAGGGGGTTTATCCTGTGTAGTTGTTGGATGGCAAAAGATTTGACAACATTTCTAGGATGGCTGATGGTTCTTGTTGTCTCTGTTGCGTCTTGTTTACGTCCATCTTGATCATCACGTCTACCATAGCTTTGCTACGGTTTCCTCTACCTAATTGAACTGAATTTCCAGGCATGTAGATTCCGATTTTGCATGTGATCCATCAATGTGCACCTTTAATTGTTGTACCACCATAAGACTTCAATGTTCCTCCCAAAAATTCAATGCCTGTGCTCATTGTTGCCTAAATTTTGCTTCAGGTGCACGTCAAATATGGCACATCATGGAGAAGAAGTGATGGTGCACCATGCACTCTTTCAGCAATTTCATCCTGTCAGCAGTACAACCATGGACTCTGGAGTGTTTCCAGGGGAATTTCTGAGAATTCTCTTTCAAGTTCATACTCATCCTTCTCAATGTCATATTACTGCGAACGATACAGCGTATCATCAGATTTCAACATTGGCTCGAATGTATATGTTATTTCATTGCCGAGAAACTACATTTATAAATTCCAGTAAGTCCTGATTATCAATTTCTTTTTAGATTTTCCATGCAGGTACTTGATGGACAGTTATGCATTTTTGAATTTCAGACCATAGACCTTAATTCATCAGCAATTTTCAAGCAATTGTCGTGGAAAGAGATCTGAAGTGTCTCACACACATGTCGGAAGAATAATAATCTTTGTTAACAATTTTTTCTGACTATTTGCTGTGTTTAAACCATAAATAGAAATCACGAATGCGAGCACTTGTGCATATTTCTAATCTCGTCATCATCATCATAACATTATTTAAAGTTGGTAAATATTCATAGTTAATAAAAACCAATTAAAACCAACTATTTACAATATAACAAAATTATTTACAAATTAAACAATTACATCCCTTGCCATCCCATTCTGCGATCCCCGTTTTAAAATTTCTCAAGGTACCACTTCTCTTTAGCTCATCATCTAGAGTATTGAATAGGAGACTACCTCTAAACGAAAGAGAATTTAGTCCATATCGATGTAACTGTGCTGATGGAAGCCTGCACAGCTCTTTGGTGCGGAAATTGTAGGGTATATCCTTTTTGACAAAGAACTCCCATTTATATGAAGGATTTAGATGGTTCATAGTTTTATAAATTTCAGTCATAAGACTTTGTAGGTTCTTTTGATGAGTCGTAGTCTCCGTACAAAACTCTCAAGGCACGCTTATTTGTCCTATTTATATCTTTCTTAGCAGTTTTGCTACAGAATAGCCATATCAGGGACAATATGAAAAATTTTAAATAACAACAGATGTTAGTAGCATTTTAGCATTCTCTTCATTGAGGTGGTCTTATTCTCGAAAATGCACATAATTTTCGGTTTATTTTCCGACATAGCTCCTTGACATGCATATCAAATGTTTGAGTGTTGTCTATTTGAACGCCAAGGAGCTTTACCTGTTCACTGTGCTTCACTTGCTGTCCACCGATGTTGAAGCAGAGCGAATTGTTACCCTTGAGACCCAAAAACATCATCTGAAATTTCGCTGGATTAGCACACATTCCGTTATTTCTAAACCAAATTTTTTAAAATCTTTTGCAAGTCGTCCTCTAATTTTATCATGACGGCATCTATAGATGTGTCACATTCATAAAGTATCGTAATCGTCAGCAAAATTGCATATCTCAGACTCCAATTCTGTGTAGAACAGATCGTTTATAAATATATTAAAAAGCAAAGGACCAAGTACAGACCCCTGTGGAATGCCGGTTGAAATATTTTGGAAAGTACTGTATGCTGAACCTACTTTGACACTCTGTTTGCGATTAGCTAGGTATCTGTGTACCAATTTTAACGCACTCTTTTCAAACCCGTAAGCCTCTAACTTCGCTATGAGTTTTTTAGGATTCGATAGCACGAAATAAGGCACGCTGAGTACTGTATCCTTGCCCAAAGCCGTATAATACGTGGGATAGTATGGTAGCAAACTGACTGTCCATTTGTACACCCATAATTCGTTCATAAACTTTCGACAGAGCTGACAAAACGCTAATTGGTTTGACTCTGACAAAACAAAACACTGACAGTTTAAACTTGAGATTTACCCGTTTTTTTGCAAAAATCCACGGAATTAGCCACATAGACCCCTTGAAAATGTATAACCCACCACCCCACAATGATATACAGTCCCTAGTCCCTAGCCTTCTTTGCAATAGCAAAATTATGACGCAATGCCTTGCTATTGCAAAGGAGGCTAGGGACTAGAGACTCTATATTATTGCGAGGGTGGTGGGTTATACATCTTTCAGGGGTCCCTGTGAATTAATCAAGAAGTTATCACGTAAAGAGGTTCTAAGTTGGTTATAAATCATCCCCGATGACAATCAAAGAACCCGTTTTTGATTCACGGAGTTAAGGCTCCTAAATTTGTGTTACTTGTAAGAAACTGAATACGCTGAAACTGGGCCCGAGGAATACGTCATAAAACTAGAGGCTTTCATTGGAGGAGAGAAAGTGGTCCTTTATGCAGACCTCTGGGGGAAGGAAGCCTCATTTCGGATTCCTTTCAAAGCCTCCAGTTATTCGATGACTTAAATGTTCAACGTTGAATTAGTACCTACTGTTGTCCTAGACTGATGATATGAGTCAACGTTTGGCTCCATTGAATTGAATTGTTATTTAAAACAAGGACTCATGTAATAAGTATACTGTTATCCTATAGGACAGCATCTTGTTGTTGGACGAGCAATTTAGCAACGTTGGCTGACTCCTCTTGGAACGTTGAAACGGTTTTAGCATTCAAGATTAATCCTTCGACTGGAAGTATCAACCGACCCCCTCAAGTTAATCATCTCCCCCTCATTGATCACAGTTACTACAGCAGCGCTACTTACAGATTTCCAGTTGTAGACCTGGATGGAGATTCTGTAAAATGCAGATGGGCAGCTAATAACTCTGAAGGAGGTGGTGTATGGAATAACCGATTTGGGACGCTGGACACAGTAAGTCTAGACTCATTACCTAAGACTCTAACTAGGATGAATTTGGTAATACAAAGGATTCAGCTGTCCGCTATCACAAAGCGATTTGCCAGTCTGAAGAATAGACTTTACACCTCTGAGTATCAATCAATCAAATCAAAATAAACAGAAAGAGCAAAACGTTAAGGCTGCCAGCGCAGAAGGTGTGAAATCTGTTCTTTGGAAATGCAAATCGCTTTGTGATGGCAGACAGCTGATTCTTTTGTTTTACAAAATTCACACTTGCTTGAGTCTGTGCCTCTCTGCGATAAACTTTGCTCAACAGGGAAAGACCATATTCTCACGGCATAAGTCTCACGAAATTCCAAGACTCTAAGGTGCTACACCTGAAATTACTAGAGAGGCCTGGGGAGAGCAATGTCATAGCCCCTAGGGAATAGGACGGTATATAGGTAAATTCGGAGCTCATATCAGCCTTCTTTATGAGCAACAAGCAGTGCACAGTAATAATATCGACCCAACGCTCCTTCCTCAGCCCCCTTCGCTCTTTCCATATCTTAGTGGTTTGGAAAGCTGGAAGGAAGGGAGAGGATCTGGCGAGAATATGTTGGGATTGTAAGTATGTTAAAGATTCCAGCTTCTTGGGAGGAAAATGTCTGTTTTCCTGCTTTTGTCTGCATTGCTTCCATGATTTGGTATTTTTAAAAAATCCGTTCTTGGATCATATTTGAACTTAATCGGAAAATATCTTCGCTGAAGCTTTGCAGCACAAATGTATCAGTTCGGAACTTTATGTAATTGATGTAATTCATTTGTTTAGAATCGATGCACTCTAACTCTTCCTGCTTACATCACACCTGGCTGGCATCCTTTGGCGATTATGGTTGAAGATTATGCATGGAAACCAGGCCAAGGAATGATTCGTTTGAGCAAAATCCCAGTACAGTTCACCATCAGAATCTACAGTAAGCTATGTTAATTCATCTATGTTGCAAAATATCTTCTTGATGTGGTTTATACTCAGGACATGAGTGCTAATTTTTGCAACCACAAACTCCCCAGGCGCTCAAACTGATGTTGTCCTTGTAATAAACTGATTACAACATTGTAGTTATCGTCATCAAAGACTTTCCGGATGCTATAACTATGGCTCATTATTTTGCATACACAGAAATTGGACTAAATTAGCGACTTCGAGTAAGTGCTGATGTTTCTTTTAGCCATAAAGTGGAATATTTCACTTTTATTCGTTTAAAGACCCTCTGAGCTGCTAACCATGAGGCTTTGCGTGCTGCGTACGAGAAAGCAGCACCACACCAGCCTAGCATCAGAGACTTTCAGATAATCTGAAAGTCCATTTGAAGTGCATTCTGGGACAGCAACGGTGGCAAAGCCACATGGTTAGCAGAGGGTCTTTAAATACTGTGCAGTAATCGCCACGAAAAAATATCTTCACAGGCTGGAAAATTAGTGCAGCTTTTGTGTATGTAAAATTACGAGTCCTGGTTAGAGCAATAGAGTTACATTTGAATCTTCTTTTTGTAGCTGCCTCGCCTATCTCTATTTTTGGTAAAAACAATACACATTGCGGACTGCCATATCCTACCAAGTGCCTTTTCTGTCCCACTCCATCTGTGACAACTTCATCTGTTACAACAAGGCCGACAACACCGGGGGCATTTCTGATTGATGGCTGCACGAAGTACCAGATTTTGGCTAATCCAGATCGTGTCTCAACATACAGTGACTGGAGTTCGTACAGATGCGACAAAGAGTTGTATGGATGGTATCGTTTCCAAGGTGTTGCCGGTAACAGAATGCTCAACTATTGTCCAAATGCTAAAGGGAATGCCTACAATTGCGGATCACACCATCAAGGCTGGATAATGTCCGGAGCAATGCCAACAGTAGCACAAGGTAGGTTCAACTATATATTCTACTACTACCAATATACAGTCTGTTCATTCAACTCATCGAGAAACTAGAAACTTGGTTCATTAACCACAACGCTACTTAGTTCTTCCTGTCTCATGTCACCGTAGACATTTTTATCATCCGAAAGAGCTAAGCGAGTGGAACTTGAATCTCGTATGGGTTTTGAAATGTTGATGACTTAAGAGGATGATTAGGAGGTCTGAAAATTTCGTGAAAAACAGAAACATTCCTAAATTTCCAACAAGACAATATTTCCTCAGAGCAAGGGTGTCAGGACACCTATTATGTAATTAATAAATAAATGGTTACTTACCTTGTTTTTTGTTGTCGTTGTCTTCTTTGTTTTGTCTCTCCCTGCCTCGTGAGCTTATGAGCAACATTTCAACCGACCTTGGCCTAAATTGGGCCGAACTACTTTTTCGAATCTAACTCCCTTGTATTCCGTGTATGTGCGCCTTCTCAGAAGAAAGGGTTTTAACATACAGACAGGAAAACAAGGGAGTTAGAGTTGAAAAAGCGGTATGGCCTCACTGACCTCCGCAGCTCACTGCTGACCGAGTATGCCCGAATAAGATAACGAACGAGACTTGGAGCAAGTCTAGCCTAATTTAGGCCAAGGTCGGTTGAAATGTTGCTCATAAGCTCACAAGGCAAGGAGAGACAAAACAAAGAAGACAACAACAAACAAAACAAGGTAAGTAAACATGTATTTATTAATTACATAATAGGTGTCCTGACACCCTTGCTCAGAGGTCACGTCACAAAAATTGCATACTTTTTGCACACGTAACATGCTCTACTTGCTAAGAATGATACCTAGTTTGTAGCATTTTGAAATAAAGTAGCAGCTCCATGACAAAACATTTTTAGCCTAAACAAATTTTGGGAATACTTAGTTGTTTCAACATTTAATAAACAATGGCACATTTTTTTCAAACTCTCTACCTGGTGACCCAAAAAAAAGTACAACTTTTTGAAAAATCACCAAAATTTTATTATGTCATCGATCTTTAATTTTTCTTTTTGTGTATTTGTATGAAGGACCAAATAAATTCGTTAGATGATCGTTATTCAATTATTTAGGGAGAGAGATGACGAAATTTGGGCATGAAAAAACATGTTTTGAGCAATAGTATTTCACAAAATATCCAATTTTTAGCCAAAAGGCTATTTCTTGCGATTTCATATGAACTTTCCAGTTTTGCATGATAAAAGAGCTTTGTCAAGGAGGTAGGCAAACAATTTGAGTGGTATTTTGCGGTAAGAATTCAAATTGATAACAATTTCCTGTGATTTCGGAGTATGCTTCAAAACCAGGTCACTTGTAAAAGCAGAAATTCTCAAGAATTCAAAGAAATTTCAAGACTGTGTAATATGTCTAAGATTAGTTGGATCCTTGACACGAATGCACAAAAAGAAATTTTCAAGATCAGTGATATAATCAAATTTTGATGATTTTTCAAAAAGTTGTACTTTTTTTTGCGTCACCCGGTATGTTTCGATACCTTTCATGTGACAGCAATAACAGTAATTTCACTTAACTTCCAGGGACGGTAATGAGAAATGTTTGCTTTTCACAATATGGAACATGTTCTTGTGCCTACACCAGATCGATCTATATCAGAAACTGTACGTCTTTTCATGTTTATTGGATAAATGGAGTTCCAGCATGCAATTCGCGATATTGCGGGAAAAAAGGTAAACTTGAATTGCTACAAGTCTCAGTTTTAATTTTGGAGAACATAGTAATGGAGGAGTTGACTTCCTTCTCCTCCTCCAGGGAGCAAAGGTTGGTGTAAAATTCTGTGACCTATTTCTTTGAATTGAAATGGCTTGAACGAAACTTCAGCTACTTTGCTATAATTCCACCGTTGGACTTTTCAGAAATCTTGGATGTGTTTCGAAATTACAGCCTATTTTATACTTCAACTCATTCGAGGATGTGACGTCATCAAATTGATACCATATTGTAGACATTCAGAAACTATGGGTTTCTTGAAAATATCCTATGTCTCTTCAAAAAGCTTAGAAATTACGATGCTTTAAAGTTTTTTTCAAAATTTTTCTTGAATTATTAAAAGAGAAGAAAACCCCTTGAATTCTGAAACTATTGAAGATTTCTGAAAAGTCCATGGTATGATTATAGCAAAGTAGCTAAAGTTTATTTCAAGCCTTGCAATTCAATAAAATAGGTCATATAATTTTACAACAACCTTTTTAAAGATTTTGAACCGATGCTCCTCCAGGGCAGCATATTTATTCTTGGTTTTGCCACACGCTCTGTCGCCAGAATTGAGACTGGGAGGTTATGTCCACATCTTCATGATAGAGAACATGCTTCATAATTTTGTAGAAATAGGTGGGAATGCCCAAAATATTCCAAAATCATAAGGTGCGCTGTTTTCTAATTTTCGACATTCCAAATGCAAATGGAATAGAAAAGACAAATTCTTGCCAAACTACAACTCGTGTACTCCTCCTTCTATAAGAAACCTTAGTCTCTTTCTTGCTGAAAAGAGAGAAGCAGAGTGCAGATTGTAATTTACTTCTTACCCTTTTTCTATTGAAAATGCAAAAACACCAGTGGCTGCCTTGCTTTCAATTAATACTTCAAATCTTTTGTCATATTCAGTTGACATCTTGGCATCCGTTATTTCAAACTCCCAGGGAAAGTTGAAATATGTTCGAGAAATCAGATATTCGAGATAATGATCATTATTTCATAAGAAATGAAGGAAATGAAAATTCGTTCGAAATGGTGAATGATAAATGTTGTGAGCGAATGAAATGGTGATTGTTCGAGATAACAGGCAGTTGAGATCGACACCCCCAGCCAGTAGCGACCCCGCTGAAATGATTCCCCGCCAAGAAAAATAATCCCCCACCCAGAAAAGTTCTTTCTCCATTAGGTTTAAATTTGAACCTTTCCCTGCATTATTTCAGTTCTTTTCCTCATTAAACGTTTCGGTTTTCCATCAAACATAAATTTTCCCCATGGTTAGTTTCTTATGAAACATTTCCCGTCATGCATCTTCTTATCCCGGTCGAAGATGAATAATCTAAGATTTTCCCCAGTGTCTTTTTTTTATGGCTGACAGAGTCGGTACTGGGGAGTATAGATAGCGAATGTAAACTGTCAGGGCCGTAGGAAGCATCTTAAACTTGGAGGGGCACGACACTTCAAGGGCACTTTTTCGATTAAGCTGAAGAGGCATTTTCGCAAAAAAAGGGCAATTTTTCGTTTGTTGCAAAATCTTGGGGGTGCACGTGCCAGGGGCAGTCAAGTACCACGAATTTCTCTGTCCTATGTTTGTCGTACAGATTCTAAGAAAGAGACAGTAATTTTGTAGGTTTTGAGGCAAAATAGCCAACAGTTTACTAATAAACCGGTTTTGGGACAAAAATTTTGAAAATCAGAAGAAAAAGCAGCATTTTGGGGACAAAGCTGTCCACTAACAGAGAGAAAAAAGCCAAAATATCGGACATACATACTGCTCCATCATGCAATGGGACATGACCACCCCTGATGTGCCCCCAGTGCCCCCGGTTCCTACGTCTGTAAACTGTATCTCGACCATTGTCTTGGATATTGAGATAACTCAAATGGTATGATATGGTATTTATATGAAAAATGCAAATATATCTGCGTTTTGCAAAGTTAAAACTTGAGCTGGAACTGGATATCGTAACTAAAGTTTCTCTCAAATTAGATGTCAAGTGAGATTTGCGATAACGCAAAATTATTCATGCAGAACGCTGCGATTGTTGGAGGGGGAGGGGGGGGGTTTCCATAGTAAAGGTACTTAGGGATGTGTCGTGCTCAAGGGTATACCTTTTCGGACTTCTGGTCTAGCCAAGGGTATGCTTTTTGGCAATTTTAGTCTAGGCAAGGGTATAATTTTTGGCAATTTCCGTCCAGGAAAGGCCAAATTTTCTTAATTTGTGTCTAGAAACAGTTCAGTTCAGTTTTTCATTAACAAATATACCTAAATACATCCAAAAATACAACTACATTAACAATATACCTAAAGTAAATAAAACAATCAATGTACAGATCAACAATATACCAAATACACTACAAGAATACACCTACACCAGACATGGAAGAAATTAGAAACAAGGAACAGTACACTGCAAAACAAAGAATGAGCATAGGTTTCAGGAGCAGTCTACCGCGCAACAGGACAACAGTCCCACCAGACATAAGACCACACCCAAAACCCATGCTCATACAATGTATTTAGATCTATTTGTTTAAGGAGGAGCTCTCTAATAGGTATACTAATCGAGAGAGAGCCCCCGAATTTTGGCGATTTTGGTCTAGAGAAGGCGAAATTTTGGTGATTTGTGCCTAGAAAACGGCAAATTATGGCACTTTTGGTCTAGAAATTAGTCTAGCCAAGGGTATCATTTTCACAAAAATTGGTCTAGCCAACGGTACCATTTTGAAGATGCTCGCGGCACACCCCTATCCGAAATTTGGCCAAGAACCCTCCCCCCTCCGTGATATTCGCGGGCATTTTCAGTGACTGCTAATTTGAGAAGGACTGTAGCTTTTTAAGAGACATCCTTCTTGTAATGTTACAGATAAGACATCAGAAGTCCTGTGCAGCCAGAGCAACATGCAAATCATCATGGACAGAGCATTCTACAATGTCTCATTATATTCAAGCATCACACTGAGGGACCCTACATGCCTAGCATCAATTTCAGCCAACAAGGTCACATTGGGAAGTACCCCTGGAATATGTGGGGCGAAAAGACGTTCAACAGCAAGCTATTTCATATATGAAAATGAAGTAATCTTCAAGGCAAGAGATTACAATGGTGTAGTGAAGGACAATGATTTGCATGTGAAGTTTTCTTGCCAATACGACAAAAATACCACCCTCAGTCTGCTTGGTTATGAACCAATGTACAAGATTAACGGCAGTGAAGGTAAGATAGCAAGATAGAAAGGTAGCAGGTGGAGGATGGGATGGGAACAATGGGTGCCATATACCTTCAAATTTTCGAAATTGCTCTATTTTAGCCATAAAGTACCATCTGACTCCCTGCGTCAACTTGACCGCGTTCTAGTGAGAATACTGGAGACCAGGGAAGCGATTTCTTATTTTGGACCTCTTCCGTGGAACCCAGTCCCCTCTAATCGAAAATGACGTCAGTAGGGATTTTAAGAACCTTCTAAGAAACATTTCAGAAACTTTCAGTACCCAAGATATGATAATTTTAAGAGACTTTTATTACTGGGCCAATTTCTTAGTTTCTCTTAAAACATACGTGTATTAAGTAATTTTCTATTGCGGTTTTAAAAGGTGCAATACTCTTGAACTGTATATAGCTTTTTATAAAATTTCTAACATTGCTTTTTTCTTGCAGTTGGTTATGGCAATTTTTCCTTCAGCTTTGACATGTATACTGATTTTACGTATACAAGAATGCATTCAAGCTATCCGGTCAATGCTCTGTTAAGAGACTGGTTATGGCTGCAACTTTCAGTCAACGTCAAGGACAAAGAGATTTTTCTCCTTGTTGATAAATGCTACTCGACACCCAAAATGGATCCTAAACATCCCTTGAGACAGTCCTTCCTTCATGATCGGTACGTATTCTTTTCTGAATTGCCCTATTTTGGCAAGGCTTCGCAAATTTCAGTGGTTGGTCTAGGGATTAGCGCTGTTGTTTTCTGTGTAGAAGATTGTGGCTTCGAGAAAGTGTTTGGAATGGGCGATTATCGGTATGGGGCGACGCTACTCGCACCACTCTATAATCGCATCTTCCTCTCTGCAAAGAATCTTGACTCAAGATTTGTTTTGACTAGCTGACCAAGAAAGCCATATAGCTGCGGACTATTGACTAATTTCGTGTCAAATGTTAGACTGATCAAATAGACTTATCTAGTGTCATTGACTAGCATAGGCGTAGGAGCCAGGGGGCTGGGAGGGTGGCACCCCCCCCCCCCAACGTTGGAAAAATTTACCAAAATCAGCCTTTTTCGGGAAAAACTCCTCCCAAGTCGGGCAAAAAATTCGGTAAACAATTGACTTTTTATCGTGCAGCCCCCCCAGATGTTATCTTCCCGTACGCTTATGGCTACACTAACGCAACTAATAATTTGGCTCGTGGCTGATGATTTTGCAGGATCATAATTGTATAACTAATGTCTAGCTGTAGTCCCTCTCCTACATCTTCCATTATAGAAATTTGATATCCTCTCTCTTTATAGATGCCCAGTCAACAATCTTGTCAGCTTCCAAAACTCAGCAAACAACGTGAAGAGATTAAGTATGCAGGCAATTCGATTTTTGCAGAACAGCACTGCCGTTTACTTTCATTGCCGCGTGTTTCTTTGCCATTCCACATCTACTGATCCACGATGCACCACTGGTTGCCCTGGAAACAGAGTTGTAGCAGGAGGCAACAGGGGTAAGAGAGATATTAGTCTCGAGAAGAAACCTCCAAGTAATCCATCGCAATATTATTTGGTGGAAATGCAAGTTAAATTGAAAGAAGAAGACAAAGTCAATGGTGAGTTCATAGCATAGACATCAAATCTTAAAAAAAACATTGCACAAATGGTTAATGCATCTTTAGTTTGATTTAATGGTTTGAAAGCAACTTCAGGTACTTTGCTATAACTTTATTTTGGTAATTTTTGATATCTTGATTATTTTCAGAATGACAGTGTCTTCTCTGTCTCAACCAGTTATATGGTTGTGAGGTCATCGAATAGCTAAATTCGTAAACCAGAAATGCTAAGGATTTCTGCTTTCTGCCATATTATAGACCTTCATAAACTATGGTTTTCTTGAAGATTGTACTGTTTTGCCTCCATTGATTTAGGATTTACGATGATTTTCTTGCAAAGTATTTCATGAATTCTTTCAATGAGAAGAAAAAAGGTGAAATCCTGAAAATAATCAAGATACCAAAAATTGCCAAGGGTGTGTTTGATTGGTAACTCCAAACCTACCAAAATTCTGAAACCAGTAGACTTCGCAGAGATGGAAATATATTTCCCAATCAAACACACAAATCTTGCTTTTGTATTCACCAACAGGGTTTGATAATGAAAATGAGAGTCTCTCCAAGGTCTGCCAAACCTTCTGCCTTTTGGAGCAGAAGGTTCAGAAGGCCTTCCAAACCTACCAAACCTGCCGTTTTTAGAATTTCGGAGCCAATAAAACACAGATTCCGAGTCTACCAAGTCTACCGTTTTCAGAATTGGTACCAATCAAACACACCCCAAAATATAATTATAGCAAAGTACCTGAACTGAACTTGAGAACTTTGTTTGAGAACCAGATCAGGGCAGAGGAGGCACTTCTGTATTCATGGGTGGTTCTGATACGAAAAGAATGTCTCAAATCAATTGAAATGCTGATTTATTGACCATTCTTGTATTTTCACTGGTGGTTGAAGTTTTGGTCCTTCGACGCCATTTTCTAAAAGAATAAAATTTGCTGCTATGTATAAGAACACCTGCTCGAGGATCATGACAAATTATGCAACACAACAGCAAATTTGAATTTTGGTCGTTTTTCGGGGACATTTTCGAGGGTCAATCAATGGAGACTTTATTTCAAACAGATCAGCAGTCAAAGCTTGAAAAAGGCTCGTGTACAATATTATAAGAATTTCTTTTGAAAGAATGGTTTGAAATGAACTTTCAGTACTTTTAATTATTTCTACTGTAAGAATTGTCGATATCTTGTATATATTTTTTTTATCTTTAATATAGTTCTTTGTTATGAAACGTTACTGTTCCCTCTTGCTTGTAGTGAATCAAAGTGAACAGAAATCCGGACCATCAAATGTTGTGTATATGATTGGACTTGGCTGTGGCATTCTTATACTGGTTGTTGTTGTTCTTGGCCTCTTCATCAGAATGAGTCGCATGAAAAGAAAAGCTGGTAAACAAGGAAATCCTGTCGATGTCTCAACGGCTAAGGTTGTGGCTGAAATGCAAGAAGTTGGCGTAACAAATGATGCGGTACAGGGAGACCAAACTTATGCGTAAAGCTATGACTTTTCAAGAGGAAACGTTGATCCACGGGTTTTACTATACTCATTACATATTAAGTCTCTCTAACATTCGCTCGTTGTCTCGTTGTTGTTGTTGTTATCGCTTCTGTTGTAGCGAAAAATCAGTTCGGGGAGCCAAACAAGAGACTTTTGGAGTAAGTGTAGGGTTTTAATGCGAGTTGATTTAGGCCATGGAGTTAATTTAAACCAACGTTGTTTAATGTTTAATAATGGAAGTGACTTACTGCCATAGCTATAGCTATATATTGTTTTCTTGACTCTTCTCTGCTATATTAACTAATTGCATCGTGTGTATTCATTCTTATTTGTGCTGTAACATCCCTCTGGTTCCTTAGTTTTCACATGGCAGTTGTCCTCCATTTTGAAATTTTGGTCAAGAAGAGCCAATATACAACATATAGCTGTGGCAGCAAGTAATATCTATCATTAAACCACGTTGGCCTAAACTAACCCCATGACCTAAATCCACTCGTCGTAATGCCCTTGGTTGATCCTCGTGTTTAAAGTCTGTCTCGAATTAGATGTTGCTGTCTTTTTGTTTCTTTTGTTTTGAAGTAGGATTTGTAGTGTTGTAAGTACAATTCTTGGTGGAGGGCAGGAGACTTTGTGTCTTTTTCTAGGCCAAGATCGGTACAGTATTGATGTATTTTATGTTAGTTAGTTAGTTTATTTTATTATGAATAGAAGAAACACACATATGACCTGCAAACAATTGCTATACATAAAAACAACTGTTTGATTTTGCAGGATTCTGTTATTATATCGTTGCTCAATATACCGTTTTCTTTAAGTCTAAGTAGGATAGAAGACATTGCTCTACCCTGGGTACCAGAGCCAAAAATTTAAAAGAAAGTTTGTCTGTTTTTTTTTTTTTTTTTTTTTTTTTTTAATTTAAAAATTTACAACAACAGATTTACCTAAAGACGCTTCTTACAATCAACTATACTAAACTACA
>REGM01000129.1:776153-808189 GCA_004194415.1 Aurelia aurita
CGTAGTGCTCGTTTGTGGATCTGATTGATTTTATTATTTGCTCCTTTTCCACAGAACATCCAAATTAAGGGGCAGTATTTAAAGTTTGACATAACGAACGAATTGTACAGTAACCGTTTTTGAGGTTGCTGAAGATATCTTGCAACCCTAGAGAAAGCACTAACACTCCTGTTTGCTTTGACACATAAAGACTTTACGTGGGTATCAAATTTCAATTTTGAGTCGATTGTTACACCTAAAAGTTTAACTTGATTACTTGACAGGATTATTTTCTCATCGATTTCCACAACCTCGTCCCCGGGGCTTTTTGTAAGGCCCTGGGGACGAGGTTGCGATTTCCAAGCTAAGTTTTTTGACTTGATTTAAACCCATGAACATTAGCTGGAATTTCAATGGGTTAATCCGAACAGGACGCCGCAAGATGACGTAAGACACGGATTTACAGGACAGCAATTGCTTCGTGCACTATGTCACGAAAACAGGACTGTGAATAAGCTAAGAATAAACCCAATTCATACAAGGTAGGCGGCCTTGGTTCTAAGGCTTTCTGGATCAATAAAGAATTTCTGTTAAAAGTGTGGGAAGTTTCTTGATTGTAATATACTTTTGTCTTGTTTATAAGAAACAGCCTGTTAGCTTATAATGAAATTATAAAATTCAATCTAATGAAAAAATTAAGGAACTCTAAAAGAAGCTTTTACTATAAGAACAGTTTTAATCGGCTAAGGATTGTTTACACACAATTCAAGTAAAGTCATGAATCTTTTGATAAAAGATCTTTGATTTCTTTAACATATTTCGTGCCATGAAAATTTGTGCCATGCATGCAAAAATTAGAATAATACTACAACTTCCCAAGAGTATGGCCACATGACTTGAAATAGGCAAAACAAATCTTGGCTGTTTGGGTCTCTTTCTGGAGAGTCACACACCTCATTTTTATGCACGAAACAAGGTGCAAGCAATATTGGCAAAACACAAAAAGGAATAGAAAACCGGCATTCAACTCTTTGTCTACGATCATGATTGTGTTTGCAAGAAATAAGGTTTGCCAGGATATGGAATAAATTTTTTGTAATTGTTCCAGTATCAGGGGTGAAACCACAGATTCTTTAGGAAAGGAAATAATGCAGAAACCCAATGCAATTGGATCGATCCCGAACACCTGAACATGTTTATTAATGCGAGTTCTTCACATGAGATAAATAGTCTTCTGCCCAGGGGGGTTACTCCCTAACTTTTAATACAGGGGGGTCCATGCCAGTATTTTAATACTGACCCCTAAATATTAAATACAATATTTTAGAGACACCAAATATTGTTATTTATTTCTGGTTCGGGGTCCAAGACCCCAAATATTGTTATTTATTGCACTACATATTAACAGATGAACACTAAAGTACGGGGCGTATAAATTATTTGATGGGTCACTGTAATGAATTGCGCCGAATTGCATGATTCTCCCTTTTCAGATTCATGGACCCCAAATATTGATTTGATGTAAGATTTCAGACCACAAATATTGGCACGGACGCCCCCGTATTGAAAGTTCGGGAGTACCCCCCCCCCCCAATGGGGTCTACTACTTTAATGTTCAACTGTACTCCATAATAGAACGTTTTATTATGACCAGGGAAATAATATTTATTGTTACAAAATTTATGATTTTGCTCTGTTTTACCCCATGAGAGCATAAAACGAGAATTTTGTCCCTATTGGTTGTACAACCGCTAGCATGGTACTCTAGAGAGATCAAAACTATTACAAACAATAGCTTGCTTAAAACACTAGAAACAAACCAAAGTTGCTGAAGCTCTGGAAGTAGAAGATAAATAACTAAATTAGCTTCGATAAAAACCTTCGATAAAAATAGCGGCGCACAGACAATAGGCCTTGCCACGTGCCGAACCATATATGGGTAACTATTTTATGTCAACAGGAAATACTGATATCTGATAGGCTAGAATTTGACCGCATGTGGCTTGAGCCCCTTCTATATGCTTAGATTCCCTTTAAATAGATAAATGTTCGCGATGGGAATATTTTTGTCACAAAATCACGAGTTTGATAATGCTTGGAGATTTGTTGACAAAGCATTCTCCTTCCTAGAAGTGGTTCTTTATCCTTAAATCTGTTATTGTTCTCAGCTATTTGGCTGTGATTGTCAACAACAGTACAATTTTCAAAAGAATCACTGCAGTAGTTGACGCATGACCGGACGGCTCTTTCATACTAATACAGGAGCAGACGTCTGCAGACCTTTTTCGGAAATCAAAGACACAACGTTGAAATCAGCAGAAGATGTGGTGCTCAACTTGGGCAGCGTTTTTCGTCATCCTCGCATGTTTTGGGAGCCTTGAGTGCTCCCATTTTCGCGGGTCGTACATTACATGGATTGTAAATCAGACAGACTATGGGTACTATCCTGCTAATCCATATTCGCAAATCGCAAAGGTAAAATTGTTTATATTTTAACGGCAAGCATATGGGTGTCCTAAAAAGACCTGCCTGTAGTAGTCAACACCGATTAGAAATCTCTTGTTTTGTTCTCAAAATGTTTGACAAGCATTGCTGCTCATTTGCCAAAGAACCCAAAAGCTTGCATATTATTCTCCTAAACCGTGATTTGTTGATTTAGTCAATGGTGAGTTTCTGATTTTGGGAAAGCGCAAAGAAAGCGGGCATTGCAACTCAATTACACACAGCATGCTCTGTCATTATTGATGACAAAAATCATCTTCAACATTTCCTTTTATGATTACTCTTCGCAGAACACTGTTATTTGATGTTTTAAATTGTTACGGCAACAATAAAATAGACTCTATGCATACATAGAATTTGAATTTTAAATTTTGCAGGTTTCACCGACTTTGGGAGTATACGAGAGTATACGCTACGCTGTGTTCACTTTTTCTAACACAGCTGCACGTCAACAATCATATTTTTAAATGAAAGCTTGCTCAATGAAGGCAAGGCAAGACAAGAGTGACGAATTAAATTAAGAAAGTTGTAGTGGTAACTTACCATGAATGATAACTTAGTAGTTTTGTGGGTTTGCATGGGTCAAGAACTCGAACTCGGAGAAAAGGACAAACCTGCTGCGAGGCTATTTTTAAATTTCGACGAGATGCTTGTAAAAATGCGCGATGTGGCAAGGAGGGTACAGAATTCATACCCGATGCACCCTCGAGGTTATATTGTAAGATATGCCTTAGGTGCAAAGTTTCAAGTTTGCCAGTGGGCCAACATGAAGACGGAGTTGGGCAGAAATTAACTCCAAGTTTTTGCTGAAGGGCCCTAAAGTGCAGTTTACCGGGTGGCATTTGACTGTTGTCATACGGTATCGGTTAGGGTTAGTTTCAGAAAAGGGTTTTTAGGGTTAGTTTGGGTAAGTTAAGAATAGTTGGGGTAAGTTAGGGTTAGTTAGGGTAAATTAGGGTTAGGCGTTTGTTTAGTTCAGTATCTGCAAAAGGAATATGACATTTAGCACCGCCTTCTAAACTGCACTCGTCCCCAAGTTTTTGTTAGTCGCAGCCCAGCGGCTTTGCATTCGATTTTAGAAGTCTTAGATGATAAAATTTGCGCACGCAGACGAGGGAGCGCCCTGAGTCAAACACGAGAGAATTAGCATTGTAACAAAACCTAACCTTTGAACCCATTGTTCCGCATCGGGTACCGTACACAGAAAACTTGAAGTAAATTCTATTTCTAGTCCATTGAAGACATTAGAATTTTAATTTAAAAACACAAAGACAGAGAGTTATATTGACAAATCATAGGAGAAAGGGCATTTTCGGCATCTTATAGGCCCTTATGATTATCGGAGGGGGAAATGGAGTGGGCTTCCTTCTGCGATGCCTTCAACCCGGGAGGGGGGGGGGGGGGTACACGACTTGTGGATGGACGAAAAAAAACTTTTATGATGAATTTCGGCGGAAACCAACCCATTTCACCCAATGTTTTGCCGATTTCAGCTAAATAGACCCATGTTTAAGAAAAATCTGCAGAAAAATTACCCTTGGTTAGAGAATTTCGTGCTAAAACCCACCCAAATGGGTGGCACATACCCCTACCCTCAACGTATTATGTACCCCCTCCCCGGGCAGGGGCGTCGCCAGCCCTGTAAAAGTGGGATGGACTATTAAAGAATTAGGTTCTGTAAGTTATACCCAACCATTTTGATACTATTTTTGCTGATGAATAAATACCACTCTGAGAAACTGAGGTGAAACGCCCTTTTACCCATAGGGAACGCCCTTTAATTGCCTGTTAACACTGTGAAGGAATGAGGCTGTTAAAATCTTGGGAGTCACCAGTCAGAAAAAATTGATAAGAATTTCTACGAAACAAAAATTGCTAAACAACGCTGACTAGTTATTAAGATGAAATATTAGAGGCTTAACTATTAACATCACATATAAATCATCAGGCCTGTTCTCGAGCTAAAGTAGTTTTGGATAAGAAACAAGAGATTATAAATGTACCATAAGTTTTTAAAATTCTCATACATCGGCATGGAAGCTCCTATGCCTTCGTCAACTTTCACAGCAAATGTATGAAAACGTGCTTCTGTCTAGATTCTAGAAACTACTCCGCTGATACCATAACTATAATAATACCGAGCTATGCATAAGAAACAATGGGGACAAAACATTTATTCGGATTTCTTACACTTTTTGAATAATTTCTTCCATCAGTCAAATTTTCTTAATGATTTTGAAGATAGGAAAGTTTAGCTCGGTTTACCTGACTCACTTTACTTGACAATAGGAACGATGAAAGTACCTCGCAAAAATCTCACCCCTCCCCCGACATTTTCTCATCGGATTTAGACGAATTACAAAATCGATCCTGGCGAAAACTGAGGGGGACGTGTGCCCCCAGTCTCCCCCCGTGGCGCCGCCACTGCATGGGCAACGGGAAAACTGGTTGTTAGAAGGTATGATTTTACTCACCCAATGTTGTGTGCTTTTCGTCCAGTTCCTTAGGCCCTCAAATTTGGAATCGAATAAACTGTAGACTTGCTCCAAGTCTAATTCTTTTCTTCGTCAGTAATTCTTCGTCAGTAGTAATGTATGGGGTAAATGCGAAGGATTACTGACGAAGAAAAGAATTAGACTTGGAGCAAGTCTAAATAAACTGCCAAGGACAACATTCCACCACATCGCAACCCAATGTTCGTTTGAGTTAGGTTTGAATACAGAACGTTGCTGGCGGTTATTTCGATTCCAAATTTGAGGCCTAAAGAACTGAGGAGAAGCACACAATATTTGGATGAATAAAATGATACAGTCTAAAAAACCAATGTCCACGTTGCCAATGATGAGTTCATTTCATTTTCATTTTTAATTCTTTAACCACGATTGCCGCGTCACGTCAGTCAAGAAAGTTATGAGTTTAGATTTGTAAATACCCTGCTGCTGTGTACAATTTTTAATAGGATCCCTAGCCATTTCTGGGAGAGCGATGGGGAAATGTTTCAGATCATATTTTCACCATGAGGGTCGCATAAATCTTACCTTTTCTCACCATTCTGTATCCTTACCCCCATTACTACTGTGGGAGGGGGCACAGTGCCTGAAGCAAATATGATCTGATGTAGTGTCGTCACTTCGAAAGATAAAGAGCCTAGGTTTTGTGAATTTTCCTAAAATTTAATAGGCTAATTTCCTAAAATTTAATAGCACACTGATCAGGTGACCCACATCTTTTCTGGTGGTAAATTAAGGAAGTGAGTCTAGGTTTTGCCAAGATGATCAGAGATAACCAAGAATACCACCATTTGATAGCTCTCCATGAGAGCTTTCAGATGATGCATAATTTTATTCATTTTGGATGACGTCAGCAATTTTAAATTTAATGACGTCATCAAAGTTTATGATTTCATATAATTAATAGCAAATGTAATATATAAACGTTTAATGCCAAATATGGTTCTCTGGATTGTTTTAAATGATTTTAAGGCATTTCAGAGTATTTGCATCAGTAATTAAGGCTTTTAACGAAAGAATGAAAAACTGGTGTAACTAAATTATGAATAAATGAAATAAATAATGAGTTTAAATAGATATTAAATTGCTCATTTTTGCTTCTTGATGATTTTTGATACATTCTAGAGCCATTATGGAAGGGATTATTAAATAAAACTTAAATATTGCTAATTTTGCGATAGTTAGAAAATATCGAATTTTCCCGCCATTATGACGTCATTGTGACGTCATTGATGTAATGAAGAATAAAAAAGTGCCATATTGTGTAGATTTTGTTATTGTGCACCATTGTACAAAGTCTTGTCCTGATACCTGCATTATTGACGAAGTTATGAAGGGGGCACTTTGTGCCTCCCCCTGGTACTAAAAGGGTCCAAAAAGCCCGACATTAATAGGGTTAAGGTAACTCTGCTTTCCGCTCCAGTTAGCAAGGAGTTGCTTTGTTACAAAGCTACCCTCCTCAGAAATAAGTTAATTTCTCCAATACTATTTGGCCTATCGAAAAGCGGTAAGAAGGATGTTGTTGTGCATAGTCCTGGCAATGGAGGAAAGCTATATGAATTGCAATGTTTCGGTTAATGCTGGCTTCCCAACGTCTTTTTCAAAACGTTTTCTTGATTTCAGAAAAGTGGATTTATCTCCAAACTACCCGTATATTTTGGGAGTTTTTCGCTCTATTTTGGTTTTTATCTTTAGCAAGGTTGTTCATCTTCAACTTTCCCAAGTCTGGTTGAAAAATCTAGGCTAGATTTCCTGCTATCGAATTTTATATTTCTGTCCAAACTGCATTAAATAAATAAAAAATGAAAACAAAAATGAAATGTCCCAGGCCTACAGGGGGGGGGTTGCTCCCTAACTTTCAATACGGGGATCCATGCCAGTATTTCAATACAGACCCCTAAATATTGAGTGTAATGTTTTGGAGACCCCCAAATGTTGTTACTTATTTCTGGTTGTGGGTCATGGAGACCCCAAATATTGTTATTTATTGCGTTTTATATTAACAGATGAACACTAAAGTATGGCACGTATAAATGATTTGATGGGTCACTGTAATGAATTGGGCCAGGTCCATAGCACGAAACTCGCGGAACCCGCGGAACTTGCGGAACTTTTGTTCCGCGAAATTGAGTTCCTCGCTTTGTCCTCTCGGTATAGGGCCAAAAACCAAAACGCGGAACTCGCAGAACTTTCCTTTAGCTGTCAATTGATTACTTCCTTTAGCTACAAAAGAGTTTTATTTGCATTGTACATCTATATTTCTAATATTTCAGACACAACATAGCCCTCTTTCCACAACTTGTACCCCCTGACTCTTGTTTTTGTAGGCCTTTGGAGCGATAGATTTCCCTGGTAAAGTGCTTGAATCACCAATCAGTTTCTTGTTAATGAGTTCATTTGTCATACCAGGGTAGTGCAGCAACGACTTTGTCCATCCGTCTTTTTTGTTAGGGTCCTGTATTTCACGAAGGACCTGATCTTCTTGGTCAACGACTCAACATCCCTTGACAACGCGAAGATATTAGGCTCACCGCACCGCAGCTCCACCGCAGCTCCACCGCAGCTCCACCGCAGCTCCACCGCAGCTCCACCGCAGCTCTTTGCTTCTTTAATGGCCCGGGGGGGGGGGTACTTGGTATAGTTTGCTGACGGGATGTGCACTCCTTTCCGGGTATCGTTTTCGCCTCTTGTTTCTAAAGCCGGGTACAAAAGAAGGCAAGCCGGGTATCAAAAGGAGGCAAAAGCAGGTGGTCAAAGGGCTTANCTTCGGTATAGTTAGATAAAGAACTCACAATTCAGTGGTTTAGGCAAATAGTCGTGCAAAGAAGCCTTCTTACTTAGCATAGCATGATCCTCATAAAACGCGCTGCCGTGGCAATTTTTTTTAACCGAAGATTGACCCTAGAAGAAAAGATAAACCGATGTATTGTTTCACTCTATAATAACAGGGAACTTGCTGTCAATCAACCTTGTTTTCTAAGAAATAATTGAATAAACATACGTACTGAGATTGTTATTCATTGACTGCCGGATTAATTGTCCTTGTTTTGTGATAAATATTGACATGCAAACGAATGAAACGAATGCGGCTTGGGTAATCTTATACGGAAGGAACTGTCAATCAAATACTATGGAAGAAACATGAAAGAAGCATGCAAGCGTTGCAATGCATTGTTCATCCAAATTAATGATGATGATTGAGTGAGTGGGCTGCGTGAGCTGTGTGCAGGGCTGACAGCTGCGAGCTAAGACTGAATAAAATGTCCTGATTATCCGACATTGGTGTAGAGCTGGATGACCTGGATAGCCTAGCCTCCAAATCTTTAAAAAACATTGCACGGATGGTTAATGCATATTCTGTTTAATTCAATATCTTGAAAAGAACTTTAAGTACTTTGCTATAATCCTATATGTAGTAGCTCTGATATCTTGATTATTTTCAGAATTACAGCGTTATTCTTTTTATTCAAAGAACGCCTGAAAAGTTTTGAAAAAAATTAAAATAATCGTAGATCCTAAATCAAAATATGAAAAACGGTCTAATCTTCAAGAAAACCATAGTTTGTGAAGGTCTATAATATGGCTGTAAGCAGAAACCCGAAGCTTTTCAAGCTTAGGATTTAGCAATTTGATGACGTCACATTCTCAAAACTGGCCCAAGCAAAGAAGACGCTGTACACATATTTTTTTTATAAGAAACTAAGAATTTTAGCCAGTACTGGAAGTTTCTTAAAATTATCATATTTTCAGTACTCAGAGTTTCTTACGAGGTTCCATAACAATCTTCATGTTTACTACCTGTGCCCTCGTGAACATTTCGAAACAAAAATTTTTGAAGCCTTTCCAATGTTTAGATATTACTCAAGTACCTTCTGAGTAATAAGATACAGGAAACAAGTGAAAATAAAGTAGAAATATGCTAAGAATTTCCTTTATTAAAATGTATAGTTTCTTAAGTTTTATTTTCCCAGTACTGGAGTTTCTTAACTTTTTGGCGATCTGAGGGTTGAGTTTCTTATAAGCGGCTTCTTATAAAAAAAATACGTGTAATTCTGAAAATAATCAAGATATCAGAAATGCTACATATAGGTTTATAGCAAAGTACTTGGAGTTAATTTCAAGCCATTAAATCAAACAGAAGATGCATCAACCATCCGTGCATTGTTTTTTTTTTAAGATGCCAAAGATTTGGAGGCTATTCTGAGCTGGATCAATATCTAGGGGGGAATCAGGGTTTCAGCTTTCGCACAAACTTGAACTTCAAGAGCTTGTAGCTTCATGAATATTCAGCGGATTTGCAAGATTCTAGCGTCTAAGATTAATTAAAGATCTTAGGGAAGGATTGTATTTCTACGGAGCCCGTTCATTATATCGCTATTTTTTAATATCTAATCAAACGTCGAACAATTTTTTAGAGAGACGCATGTATATAGTATTCAAACAGAAGTTTGGAGATTAATTTAAACAGAAATTAAAGTTTAGTTATAATAACTAGAGGGGCTAAAGGTATATCACAGTAATTCTCCCTCGAATTCTTCCTCCAAAAATATGCTCATTAAATGCAGGATTTATTCAAACGTTTGCTCTACTTTGCTACATTTAGGAATTCGTATCTTAGTATAGAGGAGGTTCGCCCTGCCACGACCACTTTTCATTAAATGAAGATTTGCCGCTGTCAGTAAAAAAAATTTGTAGAGAAATTCGAATTTAACAGGCTTCTCAACTCTTGCTACAAACACCGCAGTGAGATCTGCATCATCTGTTTACTAGTTGTCATCTTAGGCCGTATCGCCCTAGAATGACCACCGCAGAAATACTACTTTTCATACATTAAAAACTTTCCAAGCCCCTTGTTAATTCACCAAAATGTAACATAACAAATTCTAATTTCATCGAAAAGGATTTCTAAATAATGTTAATTTCACTCCCGCTTTTAACCCTCTCATCCTTGACCTCAGTTACCTCTAACCACATAATGCGTCAATAGCCTGGAGAACTCCCAGAGTTTCACAGGTGGACTTATGGGGCGCCATGAAGTCAGTTGTGGTGCTCTTCGAATATATGCCTTGGGTCCAACATTTTGTGTGCGATTCTAGAAATTTCTTTGGATATGCAGCCACAAGAGTTGGAGGAACAGTCCTGAAGCCTATTGCATTCTAACTGAAAGAAATATTGAGAAACGACTCAAAATAGATATGGTGTGTGGAAACATCAAAGGAAAAGTACTTACTCCTTCGTTGCAGGAAGGTCAACTTCAAAACATTATCGTAACTCTTTTGAGCAACACAAAACAGTGAAAGTGAAAAAATATCAAAGAGGTGACATTAGCAAACTACGTTCGCGCGCTTTTTGGAGAGACGGGGCCCAAACTCCTTGAGTTTTCAAACTTTCAGATCAGACAGTTCCACGGGTCGGAATCCATTGGTGGTGGAGGCAAGGCGAACCTCCTCTAGTATTGTACGAAAGGAAAGCTCGTTATGGTTGAGGAGTGTATCACTCCACATAAAGGCGGACGAGATTTTTTCGGATTTAAAACTCCTTCGATTTTTGAACCGGATTTGCAGATTTTTCCAGATTTTTAGCAGATTTCTCGGATTTTTGTATGTTACCTCTCGGACTGTTCCCTCCATTAAAATCCTATACTATAACATTGGCAGTCAGCTTGATAATAATTCCTTGCGTGCTGTCGAGGTATTTATTAGCACGTTTTTATTGATTTGTGCAGTTCAGAAAAAGAACTTGAACATTCAGCAAAATTTCCAAATTTCAGTTATTTAGCCATGTCCAAAAGACTAAATAGCATGACAACTAAACGGAATTAAACAAATGGAGCAATTTTTAAAAATGTCTCCTACGCAACAAATTAAAATGTCAACAACAACAACAGAATGTTCCCTCCGCATTCACCGCATCAGATCCTTCATCTTTTACCTTCTGGTGTAAGTTTGGTCCTCTGACCTCTGATGGTGTTTTTTCTTGATCCTATCAAGTTTCTTTCAAAATTTTAGTTTTTTACCTGATTCATCATTTATCTTTGCAGAGATTGGCAGTATTTCTTAGATTTTTACTGGTTTTATTGAACTTTCTGAATTTGACTGGAATTTCGGATTTTCTGATATTGTATGGATTTTTCGATTTTCGAAAAGATTTTTGTGGATTTTTGCGGGGTTTTAGCCATGTGTAAGAGGATTTTGGAGTGATACATCCCTCGGTTATGGTCACAGCTTTTTTGTGATCTAAAAACAGCTCAAAAGGGGACAATAAGGGCTGTGTCCCCTGGCTCATCTTCGATGTTTAAAGGACCTTTTGTTTGCAACCGGCATACATTGCACGTGCCATCTCTTTGTTGTCGGCCATTTTAGTGGACCAAGTGGCGACCACAAAGAAACCACAAAAGGATGTATTCACATAGCATGCCGGTTGTAAAGGCCCCTTTAACAAACAGAATTAATTAACGCTGTGTGTTATTTGGTCGATGAGTTGAGTGAGCAGACTGTAATTCCAGTCTAATTATTTCTGAGGTACCTACTACCTCGCTTGGAAATCAAGTATGAAAAATTGAACAATTTTTGGACCGGGCGGGGTGCACCAGAATTAACAATCCACGTTTGAGACATGTGGAGTTCCCTCTGGGCAACGTTTAATTGTAGTGGTGATCCATATTGGAAATTTTCAGATTTTCTCGCTCGTATTGGAATTCAAAACATCAAAATATCAAAACACACAAACTAAAGGCCATTCCACACGGGTTAACTTTTGTGGCATGCATTTATGGGCAACAAAGAATTTCCCCACATTTGTTGATCATGTTTAATACACACAAGCAATACAAACTCATTCAACATTGTTTCCCTACGTTACGTATTAATGCTTATTAAAGGGAATGTAAGCATATATAAATAAGCCTTTGATAAAAATAGCCGTGCAAAGACAATGGACTTTGACACGCACCGCACCATATTTGGGTAATTCATCTACGTCAACAGGAAATACTGATATCTGATTGGCTAGAATTTAACCGCAAGTGGCTTGAGCCACTTTTATATGCTTACATTCCCTTGATGATGACTCAAGGGATCACATGATTGCAATGGCTGCTCTTGATTGGCTAGATTCCATTCAACATCGCCGACAATATTGAGAAGAATGAACATGTTCATTTTCGTTCAACATGTTGCCGACATTTTGAAAATTACAGTTTA
This sequence comes from Aurelia aurita, assembly GCA_004194415.1. NCBI lineage: Eukaryota > Metazoa > Cnidaria > Scyphozoa > Semaeostomeae > Ulmaridae > Aurelia > Aurelia aurita. The sequence goes on from REGM01000129.1 coordinate 788,347, forward strand.
TGTATGCCGCCAAAAGTTGACCCGTGTGTTAAGGGCTGGGCCTCCCAATCAAACTTTTGTGGCCGTACTGTATCTAAAAATAATTGATATCCTTTAGCCCATTTCGACTTTAAACGTACCATCTCAACCTTTTTTGGAATTTGCATATTTGCTTGGAAGTTTTTATAGATTGCTAACTTTACAAAACCTAATTAGTATAACAAATTCAATTCAAAGATGATCCCTGCCCTATGCCACATTGCTTTCTCTTCCATAAGGGGCCTTTCCTGAGGTTCTGGAGGGTGCTTAGCAGTCCCCCTTTAATCTCATTTATTCAAAAAGCTCCAAGTTGACAACCAAGGACACTTTTCATCAATTATAAAAGCAAAAGATCAAGTGAGCCATTTTTAACCTGGCCCATTTTGCACCATTCCGCCCTATCTCCGTTATGCCACTGAAGAAATTACGTGGATTTTCCTTCGAATCATTGTAGGTCCATGTGAGATATGGAGCAGCTTGGCGCAGGAGTGATGGATCATCTGGTTGTACAAATTCATCAATTGCCAATTGTCAGTTTTTCAACCACGGTTCATGGTCTGTTTACTATGGTTATTCTGAAGCCTCACAGCCTTATTTCCATTCTTCATTCTCTGCCGGCTTCTTTTGTGAAAAATTCAGTGTGGAAAAAGACTTGACTATTGGTTCTAACAAACTTACAGTCTATCTGCCAAAATCGTACACTTACAAGGCTCGGTGAGTATGAATTTGTTGAATAATGTCTAATTCCTCCACGGGCGGAATTTCCGGAAAAAGTCACGAAAATTTTCAAAGCAAATTGACCCATCTAGACCCTCGAATATGCCCCCACCTTCGAATAAGCCTCCACCTCAGACAACAATAGGGCTGACCCTGTCAAAGTTGCAAATTCCAATTACACAGTCAAAAGTTAATGCCTAGAGCTAGTAGCAGACCAAATTGGTAGAAGTTTGTTGGGTAGGGGGCCTTTTTGCTCCCCAACCAAAATTGGACATATCAGCTTGCCCAACCGCTATAGAGTTAACATAGATGTGCCTGGGTATCATGTTTATTGTCGTTATATTTCAATGTTGTTGGATTCCAATTTCTTCTACAGTACATCGTCTTGTTGCTGGATTGGTGGGTTGAATTCATACTCAAGTTCGTCATGGAATGTTGAAGCAGTTATCTCGCTGAAGAAACGTAGTCCCTATCTGCGGTACAATGCGAATAAAATCAACACACCTCCTCAAATTGACCACGTTCCTCTGATTCAGCATGATATTTATACTACAGCAAGCTATGCTTTGCCAGTTTCAGATCCTGACGGTGACCAAGTGCGATGCAGATGGGCTGCCAATTTCACGGAGGGTGGTGGAGTTTGGAATAATCAAGTTGGAGTATTGAGCCAGGTTAGTGTAGTAATTGCTGAGAGGTGAACGAGGTCGTGTCACCCAACGTCTTCATTGTCCTGAAATATAGAATTGCCTAAAGAGCTATCGTAGTTATTTAAAAAAATCGAAGCATGGGCGTTAAGAAACGCGGTAGTTGTTCCTACAACAGATTTTCCTCCCTGTGTCCCTATGCCCGTGAAGGTTGTTGTTGTTGTGCCTTGTTTTCCTTGTATCCCTGACGGGCATGGGGACACAGGGAGGAAAATCTGTTGTAGGAACAACTACCGCGTTTCTTAACGCCCATGGTCGAAGTACTAAAAATGTCTAAATATCAGCCCAATCTATACTGATTTAACATGGGAAGTCCAGCATAGGAGACAAATGTTTTGTTGTACAGTAGTGACAATTGTAACCTAGTGTCTATTCTATTCCCGTCACGATAGGCACAGTAGATGTAATTTTGAGTTTGGTTATTTTAGCAGATTATATGAAAAAAAATTATTTTGGCAATATGACGTCAACAGTATATGACAGTATATATTCTTTTAGAACTGCGTATTGTCATTGTCTTCTGCGTACTATGGATGGTACGCAGTGGCAATCATTGTTGAAGATTATCAATACAATTGGGCAACTTACAGTTGGGAACGACAGAGCAGTGTTCCGGTCCAATTTACCATTTTGGTGCATTATTGGGGTAGAAGTAAGTTGTCAAGTTCGTTTTCTTAAGTTTATTTTTAACCCTTTCAATAGACCTCATTAATACCATTACAGATCTGTTGCTGGCATCCTTACTGTACTCAGAGTGATTTGATTGCAGGCACCTTTTTCTCAATCATTTGCTTGCAGGCACAGAATCAGCATTGATTGTCCTTGTGGCCCTTAAACTCCCTTTTTGACTCTGGAGTCTGGAGTACAAAGTACACGTGAAGTCATTGGGATGGGTGGGAGATTTCCTGTCTCGTGTGGTCTAATTGGGTATTGTATTTTAACAAAACAGCGATTGTTTCTTCAATTGTTTCTTAAGGTACTATATATGTATTAATTTTGACAAGCTCTAATTCCTTCAAAAATGTGTAATTCTATCTTGTAAAAACTGCATTGAAAGTACAGTAATATTCTTTGGACAGAGGATGCACCAGACTTGACAATTTCTCCCTCTTCGTCTTTTCCCTTGTTTCCATAAACTTTTTTCATTGATCTTAGTTTCTTTCTCCTTGATTTCATTTCTTTTTTGTGATGAAAAGCAAGCAGTAGTGTATAACTTCAGTGTCTTTGCACTTGCAGAAGGGAAGGTTATTTTCAACTTCTGTGGGCCTAAGGTCTAGGCAGGCTGATATGGGGTTGAAATTGATGAGGAACTGATGTTTTGTCTTGTTCTTCAGAACGTTCACTGTCTCTAATAAATCGATTTACATGACAAGCACCCTTGTGAGTTCTTTTTCCTTTTGTACTGATTTTATTTCCCATTCTCGGCTGTTATTACGGTTGTTCATTCATTTCATTCATTTTCATTTTATATTATTTAACCAAGGTAGCCCTTTCAGTCCCGTGGGGACTGCTTTACAGGAAGCCGTGCAAAAAAGACTACAAAGTAAAAACCTAATTTACAAATGTTGCTAACTTAAGTCGAATAGCAAAATATAAAAACTAAAAATGTCCATAACAAAATTTTACGAAAATTAAATCAAAAGAAAAGTGAAATCACACCCTCTGCAATGGCTCGTTTAGCCTTTTCTTGAAGGTAGGAAGAGAGGGTGCATGTTTGACATCCAAGCTTAATTAGTTCCAAAGCTTAGGTCCACGAAATGAAATAGACTTCTGCCCATTTGATGAGAATGAAATCGTAAGTCTGCTTTCTTTCTCAGCTTTCTTGGCCGATACAAACTTTTTTAGCCTCTCAGCCTCTCGACCATTCTGCAAGAACCTCCTATTCACTTTGAAAATGGAATGGCGGAATGAAAGACATGGGATAGGCAGACCTCAAGCCCAAGAAGAGAAATTCAACTGTCGGAAAGTTATTAACAAATCGTTACTAGGGCGTTGTCAAGGAAGAATTTTCTGACTAACTGTTAAGCTTTGGTCCATAATTCAGAAATCAATCGCCGAAGAAGATTTTTGTTTGCAGAAATAGAATTTACAATAAATTTTACCTAAGAAACTAATAAGTTAAAATTTTGAAGTTTTTGACCGATAATTACATATATAGTACCTTTCTTAACAAGCAAAGCTTGTGATTATGCCTTGCGACATTACCTGTCTCCAGTGCGAGAATTGCTTGAAAGCTCTGTATGATTGGAGGAATTTTTATGTCGATTTCATGGTGAGATAGGCAATAATCAGTTTGAATAAGGCCAGATAGATTTATCAACTCAGTCTTAACCCTCTCCGTCTTTGTGGTCCACTTGTGGACCCGACAAAAATTTTTTGCTAAAAATTGAAACTTTGGCAAATTGCTTCAAAATTGGTACAGAGCCTATTTCAAATGTGCTGATTACGAATATGAACGAATATTTCCATTCAGTGCATTTTGTCGCGCGCGTGACAATTTGCGATCGACTTTTAGCGATCGCAAACCTTTGACAAACCTTTTTGGCGCGTATTTCCAACGATTTGATTAGCTGCTGCCAATGGGCCCTGGTAATCGATCGCAAAAAGTAGGATGAACTTCTACTTTTTTTTGCGATCGCGCGCTCTGATCGCGCTACCAAATAACTCAAAGTACGCATGCCCAGACTGAAAATCGATCGCAAATTGTCGACCGCGCGATGAAATGCACTGAATGGAAATCCGCCTTTAGGAGGACACGTATCATGTGAGACAAGAAGCAGCAACACTGCACCACGCCATTTGCAATTGACCATTTGTGGAAACACTTGCAGGAAAGAATTGCTTCTTAGGTAGGACACCTACGAAAATCTGAAATATTTACAAGGGCTATTTATCCAAACCATTGATGGTGATTCAGGTAGGGCACATAAAACTATAAAAAAATTTGCAACAAAAATTCAGAATTTGTTTGTGAATATTGCCATGGCAACAAAAACGCGCAAAAAAGTACTGTTCGTTCGGCAGTAAATTTTCAAATTCTACTTAATATAATAAATAGCTGATAGTTACTCCTAACTAATGTTTATAGCCTAGCCTCTGCACGCGCGATAGGAAATGAGTTTGGTGTTTGACTCACCTGTAATGTTGTATTAATATAAAAAATTCTCGAAATGCAAACTTTCGATATTTCTTGCCATTGATTTCCTGAAAGAGAAATAATCAAGGGATCCGAATAAGTTGGGAGGGGGGAGAGCTGGAAAAATTTAATAAGGTTAGTTACCTTTGTCTTCATTTCTCTTGCCTTCTGTTTGTTATTCAGCTTGAAACAGGCCTAAATGAGTCATGCGCTGCAATGTGATCTTCCGTCGCCATTTTGTTATTTCAACTGCCAAACTGTCCGCCTGCGCAATTCAAATTGTAGTGTAAAAGCATCGTCAATAAACACTGTAACAACTTTTTCCAAAAGGGTAGAATTAAAACTTTTAAAAATTTTATAGAATCATAAAGGAGACTTTTGAATCTAAAACGCTTTTAAATGTGACTGTAGTGACTAGTGAAAAAGGAAAGAATTTGAACATAAAACTTTAGAAACAAAAATCTTTCAGGGGTACTTGAACTCCAGCCGTCAGATCAGAAGTCTCACGCGCCAACCGCTAGACCAGTAAGCCTTATTTACTTCGAGGGAAAATCGATATTCTTGTTTGCATTCAAGCAAGAAATATCAATATTACCTCTAATTTACTCGCTATTGCCGAAAACAGTAGTGATATCAATTTTAACAACGAGGGGCTTTCTTGGCAGGGATAATCCCCCTGTGTCTGATAAGCATCTGGTTGCAAGAAAATACAGATTTAAGGGTAATAGGACACCTTCTATGCCTAATAAACGATCGTATAGATTTTCCGTCTTAGCTGACTTTCAGGCACCAGTTCGGAACGACTTTAAATGCTGCTTTAAGATATGTGCTTTGATTTTAGCTAGAAACCGAGATCCCCGTACTTGTTTGATCAAAAGATTCTTTGCCAGTTTAGGATTGGAGAGAGGTCACAAAAGACGGCATTAATTGCTTCTGTCTTCATGAATCCTTGATCCTTGATGCAAAAATAGTATCATTGAAATGTTCTCATTGAGACCTTTCAAATGATATGTAATTTTGTTTATTGTTCTTTGCATTTGTTTTATATAACTTTGACGTCATAGATTATTATGACGTCATTCTTGAAGAGGTAACACTCTCGTGAGTCCCCCCAAGGGTTATTTGATTCTCAATTCATAGAATGAAGCAATGAATAATATTATGCCTTTGCACTCCCTTTTTATCAATTCATAAAATGCAGCAATCATGAAGCTTTCTCTTGCACAAGACCCCTTGTAGACTGACGATTTTTATTTATAACTACGAAAAGATTGGCGCACTTGGTGAAAAGGAGTGAAATACTGGGTCAGTAAATGAGGCACTCACCATTTGAAAGGTTGTGCCTTCGTATTCATTCCAGAATTAACTTTGCTAAATGCTTCCTTGAGCAGCCAAGGCATTGAACTAGGTTTGATACCTCACGCCATCTAAATCAAACTTATCAATCCGAAATCAGAAGCAATTTCTAAAGAAAAACCTTTCCCAAGTACCTACAAAAACAGCTGAAACCTAGATCAATTTTCTTCAAGTGTTCTTGACAGTAATGGCAATAGCAAGTGTTGTTGTCTTGGAAGATTTAAAGGTGGCTTTGCAACCGGCATGCCTTCCACATGTCATCTCTTTGTTGTCAGCCATTTTAGTGCCCTGATTATTTCCCCTGTGACAGAAATGAAGCAAATTCTATCCCCGGACAAGATTTGAATCTCCCTGGTACAAAACAAATTCCTCACTAGTAAAACCTCAATGCAAATTGTGCAGTTCAGGGGGAGAAATTGAAGAAATTATTTCCATGCAGATACAGTTCCCCACCAAAAATTATCTTGTCCTCAGTACAAAATTGGAGCTCCCCTGCAAAGATTGGACTATTTCTTTCGATCACCATGACCCCAGTAAACATCTTTAGCAGACCATTAAAATGGCGCTAACAGAGAGACCACAAAAGGATGCATTCGCAAAGCATGCTGGTTGCAAAGGCCTCTTTAACTGCAATTCATTGTGAGTGTAATTGTCTCTACAATCCTTCACAAAATATATTGAGACCAGCTTATAAAATCTTGAAATTTTATTACTCCGTTGTCTCTACTGCAGAAATAAAGCTTCTTTCTTGCCCCTGTAACATCCCCTCCCCCCTCAGTCAATGTTGTGATCAGTGGCGTACCCAAGGGGGGAATGAAACGATCAAGTCTACAAGGGGTACGGACCCCCCACTTTTCAAAAAGATGATTCTTGAGATTCACTCAAAAACGCAATAAAATTGGTAGCTAGGGGGGGGGGGGGTAGGCAGATCTGTCAAGTGATGGTCCTTGAGATCTTGAAAAGCAAGGAGACGATGGTTGGGTAAAGGATTGGTACGGTTAGAAGGTTTTAGGTTTCCAAGAATGCTGGAACGATATTGGGAGAGGCGTTCTGAGACAAACAAGAAGGCGTATCCTCAAAAATTTCCTGGTGGCTTTGCCCTCAAAACCCCCTCATTTCAATACCCCAGTTATCTTATCCTGGACACACCGCTGGCTAGAGGAATCCCTATTTGCCACTACATCTCGAAACAATCTCGGGAAAGTGATTCGAAGAGCCTATACCTCAACCTCAAAAAATAATTCAAATTACAGCAACAATTCCTGTGACAGCAGCATCTTGCAAAAGATGCCATTGACCCACTGGACATTTTGATTCTGATCAGTAATGAAAAAGACATTTCCTCGAATATTGAGCTACCAGCACTGAATCGTTTCGTAGTAAAGTTAAGAAAGGTAATTTTGTAATTCGTACTTGATATGCTGGACTGTTTTTTTTAAATATGAATTATTTCATTTTACTTCTAAAGATCTCTATTCGTTCCTTTCGTTCCTTGGGTTGATTTGCAATGATTGGTATCAATTTCTAGAAAACGTTCTACCTATTTTGTATTCGTTGCAGCCACGTTTATGAAACAAACTATAACTAAAATGGCGTAGCCCTCATTTTCCGAGCGTCTGAAGGGCGTGGTCATTAACCCGGGCCTGGCAGCACCCAAGAATTTAGACGGGGACGTTAGGCGTCCCAGTTTTGGGTCTTTTTTGAGAATCTCTCCCCATTCTTGGGTATCAATATTTCCTCTCCAAAGTTTCCCCACTTTTGGGTATTGATTTGGCTGTGAAAATCATTTTCTTAATTATCATAATTATTAATGCCTTAGCAGCATTACCTTATAAACAAATCCCTATCTTCCTGAGATAATACCTACACTCATACAGTACACACACCTTGTGCACATTAACATGACAAGAATTCTTAAGAATTTTCAAGAATTCTCCACATTCTGAGAAGAATTCTTGACTCATATGAAAGACTGTAAATTTTTTGAACAAGAATTCTTAAGAAAGTAAAATTTTCTCTAGAATTCTTATGAATTCCTGAGAATTCTTATAAATTCTTGAGAATTCTTATGAATTCTTGAGAATTCTTAGGCAGTACAATCATGTTAATATGTACAAGGGCAGTACTGTATTGTTTAGCCTAATATAAGGATTCATGAACTTAACTTTTTTTATTGCTTTGAATATGAAGCATGAATGTTCATCTCTGGGTGTCATTTATTTTATTAAATGTGCAACAAAGATTGATGTGATTCAACATGTAAACAAAGCTTGTTTGTGCAGAAAATGGTAGTTGCACATTGACATCAGTAAATTAGCATCAGTTGGTTTGTCAGTTTTATTGTGTAATTCCAAAATATCCAGTGCCCAGCCTCAGGGAAGGAAAGGTCTGCATAAATTTGCATTTGTAGTAGAGGCTTTTACACAAAGAGCACAATAAGCTGCACTTTGCCACTTGAAATCTTGCATGATTTGATTGGTTAAAATCATTGAAAAGTGATAGCCAATAAATAAGTGTGGCTCAAGCAACTTTTGTAGTGGTCTAAATGCCTTAAATCAGCATTCCCAGTTTTGGGGCAAATTTTGAAACTTCACCCCCATTTTTGGGTATAAAGCTACATGTCACCTCCTCACGTCCCCGTCCCCATTCTTGGGTACTGCCAGGCCCGGGGTCATTAAACATTTTCTAGGAGCTTCGCCCCCAGACCCCCTCACTTCTCAAGTGCTCCGTACGCCCCTGGTTGTGATTCTAAGCAATGTTTTCAATGCAAATTTACGTCTAGTCACACCATGGTCACACAATGCACAAATCAACATTGACTGAGGGGGGAGGGGATGCAGTCTCACAATTTTTAAGAAGGATTGTCTGAAATCTTACAAAAAGGGGTTATCTCAATAAGGACATCTATTTCTTTTATTTAAAAAGGCTTTCTTGTGGGTCGAGTGTTTTGTGATTAACTTCGAGCCTTTTGGTATGTCTTCCCGACGGTAGGGGTTCAATGGGATGCGTGCTGGGAAGGGAGGGGGTAAGAGGAATGTGAAGAGTAGTCTTTACGTTTTGGCAAACGAACAGACTGTTTTCAAATCTGCAAATTGGCTAGGCCGAAACAATTTCTAACCTTGCCGTCTGTGTGCTGTGTATAAAATTCTTAGCGTAATAAAGAAAGTAATTATTTATTTAAGAAATAGGCTACGACAGCTGGAATACTATAAACAAATAAAATGTGAACTTGCATTTCAATTCATTGAAATACGAACCCAGATAATGTATCAAATTGTCAACCATGATTATCGTATCACAAAAGCACAAAACAAACACCGTAGTCAAGGAAGAGATTACAAGGAAGTCGGATGGTACATGGTAACGCTATTTCACGTATCTCTTTAACTTCAGTACTGTTTGATTTCAAAATGACAGACCACGATCTGCAAAACCCTCGAGTAGAAAAGCGTCAATACCTCGTCACATATTCACAGGCAGATGCTCACATATTCACAGGCAGATGCTGAGAAATTCCCAACTAGGGAAAGCTTTGGAAGAATGCTGGAAGAGGAACACAGGAAAAAGTCAAGTAAAGGTGTCTCACTGGGCTTATTGCAAAGAGAATCGTCAAGAAAATGGATTCCACTACCACTGCTGTGTGAAATTGACGGGTGTGAAGAAGTTTTTTTTTTTTTTTTTTTTTTATAACCAATTAAAACTAAAACTAAGTCAAAATACAACTACTTGTACCCATCATGGCGGGAATAGACACTGGGTCATCGGAGTTCCCACCATGATGGGCAAGAAGTGGAATTCTGTGAAGAAGTGGAATTCTGTGAAGAAGAACATTATGAACAAACACGAGATCGTGGTTAATTTTTCTGAAACCCATACTCACTACATTTATGCATATCGATATGTATGTAAGGATAAATCAGACAAAGAAGTCTCCCACAGCCAAGGACATCCCGATCTATCTAAGGTCAGGTCCCCAGCCGCAAATGCAAATCTACCTCATCTTCTTTGCAGCCTGAGGGTGCACCACACAGCTCCAAATCAAGGAGACGCCTTAATAACCTTGAAGTGTCAGATTACATCATTGCTAACAATATCAGCAATGTACAAGTGCTCTTTGCCAGGCTGAATCTCGCAAAGAGGAGGCTGAATGCGATTTGGCAATGTTCTTATTTTTGAGAACACAGAAGGCGTTGGACGAGCTTATAAGTAAGGGCATGGTTACTAAAAATGCCTCCAGTTCTCTGGCTCTGGAGAAAACCACCCGAATTGAAAAGGTGCGTGATGCTGCTATGCAGAACTGTATTGAAGGATGCAACAATTCTTGGATACAATGCGCTCTTGAAGTTTTGGCACTCAATGGTATAGAGCCAACGATCTTTGCAGGCTATATTTGCGAGATGCTCACTTTGGGAAGGGGCAAATTCAGAAACCTGATGATCTACGGGCCAAAACATTCATTTTGAAGCCGTTGAAGAAAATAGTTGGAGAGAAATTGCAAACGACAAACGACAAACAGCAAACGACAAGTATGCTTGGGTGGGTGCTGAAAAAGCTCAAGTTATCCTTCTTCAAGATTTCAGATTCAGCAAAGATGTGGTTGCATGGAAGGATTTGCTACTACTCCTCGAAGGGGAAACGGTGAAACTCCCAGCCTCAAAACATCATTTTCCTAAAGGATGTGGTGATCGATCCAGATGTCTCAATATTTGCAACAAGCAAATCTCCAATCACTTACAAGGGCCCTTTCAACGTGGAAGATGAGCGTGAAACAGATATGATGAACAGTAGATGGAGAATTATCAAATTTAAGCATGTATTTGAAGAAAAAGATCAGCGAAAGATAAAACCATGCAGCAGTTGCTTCGCCAAACTTGTTTTAATGGCAGTCAACTGAATTGATTTGTTGCAACTTTAACTACACTATCAGATTTCCACGAATGGGGTTACATTCACAGTATCCATGTTTTGTTCAAATTTTGTTCAAATTTTGACGGATTACCAACGAGTTACCAACGAGTTACCAACGTCTTTCCATCTAGAAGTTTAGGATTCCAGTACATTTTGACGTGTTACCACGAGTTACCACTTAATATAAAAAAATATATAGACATCTATTGTTCTAGATTTAGTGGTAACTCGTGGTAACACGTCAAAATGTACTGGAATCCTATACTTCTCGATGGAAAACGTTGGTAACACGTTGGTAACTCGTTGGTAACTCGTCAAGATCTTATCCCAGTGTAATAACTAAATGTTAAATTTTAGAGAAACTAAAGGCCTGTGAAATCTTTAATACCTAATACGTTGTCGTTGTCCCTTTGCCTTTATTACCAAATCGATGCGTTTGTCCATTGACATTATTGTACGATCAATAATCTCGGTTGGATAGTTTAGTAATGTGTCCAGGGGCGGATCTAGGAAAAAATCTGAGGGGTGCTGAATAGGGAACAATGAGGGGGTCCGGGGGCGTAGCCCCCAGAAAAAAGTTACCATCGTACAATTAGAATAAAAAATCATGCAGTAGAACCACCTAGAAATAAAATATAAACTTTAGTAACTGAAAGTCACAGAAAATAGCACATATGGGCCTAACATGACTTGATTTTGTAAATGAGCCATACAATTTTTACCTGTACGAACCTGTACAAACCGTTTGCCAGAAATCTTCATCATTACCTACAAGTATGAAGTGAGTTCCTAAGACTCTTTTTTACTCACTTTTTTCGTTTGCACCAGAAACGAAAATATTTTGGGGTCTGGTGTTGTTTTACTGCTAAAAATACACAATGGTAAATATGTGAGAAATGAACATATAAATGGACATAATTGCACTGAATTGTTATGCTGTTTAATTGCTTAAACATTGAGGTTTACCTTAAAAAAAGTTTATTGAAATCGGATGAGTATGACTGGAGAAATAAAAAGTTGAAATATTCGTTTTAGGCCCATTTAAAAAGTGATACACCGGAAATGTAAATAAAAACAATGCCTAGCAATTTTGGTCAACTTCAAATTGCAATTTCTCCGCACTCGTTAGTCCGATTTCCATACGGATTTTTGTTCTTAATAGCTTAAAGTATCCTCTTTATGGTAGAGTTAAAAGTTTTTGCATTTGCAAGGTTTTGTGTTTTCGAATTGTTTCCATGCTCTGGATCACTGTGCCCTGGTTAGTTTTAACCCCCCTTGATATGATAGCGTAGTATAATCGACTGCAGTTTCAGTAACTGAAATCCCCCCCGAAAGCTTCGGTTTCTTTGATGTTTTGGATTTTTAAATCGCATGGGTGCTCCCGCCAAATCTGAGCACCCCTAGATGCGGCATGGCTATTGGTTAATTAACTTCCATGGGGGCTCAAACTCGCATAATTTACAGGCCATGGGTGCTCTGTTGCGCTGCCTATACAGAAGAGAATGGATTCCGAGTCCGTATAATGTAGGCAAGGCCAACCAGGGGGAGTTGAGACAGAAGAGTTCTTGAGTTGTAATATCGACAGTATGGAGGAGGCGAGACGGGGGCGTGATAATGCAATGATCAACAACGACGAGTTACGAAGATATACGGACAGCTTGCGAGCTTTGATTTGCTTGGAGAAAAATCTGTGATGTTATTGTAGCAGAGAATTAGATTGAAAGAGGAAATTGTTAGTTAAAAAATCTGACAGGTGCTTGAGCACCCTTCGCACCCCTGTAGATCCGCCACTGCCCAAAGGAAAGCTTTTCTTGCAAGATGGTGATCCATCTCAGAACAGGCGGAAAGCACGAGAGGCAATGTACCAAGTTAATGCCAAGAAGTTCTCCATCCCTCCAGGCAGTCCTGATCTCAATCCTATCGAGAACGTTTTCCATAATATCAAATCACAAATGCGAGATGATGCATTCAATAAACGAATAACAAATGAAACCTATTCACAGTTTTGTGCAAGGTTCAAGGACAGGGATTAAAACTCCTTTCAAACAAAGTAGGAAACTGTTCCCTGACAAATTCTGTAAACTTTTGGCCATTCAGTTGCCCTTCATATTGCTCTGCTAAGATAACGCCTTTCTCATATGCTATAGCAACAACAACATGTGCAGTCTTGCCACAACTGCCCTCGTGGGATCCCTTTGATGTCTGCTGAAAGCTTAGACCGTCGGCAGGTCTTTGCAAGCCATTGTCCTAAGGACCAGTGCTTGATCATGAGGGTTATACTTGTGCGTAAAACCAACACCATCCAAGTAGAATGCTATACCTTCTGTCCATACAGCTCGTGCCAACCGCCTTCGGACTGTCTTGGCAAACTCAAACCTTATTTGCAAATCATTTCTACTAAGAATTCCCTTCTTCCTAGAATGGGTGTATTTAAATCCAGCATCCCTCAGCACCCACCTATAGCCACCTATAGCATTCATGGCTGGTATCGGCCCTGGATAGAAGCTTTGATTTAAAGACTATATTTCCCCCTTGGTGAATCTACTAATGTAGAAAGCTTTCAGTCATGGCAAAAGTTTTGTGAGTTGATTCTATACGAGGCATTTAAATATCCAAGACGATAAAAGACGAGCCTTTGTTATTTGCTAATAGGCAGAAAGTTGCAGAGAGTTGATCGAAGTTTTCAGCTGTGTTTGTAAGTTTTCAATCGTAAACATTTTAGGAAAATCGCTTCACATCTACATATTTCATCAACAATCCTAAACCTACTAGGTATACTTCTCGACTTATAAAATGTTTGTTGAAATCAAATCATTAGCTCAAAACATCAGTGACCGAAAACAAAAAGTTTGTTTTCCAACCGCAAGCATATCTAAATGTCAGTTTTTTGATTGCGGGAAAGACAAGATAATTTTTAATTTGGGTAGAGTATTTTATTTCCGGCCAGCTGTCAGACAGGCTAAAGATATGTTTTCGCACCCCTATACCCCTATACTTTAAAGTGTATCATCTGGTTGAACGGCCTGTAAGGGGCCAAGCAGACAAACCCTACTAGCACCGCATCCCAAGCACTTTAAGATTTTCTCCGATAAGAGAAGCGTATTGAACCTTCAGGACGGTAATGTTATTTCCCCAGGAGGCAATCTTAGACTCGAACACACAACCTTCTGCGCAAACGCCGAATGCACTATGCCCTAGGCGACCTACGTCCCTATCACATAATATTGTTATATCTCGTTGAATTATGAATACTTCAACCATAACTTTCTAGGAAATCGAGCATTTCTTGTTGCATCGCTCCGTCTATAGCGTGCCTACTCTCGAGTCCGGAATAAACGTTTCCTCCTGCTTATCAATTTTTTTGAAAAATAACCACCCAAGACATCCTTATTCCAGACCCCCTGTTTATTAATTTCGAGTTTCTTGAAATGTGAAACATGTGAAACATGTGAAATCATTTTTCCTGACGTGTGACTCTTATTGTAATATTCATGTTTAATAGTTTCCATGATTGTAACTCGTTTTTACAGTCAAAGCAAGTGTGAGTTTTATTCTATTACAGAATTGCAGATCGAATTTTCCACCCATCCCCTTTGTTCCAGACCCCCGTTTATTAGAATTCCGGACATTTTCCATCTACCCCGTTTATTCCAAACCCCCATCTATTCCGGACTCGGGAGTAGGCGTTCTTCTCGACAGTATACTCTATTTTACTTCATCATAGCCTGATCAACATTCCAAATTCTAAATTCTGATGTATGGTTGTGAAACACTGCGTTTTCATTCCAATAGAAATGTACGTTGAAGTATATTCATACAACTGAACGTTTCAAATGAGCAGCTGCAGTCTACATACAATCACCGTGAAGTTTTATTCTTGTATGTCTCGTCCCATCTTACTTTTCTGTAATAGTATTTTATTAACATAAGTTTGTCATTGTTCTTTGCTGAGGCCGCAGCGCATGGTAGATATGCACTTTCATTCTCCTGCAGTATCGTATTTGTTACTTTCAAAATGTTTTAACAGAATATAGAAAAAATTGATGAATATTCTAATTTTAGCTCACTTTGTCGTTTATGGTGGAAACGAGACGACCTGTGACAAGAACATGAGCATCACCGTCCAGTCTGCAGCATTAGCGACGCCTGCTGCAAGTTATGCCTACTCAGTTGCACAATCATATCCTTATCCACAAATGTCCTCTATCCACATGACGCAAAGTGTACATACGCCCAAAGTTCAGTCAGACGGTTGCAGGTACTACCAAGTTCTGTCAGAGGCTGATAGAGGTGCGACTTACAGCGACTGGAGCTCATATAGGTGTGATCAGGAGCTTTATGGTTGGTATCGGTTTATGGGACAAGCTGGCAACAGAATGAGCAACTCCTGCCCAAATTATGGAAGTTATTCGTATCGATGTGGCTCTTACTACCAAGGCTGGATTCCTTCAGGAGCTTTGCCAACGGTCTACCAAGGTTTGTTACTGCTGTTGACTCTGTATTTTTTCTTCGACTCTTTTTTAATTTTGATATGATATAGACTTATTAGATTAAGCAAACACACATATAACGGATGGGCCAAAAAGTAACCCCCAAGATAAAAATGTCTGAAAAACTTTCAGAATGCAAGATCTTGCTGAAATTTATATGACGCCTGAATACAATATGAAATACACTTACTAAGTAAAAATGAATCCATTATCAGCTGCATTTACAGAGAAATGTGGTTTTGAAAAAAGATGGTCGCAAAAACCACTGTAACAAATTACTAATCATCAAAAGCACAGCTTGACCAAAGAAAGTATCAGCACAAGGAATGTTTTCTCTCGAACCTTTCACTGCACCTTCAAGATCTTTCAAATAATCGTCATAAGTTTTATCACTGTTACAAACATCCTATCCTTTGATTAACTCAACAAGAAGAAATTTTAAAGATTGATTACAAAATCAATATTTTGCGGATTTTTCAAACGTCGACACGTTTTTCTGACTCACCGGTACTAAAAGGGAGCACCAAAGAATAAACCTAGAATTTTCGATACGGTGAGTAAACGAAGCATTAGGCGTCAAATCGGCAAGTGTAAATACTTCTTTCTTTGGACTGCATGGTTTGAATTAAACTTAACCTACTTTGCTCTAATCCTACCGTTTAATTTTTATGGAATCTTCACAATTTAGAGAATGATTTCAAAAAATTTCACCTTTTTAAAGATTTACAGAAAAGCTTTGAAAAAAATTAAACCATTGTAATTTCTAAATTTTTTTTTACGAAAAATTGAATAATTCCAAGAAAACTATAATTCATGAATGTCTACAATAAGGTTTCAAGCACAATATTTTCACTCTTCTGGTTTGCGATTTAGAACTTTGATGACGTCACATCCACAAATGAGTTGAAATTTAAAATGCGCTGTAATTTAGAAAAAATATTCAAGATTTCTGAAAAGTTCAACGGTAGGTTTATAGCAAAATTGCTAAAGTTTCTCTCAAGCCATNTGATTAACTGAACAAGAAGAAATTTTAAAGATTGATTACAAAATCAATATTTTGCGGATTTTTCAAACGTCGACACGTTTTTCTGACTCACCGGTACTAAAAGTGAGCACCAAAGAATAAACCTAGAATTTTCGATACGGTGAGTAAACGAAGTATTAGGCGTAAAATCGGCAAGTGTAAATAGATATTACTTCTTTCTTTGGACTGCATGGTTTGAATTAAACTTAACCTACTTTGCTCTAATCCTACCGTTTAATTTTTATGGAATCTTCACAATTTAGAGAATGATTTCAAAAATTTTCACCTTTTTAAAGATTTACAGAAAAGCTTTGAAAAAAATTAAACCATTGTAATTTCTAAATTTTTTTTTACGAAAAATTGAATAATTCCAAGAAAACTATAATTCATGAATGTCTACAATAAGGTTTCAAGCACAATATTTTCACTCTTCTGGTTTGCGATTTAGAACTTTGATGACGTCACATCCACAAATGAGTTGAAATTTAAAATGCGCTGTAATTTAGAAAAATATTCAAGATTTCTGAAAAGTTCAACGGTAGGTTTATAGCAAAATTGCTAAAGTTTCTCTCAAGCCATTCAATCATAAGAAAGATGTAATAGCCATTTACACTAGGCTTTTTTAACATTTGACGCAATAAAATCTTGAAAATGACGTGTGGCAATAGTTTCAGCAATAATGAATATAAATCCCTGTGATAATAAACTAAAATGCCAGGATTAAAAAACACTAAACGTATCGGGCATAACCCTTCATCAGTAGTGATGAGAAATAGAACGTACAGGGCAGGTAAGCGGAAGAGATCGAAAACTTGAAAGATGAAGAACTATTGAACGCCTAAAAGAATATGACGCAACAGATAAAGAGTTTGTGTGAGGTAGCTACGAAGGAGGAAAAGATGACGTTAAAGTAAAATGCCTACGAAAAAGAAAACTGTTTGTTGAATACGTTGGGGAATAGAGTACCAAGCTTAAAAATTAAACGTTTTTCTACTGTTTCCCTCTTTTGGTGTAATTAGGCGCCATGGTCAAAACAAGTATCGACATGTCTGTTTTCGAATGGCCAGGAAGGTTTAAATGTTTTCGAATGACTAGGAAGGTTGAAATGCTATTAAACGAACGTTATGGTAAGATTTCTTTTGTGTTATTTAGGTGTCGTGTCTCGATATGTGTGTTTCTCAAGGTACGGATATTGCTCATGCTCATACTCCAAGTCTATAATGATAAAGAATTGTGGAACTTTCCATGTTTATTGGTTGGATGGTGTTCCTGCTTGTAACTCACGTTATTGCAGTATCAAAGGTAAGATATAACAGTGCCTTAATTTCGATGCTATTTAACTTTTTGAAAATGATATCGATACGGTGGAAACAGCGAGCTAGAAAGTCCCAAATGAGTCAAAACAAAGACGCAAACGATTGAAGTAGGCCTTATTATTATTAATGCGTTTCGATAGCATGGAATCAGTATCGAAAAATTTCCACGGAAGATTTACTGTAAAGTAGCCTAAGTTCCTTCCAAGCCATTTAATCAAGGGCGCCTACCTTGTATGAATTGGGTTTATTCGCGGTCCTGTTTTCGTGACACAGCACACGGAGCAATTGCTGTCCTCTTAATCCGTGTATAACATAAGAAATTGTATAACACTAACACTATATTCTATACTTACGGTGACTTTCAAATTTTAACGTCTATCAGTGTTGACCAATCAAAAAGCGCCCTGTCTGGTTCCCTGTCGTCGTCTCTTATAGCAGGTGATATCGCATTACATCAACACCTGAATCTGAAACCACAAAATTATCTTACCTCATCTTACCCCCTTACGTCTTCCGGTTCGGAAAAAAGACTACAATACAGCAATTGCTGTGTGAACTATGTCACGAAAACAGGACTGCGAATAAACCTAATTCATACAAGGTAGGCACCCTTGATTTAATTCAAAGAAAAATGTAATCGAATTTTACACCCACCTTTTTAAAGATTTGAGCCCTATGCTCACCAAACCAGTTTCAACAAAGGCAATAAGAAATTTTTTTTTAAATAGTTAATTATTCAAACAATCCATATTATGTCGATCGATTATTATATCGATCTATTTTATATTTAATGTCATCCCTATTTAAGTTAATTTTATACATTTAATATCTAATTTAAGAATTTTTTCAAGGTAACATATTTCATACACATAGCTCATGTTTTGTTTTTAGACACTTCAAATTTTGAAGGCTAATTTAGTTGAATGAGCATTATTTTTAAAACGGTTTGGATAATGACATGTAAATCATCCATAGATATTAAAGACAAATGACGGAGATATAAGGCGACTTAAATCGATGGCCTGGGCAATCCAAATATAGCCTATTGTATTCCATTGTATTTGATGACCTCGAGAGGTTATCAAATGTACTGGACAATGAAGCCACTCAGACATCTTCTGTCCTATTTTTAAACTAGGCGCTATATATCCGTCATTTGTCTTTAAGAACTGGGGAGCAATTTTCTGAAGTACAGTGATAGATGATAAACTTTAATGATTAAATCATAAACAATCAATTTAAGCTTACCAACAAACAACTACCGTACAAAGAAATTGAATTTCAGTTTATAAATTAAAAGCATAGTTTGATATCTTTCCCCGGGGGGGCCACTCCTATACTTTTCTATAGTATCATGCTCGTACAAAGGTGCAACATATGCACCCTAAACGGTGACCTTTTTTAGCAAAATACATACCCTAATCGCGGAAAATTTTCTTGAGAATATACCCTTTCCCGTGTCACATTGAATTTTTCAAGTTTAGGTACCCTAATCGCGGACAAGTCACTTATCAAAATTGTTGATATGGCCAGTGTGATTCTGTGTGATGAATCTGGGACGAAGAGTTAAACCTAAAGTAGTTGAATTTTCCTAACACATTTTCCCAAATCAAATTCTATTTTAACCCTATCAAGCCTAGGGGGGGGGGGCAAATTCGGCCCCCCCTAGCAGCTTTTCTGCTGTATATCCGTCCTAACTGCACTTACAACTCTGTAACTTTCTGACTTTTACTTTTTATCTTTCTTACACTCAAAAATAAATTTTTTAGAAAAATGAAATTCATTCCAGGGGGTAAACAAAATTCATTTTCAAAAGAAGTCAACCGCAAATTTTGAATAAACCCTCATAAAATCTACCGGGAACGTGGGAAATCGATGCGAAGCTAGGAATATAACCTATTTTAGATGCTCTATCGAACTGACTACTTATTTTTAAATTTGGACGAGTAAATCGCCGTATTTTTGCAATGCGCATTCGCACATTCTTTGAATTTTTGTGTGATGACGTAATCATTTGTTAACAAATATTTTTTAGAAAGCAAATTCAATTTGACCACAGAATACATAAAAAGTGGACTGATATCCTTACTGCTTTTCGTTTTCTAGTAATCAGCGATTGAAATATTTTAGTACTGAACCCTTATGATTTTGAAAATGTAACATTGTGACGTCAT
>REGM01000129.1:808373-823120 GCA_004194415.1 Aurelia aurita
ATTAAACATTTATCAGAAACTGTCCATAGTGGTTGAGTAACAAAATGTATCAGGTGTTTGCAAAATGACACTGGAAAAACCATCCACCCATTTCGCATAATTTCAAATTTTGTGTCTCGATGAGGCTTCAACTTAATTATAAGATTTTTCTCATGATTTTGTACGAGTTTGTTCTCTCAGAAATCACTAATTAGGGTCTGTTCGTATGAAGTGGGCTTCCTCACTGAGGTGAGGTGATTCTCAGCTCGTGTTTACATGATGAATCTTAGCCGGGCACAAAAGGATGAAACAATTGAATGGCGTCATCAAAAGATAACAGTTTCCATTGTTATTGGAGTCACACTTGCACACAATTAACGAATTCATCCTACCTAGCCGGGTTGGCTCACCAAATCACATTCATATGTGAAATTTCTATCCAACGCGATCCAACGTGAATTTCGCGCGGCATTGGGGTCAAAAATTATTTTCGACGCGTTTTTCTGTCGCATTTTGAATGCATTCCCAACGAGATTTTAGCCTAGTGTGAACCAAATATACGTAACTGGTTCTTTTAAGTCTATTTTTTAATGTGTTGACAATCTTTATTTCAGATAAAAGTTCAACTGTATCATGCAGCACAAACTACATGAGAATCGACCTTGATCGAAATTACTACGACGCATCGTTGTATTCAAGCATTACACTGCGCAATCCACCATGCTCTGCCACTACTACAGCGTTGCATATCACATTGGGAAGTGTGCCAGGTGTTTGTGGCTCAATTCGAAAAGAGACATCCAATCATATCGTATTCGAAAATGAGGTTGTTTTCACAGCAAAGGCATCCAATGGCAATGGCATCATTTCACGTGATTTGGATCAGAAGGTCACGTTCCAATGTCTTTATAGTAAGAATGGTCAAGTGAGTTCAGTTGGATATCAGCCAATGTCATCTGTCAATGCCACTGAGAGTATGTATTTGTATTGCTTTTGAATGTTAAGGACCCTGTGCTCCCTATGATCCTTTGCACGCTCACGAACCTTGAAAACATCATATTGATCGTAAACAACGTATTTTGAGCACACAATAGTGGCAACATAGTGGCCACAGGGAACAAAGCTTACTTGATTCTTCTATTATTTTCTGGAACTTCTGTTGTTCGAAATATGAAACATGAAGTATGAAAAAGAATATATACGAATCAAAAAGCAATGACATAAGAACGTTGATTTGAAGACTAAAAAGATAATACAGCCTCACGATTTCTAGGCCAAAATATTTTTATATACAGTATGACAGTCACTGTGAGACCACTAAGGATCTTGGGGAGCACATGGTCTTTAATTAAAACTCTCTTTTCTCACTACATAAAGTACAAGGAAGGAATAGTGCTCGCTTCGCTCTAGCATTCTTAACTGCTCCAGAGAGCTTATCAAACAGAACAAGCTATTGAACAGAAATATTTTGAATATGCTTCTTTATAAATGTTCTAAAATTCGCAAGTAATGCAATTCATTGCCGTATCACTGTTATGTTTCTTGTTTTGTGTTGTGCCGTTAGTATTGTCACATTGTGACATGTCATTTGTCGTAACATGTCACTTTATGTTGTTCATGCCAACAATTGTGACCTGTTTTTAGGCTCATTATTTTCGTGTAGTTTCGCTCCCCTGAACTAATATGTCGCTCTCTCTGAAGCGACAACAACAACATCAATTCAACTCAATGGGCGAAAGTGAAGGGACTTAAATCGTGAGTCCAACCTGTTTTGTCGGTTGCATCGTTAGTTTTGTCATGTCGCGATATGTTATATGTCGTGTCGTGTTTTGTTGATGTCTATCAGGACAAAGTTTTTCATATCATGATTTACGTCTTGAAGTGAAGTCATATGACATCGTTTCGTACCATTCCTCGTCTCATGTGATTCAAAGCAAAGTTCCATAATACCGTGTCTTTTTTATCTCGAACCTCAAAATGTCATTCCGCTTTCAGTTTTGTTGTGTCGCAACAGTGGCTTACACTTTGGCAAATATTGGAGGAGGCTATTGTTTCAGATAAATTCATTGTTCACTCCTATTGTTTTCAAACAAAATATCATTGTTTTCTCCAAAATTGGGTGGGCGACTGCAAAGTATATATCCCGAAAGTTGGGTTTCTAACGGGATAGAGTTTTAACTAGTACTTGTCCTGTAATATATATTCAATTGCCGCCTTAATAGTTTTATTTTCAAATTGTAAATTATGTAAATTCTAAATATTAGGCGTTAATTTGTTGTAACCTAGGTATTCCTTTCTTTAGCCTACTTTATATAAATATATATATGATAGATATGATATGAGAAGATGACAGCACCCCCTCGCTCCCTAGTGTCCGCCATTGTGTCGCAATCTCTTGTCTCAATGCTGAATTGCTTCATTTTTGCCAGCTTGCTCTGTGCCGGGTGTAACTGACTCATTATTTTGATTGCTTAAAATATTAACTCTCCATCTTTAGAAATCAGCATTTAAATAATCGAATTCCATTTTAGCTGGATATGGAAACTTCTCCTTTAATTTTGTCATGTACAAAGACAAAGCTTTCTCTCAAATGCATTCCTACTACCCGGTCAGTGTTACACTTCGAGACTGGATGTACTTTGAAATCTATGGAAGCGTCTCAAGCAATATAGTGCTGCTGATTGACCAATGCTACTCTACCCCAACAATGGATCGCAACCACTATTTGAAATATGTTTTCATTAACAACAGGTGAGTAAGCATATTATGGAACTAAATTCAGAATGTCGATATCTTTGCAAAGCGTAGAATGAAAGTACCATAAATCCTATAATGAGAGCCTTGGTACTAACTAATTTTTGCTCCATGAAGGAGGCGCTTATTGAAAGGGGCTGCTTTTTCAGGGGTGGGCTCTCGTTACATTTGTGTGATTCTTGCAGGTAATAATCGTGAAAAAGATTAGAATTATATCAAAAATAAAGAACATGATTTTATTTCATTTTATCTGTAAAGGACTAACATCGGATCAATCAAGGACTTGAAGCAACGAACTTGCATTGTTCGTTACGAGTTAGAAACAACTTCATCTGTTTCTTCCTCACAAGCGCACGGGGAGATAAATTGGGGGGGGGGTGCCCGAAAAAAAATCAATTGTATAAAAAGTTTTGCCCGACTTAAGGTGGTTTTTTCCTGAATATGGCTGATTGTTGCAAATGTTCTAACCAGGGGTTCTAACGTTGAGGATGGCTGCGCCCCCCCCCCCCGGCCCACTGGCTCGTAAGCTTATGTTTTTCGTCCAAGTATACATGTAACTATCATTGAGACTGCAATGCACATTTTGGGGCGCACATTCAAAGTGTATTCGAAGTGTATGTTTAATTACGATTGGGCGCTGATGCAAGGATTTACGGTAACGAAATTGCTGGAATTAGAATACAATACATAGGTAGAAACAAGTTCAGGCTGCCAAATAAAGGAGGGGTAATACCTACTATAGACTTCAGACTTTCGTCCCAGTTATTGCTGCTACTACCTCGCACTACTTCCGTCACTGCTCAAATTAGGACTCATATTATTACAGCTCAGCTCAGCTCAAAACCAGAATTTGAATTTTCCGCCTCGATCTTGTTTTCACTTCAGTCAGTCGAACCAGCAGTCCAATGTGGTCGAAGAGGCATCACGGAAGCAATTCGACTCATTCCAGAAGTGTCTTGTTTCGCCCCTCGAACTGATTTGTCGCTACAAATGAAGCGATAACAACAACAACAACCAGGAGACAGCGAGCTAGAGGGACTTATGTGGTTGGCCTAGGAAGTAATTCTATCAAACGTATAACTTTAGCTTCATCAGTCGAACGCTCAACAGCCTCGTTTCTGTCGATGCACAAACAAGTTGCTGTTCCTGGCGAAGTCCTATTTTCGAGCTGTACAGCTGTAACATTATTAGTCCTAGTTTGAGCGGTGACTTAGTGCTTAAGGTAGTAGCAGCGATAACTAGGACGAAAGTCAGAAGTCTAACGCTACCAGACATTCCTTTTATGTCACTCTCTAATGTGACGAAAATATGATCTCGACAATATTATTCCATAACTGTCTTCTGAGTAGCCTTTTCTTCAAAATTTTAACCAACCCAATTAAGTACTCTATTTTTACCTCATTCCCAAAACCATACTTTCTTCAAACTGGCAGACCTTTCAGATGCAAAACCTTACTAAAGTTTGATGGCATTTTGACAAGATATATATTGGTCTTGATTTCTAGAAAGTCTGCAGTTTGTGGTTGGACAAGTCTATTTATTGACAAATATAGTTTTCTGGCCCATGGATGATTGTGGTTACAATACCAAAATCACCATGCTTTGGTTGAGATATTTAGACCACCGACTACCCTACCTACGCGACTAAATAATGCAGGGGTATCGCTATGTCAGGGGAATGGGTTCAAAGCCACCCGTCGGAAGAAGCAAGCTGCCGTTTGGAAAAGGAACCTGTTCGTAGAAGCCAACTTTGGCAATCATACTCGTTAATAATACACAAGTTTGTGTGAGTCGTAAGCATCAGTTGTACAGTATTCTTTCTCGTTAGCGCCAGGAGCACCGTTTCACTTTGGAACTCAAATGGGAAGCCCTTATTGGAGAGGGCTATAATAGGGGGCATCAATGATGTTAAAATGTATTATTCTTGTGCCAAAAATGTCCTATTATAGGGTACTTAGTGGAGAGATGGTTGAAATTAAGTTTTGACCTCAAAGGGGATGGACACTCAATAGAGAGGGGGTGCTCATTGAAGAAGGGGTGCTCATTAAAAGAGGATATGGTATATCTTGTATATCTATGTAATAGAGAATACGGTATGCCCTCTACAGTCAGTTGACTAAGGTGAAAAAGTGAACGATGAATTCAGAATACTTCAAGATAATCCAACAAACTCTATAGCAAAGACCCTAGTTCCGCCGTCGGAAGAGCCAGCCCCCTTGTCAGAGCTTTCCTGGCACCATCCCTAAGCAACTGACTTTTCTCTCTCTGCAGATGCCCAACTGACAACACAGTATCATTCCACAGCACTGTAAGCAGCCGCCAGAGGTTTAGCATCCAAGCTTTCAGGTTCTTGAACAGCAGCACTGCTGTTTACTTTCATTGTCTCGTTTTCATGTGCCACACATCATCATCAGACTACCGATGTAGGTCTGGCTGTCAAGGCAACAACATCTACAGAGGAAAGAGGGCAGTGACGACATCTCAAGATAAACCTTCAGAATACTACCTCTTAGATTTGGCAGTGACCAAGGGAGAAGATAAGGGTAAGTTGGTCAAAGTGGATATGAAGCGAAGTTGTTTACTCTCTATTTTGGTAGAACGCGGTATTCTCATTCTAATGCTACAATCGGTCTTTCATTTTGCCTTATAATACTGACGATTTAAGTGTTGTACAAAAAGAAGCTATCCATTTGCTATGATGCTGCAGGCAAGTCCTTTTGAAAACAGTGACCATCATAGGCATAAAATGTAGAAATGGGCAGCTGTTTCTTCAGCTGGTAAATCTTTAGCGCCTTTAGTCCTAAATTTATGAGTATTGCTAGAAACGTTGAAATGGTACCTCAAAATTATTTCCGATGTCGAAAACTACCCTCAAATTAATGGCACATCCCGAGCCACTGTAAAAACGGGAGTTACCCCCCCCCCCTCCCCAGGATCTTTAGCTAATGGGGGCAACGAACATGCTTCATAGCGACTGTTCGTAATGATCCTAACAGTTAGATTTCGAAATTTTGTTGCTTAATTAGGGCAATGATGCCACATTGAAAACTGCAAACAAACTAATCAAACTGTAAACAAACAGTAAATATTTGAGTCCTTGTTTTGATTTTAGATGACGGTAAAAGTGATGCTACAAAAGGTGGATTGACTGGAACAGTTGGAACAGTTGGAATGGCAGTGGGTCTTGTTGCTTGTGCTTGTATAATGGTTGGTTTGGCCATCAAAGTCCGTGCTTTGAAGCAGAATGCCTCTGTTGCGCCGCAAGTTGATCAAGCAAAGAGAGGCAAGCAGTATGCGGAAATGGATGAATACCAACCTTCTGCTCCGCAGCCAAAGGAAAGGGTTATGATTGAGAATCCTGAGGCGATCGGTGGTGACTTGATCATGAGCAAATCCAAGCAAGCTGATATTTTTGCTTGAAGAACACTGCTAGGAGCTGTTTTTTGAGAGGTTGGGGTCACTGACACTGGTTACTAGGGAGACAAATTTGTTAGCGTAAGATAGCTCCTTCGGAGGAGATGCGAACTAAGCAGTCCTGAGTAGACGCAGGACAGAAACTGATTGAATTTCGCCTCTAAAAAGGGGGGCGGACATGTTTACGCAGCTTCTTAAGCTGGCCCCGCCCCCGGNAGTCCTTTTGAAAACAGTGACCATCATAGGCATAAAATGTAGAAATGGGCAGCTGTTTCTTCAGCTGGTAAATCTTTAGCGCCTTTAGTCCTAAATTTATGAGTATTGCTGGAAACGTTGAAATGGTACCTCAAAATTATTTTCGATGTCGAAAACTACCCTCAAATTAATGGCACATCCCGAGCCACTGTAAAAACGGGAGTTACCCCCCCCCCCTCCCCAGGATCTTTAGCTAATGGGGGCAACGAACATGCTTCATAGCGACTGTTCGTAATGATCCTAACAGTTAGATTTCGAAATTTTGTTGCTTAATTAGGGCAATGATGCCACATTGAAAACTGCAAACAAACTAATCAAACTGTAAACAAACAGTAAATATTTGAGTCCTTGTTTTGATTTTAGATGACGGTAAAAGTGATGCTACAAAAGGTGGATTGACTGGAACAGTTGGAACAGTTGGAATGGCAGTGGGTCTTGTTGCTTGTGCTTGTATAATGGTTGGTTTGGCCATCAAAGTCCGTGCTTTGAAGCAGAATGCCTCTGTTGCGCCGCAAGTTGATCAAGCAAAGAGAGGCAAGCAGTATGCGGAAATGGATGAATACCAACCTTCTGCTCCGCAGCCAAAGGAAAGGGTTATGATTGAGAATCCTGAGGCGATCGGTGGTGACTTGATCATGAGCAAATCCAAGCAAGCTGATATTTTTGCTTGAAGAACACTGCTAGGAGCTGTTTTTTGAGAGGTTGGGGTCACTGACACTGGTTACTAGGGAGACAAATTTGTTAGCGTAAGATAGCTCCTTCGGAGGAGATGCGAACTAAGCAGTCCTGAGTAGACGCAGGACAGAAACTGATTGAATTTCGCCTCTAAAAAGGGGGGCGGACATGTTTACGCAGCTTCTTAAGCTGGCCCCGCCCCCGGTCCTTATATACTAAATCTTGCTGTCATTTTTACAGTGAATGGTTTTTATTTTGTTTTTGTTGTGATTTCGTTAACGAACTGTTTGAAACATTCTGAAGTCTGGGATTTTGTCTTGGAATAGAAGCCCCTTGTTGTTAACTGAAGTCCAATAGGCCTTACCTCTTATTACCTTCCATAACATGTCTTTCATGATGGCTTAATATTGAGTCAAAAGTGCCAAGATTTTGGTTTGAAAGAATTTCCTACTTTTATGCTTGATAGGATGCTTACTTTTTCCAGGTCAAAAAGATTCTGTCTCAAATTTTGCTCATGTCATCCCTCCATGCAAGACTTCGTAGTGTCTAGGTCGTTTTATCATATATTTGCGTACAGTAGTGTTTTGGGAGTGCTTTAATAGTTCGAGATATGCCTTGCCATCACATCAATGAAGGCTGCGACTTTGCATATTTGCAAGTTGTTCCATTGTTCGGTTGCATGGCATTGCCATTTCAGCAGTAGATTAGCGTTTTAATTGATTTGATCATTTTATCGAAAGCTTATTCTAGCTAGCTTTTTAACTACTCGTTATGCCTAGCTTACTATCTCTTACACAAAGTGTTGAATCTTGAGATTTTAAAGTTATCTTTACTACATACCAGCCATCCTGAAAACTTTTCTTATAGATTTTATCACCTGGTTATTCGCTATAGATTTAAGGATTCTCTATTTTATGAACTCGAAATGATCTTGTTACACGAAGGCCTAAATACCGGACATAAATAACGTATATGAAATAACATAGTTCAGTTCAGTTCATTTGAGTTAATTTCAGTTCGGTTCAGTTCATTTAATTTCGGTTCGGTTCATGTCAGTTCATTTCCTTTCAGTTCATTTCAGTTCTGTTCATTTCAGTTCTGTTCGGTTCGGTTCATGTCATTATTTGGCTTTAAAATTAGCAAGTTAAGCTCTTTTTAGGGCTGCTTGGTTTTGAAGCATACTGCAAAAGTACTATGGTTACCAGATTAGTTTCTTTTTGTATATCAAGCTTCTAGTTGGTCATAAATGTCAGAAAGAAAATTAAAATATCATTGCCGGATAATGAAAATCACAAAATAATGGCTCTTAGGCAATATTTACGACGTTGCTTAAAGAGTAGAACTCAGAATAAGGGACGGGTCATTAATACTTGCCAAGGAGGGGGTCGAAGGCATCTGGGAGGGGGGATCAAAATTTTACCTACTCAAAGAGAGGGTGGACGAAAAATAAAGCACATCTCAAGGAGGGGGTACAAAAATAATTTGAGGTAAATCCTGATAATTTCTAGAAACTAGTTCTTCAGGAATTAAAACATAGTTGTCAAGTCTAGCTCTTGTTCCTCAGTCGATTAGCCTTCTCCTTCCTCCTATCCTCTCTTCAACTTTTACCATTCGAGTTTTATCGTTCAATCGACTGCGGAAAGAAAGTGAAGGAATGAAAGTGAGGCTTGGCAGACACTGCAGAAAGAAAGAGAGGTACAAATACAAATCAATTTTATACTAATTTTTCCGCGCCACCTGTTTGATGACCAATCGTAGACGGCCGGTGTCTACACTGAAATGGTAGAAGGGAGATCAAAGATACTTTCGATTTGTCGTCAAGAGGTCCAACAATTTTGTAAGAGATAGTACATGCATCAGCATCTTCATGTATCCTAATTTTAGAAACGTTTGCAGTGATAATTTTTCAAGTTTTAGATCATGGTTGATATTATGTCGCCCGAACATTTATTTCTTGCCAGTATTTTAACTAGTCATTCTGTGTAGCACCTTATCACGAACATTTTAACTAATGGGTACAGACAGCATTTTTAGCTAACGTATCATTAACTTTTCTTTCGTTTTTGTAGAATAATGGTTTGTAGCCCGATTTGCAGCTTATGCAAGATTTTTAGTAGCAAGATTGATTTTTTAGTGGCATTTTAGTATGAAGTTAACTTTAACGATTTAACACTTTAAGATGGCACATAGAATACTTTTATGAAGTAATCTAGTTTGGCACTAAAAAATTAATCACTTCATGACTTTTTGTTCTTGAAATGCCTCGCTTGTTTACACAAAGGGTGACTAATAATAAAATATGTACCCTGTTTGAACAATCATGGAAGCAAAAGCACTCGTGCTATAATCATAAACTGTAATCTTTCTAATAGCTAAACAATTTAAGTAATTTTTGTATTTTTATGGTCTTTTTCAAGATAATAGTTTGGTGGTAAATTCGATAGGTTCAAAGAAGAACAGCAGAGAAAATGACCTAAAACGCATGATTAGATCTTTCAGATCCCTCTCCCTACGGTTCACAACGCAGACATCTTTTGAAATTATTATTATTATCGATTTATTTAAAGTAGGCATACATATAAACAGCTATAAAATAAAAGCTAATTCAAGCCTACTATCTAACGATAGTCTTCTATTGACTATGATCTAACAAAGTAAAATTGTTAAAAAAAGAGAAAAAAATACAATACAGAATACTTGGCAACAGATTTGTACAATATTTACAATGTTTCCAATATTTACAATGTTTTCATTTTTTATATTTACATTTGCCAATTTACCAAGAAATCTATTTGAAATCCTCTTAAGAATTAGCATAATAAGAAAATGATAAACAGAAACAGAACATGGAATGGAATGGAATGGAATGGAATGGAATGGATATCTTATTTCTATTGCTCTAAAATAAGGAGTACTAAAACAAGGAAAGCTGACAAGTTGCATTTCATTTGTTTCGAGATTGCACGTTTTAGGCTATTCTCCGACTGTTCTGCGAGATTGTTTTTTGGTTATCTTTCGAATTTGCCCAGGGATACTGTCTTGAAAGATAATACAAACGACCACAAAAAATGCTAACAAATTTCTATCAGGGATCGTCTCAATAAAAGCGGACTTTTTTCGGTGGCCGTTCGATGGCGATTTTTCCACCTATAATCCAAAGCGGAGCCAATATTGCCGGAGTTTTCTACGCAGCCAGTAGAGGTTTTAGATTTTCATGTCCAAAATCTCCGACAAAAATTGGCCATAGATACTCCGCTAACTCTGCCGATTCTTTTGAGACGATCCCTTAGCGATTAGAAAAATCAGTTTTGATGATTATAGCACAAGTACATTTGCTGCAATGATTTTTTCAAACAGGAGGACATTGTTTAGTCACTCAGCACTAAACTTTCCTAAGACAAAGGATGTTGAGCTGCCATATTTCTAACTCAACATAGTTCGATTTGTGCTTTCGATGGCTTGCAAATAAGGCAGTGAAGTACATTTTCAGCATTTTCTACCAGACTTGCTCAGACTAAATTTCTAGACTTCACCCTTGTTTGCATTTGCAATGCTTGGCCGTCTGAATCACTCCCGCCATTCCCCATCCCGTATTTGCGAGGATACAACGCACACTTCCACCATTCCCTGGCTACAATTCCTGTTCCGTGTTTTCTACGATACAACGCGTGACATAGTTGATACGAGACCGAGCAGCATGAGTTCCGAAAGTGTTGGCCATTATGCGAGTGCTAGGGTAGGGTGGGGTAATGTGGGTCTACGGGGTAAAGTGGGTCTATCAAGCTTTTTGCTATAAATATACTTCCTCGTCAAATTGAAGAAAAGTTGGCTATTTTTCTTGTAATGTCTACATAATAAGAAGCCTTTTTATATAAAACATTCGTCTTAGATGTATCTCCATTCGTTTTATAAAATAATTTTAGTGAACGGCCTACTGTGGAAGAATTTCAAAGACGAGAAGAACTTTCCCCTGCCACTGTTATTTTGCTTTCCTGGTCCATAAAATGAATATGAGGTGAAAGTTTGATCTATCACAAGTGAAATAACGTTTATTTCAAAGTCATTGAAGCGATAATTATTTTTCTGCCTATTTTTTATTGTGTCTAAAATGTGAAAAAGGCTTTGCTTTTACTGCAAGTGCTGTCTTGTAACCAGTAAATGGGCGAAAACAAACTGCAAAAGTTTTTATTTGATCATTACTATCAAATTCGATCACAGCCTTCCAAGTCAAAACGTTTGTGGAGCACCGCATTTGGACAGCAGTTTTATTTTCGTCTCGGGAACGGGATTGCTTACGATAAAAGGCAAAGATTGGCACTTTATCAACTAGAAAATAGTTGGGGAATATGATTCCATTAATTGTTTGAATCGTTTACCTTTAAATATTCCCCTATTGTACGAGTTTTGAAAATAGACCCACTTTTCCCGCTCGTCGGGAAATGTGGGCCTATTTTAGTTGCCCAAAAAGATAATTTTTTAAAAATATCCAACTGCATCTATCAGAGCTGAGATTTTTTTGGATGAAACAAGAAGCATTGAATGTCAAGTAAACGAAAAGTTTGAAAGTATTTGCATTTTATTGTCGTTTTACCAGCTATGTATTTTGAGATTTTGCTCAATTTAGACCCACATTACCCCACCCTACCCTATTTTACTTGCACAAATCACGCGCCATAGGATGCGTGGATAATCATTGAAATCATTAATGTTAAAAAAATGATATAATCTCACTTACTCGTGTCTTTTCTGCCCAGCCCATTTTATTATTCGCCTTGTATCCACAGCTTCGAATTTAGGCCTTCCTCCATTTTGTCACACGCTTACGCTACTACAACAACAACAACTTTGGCGCATCTAAGTTGTTGCTGTTGTAGTAGCGTAAGCGTGTGACAAAATGGAGGAAGGCCTAAATTCGAAGCTGTGGATACAAGGCGAATAATAAAATGGGCAGAAAAGACACGAGTAAGTGAGATTATATCATTTTTTTAACATGAATGATTTCAATGATTATCCACGCATCCTATGGCGCGTGCACAAATAGATATTATAAGGCATTTTTTTCTATTTCTTTGTTCATTGAAAATATATATAAATAGATTCCTATACATAGATTTCTAAGAAATATATGTATAGAAATCTATTTCTATATATAGAAATATATGAACAATATAACCCCTTAGTGCTAACAATCTGTTTTGGCCTTTTTTCCTGTTCTCGAACTCTTTCAATCAAAATTTCGAAGGAGTGTTAGTGTGGGTGGTTTTGTAGCAGTAATACAGTAAAACCCCGCGTATAAGAACCTAGTGGATTAAGAACCTGCAGGCTGAAATTGTCCAGTTAGACTTCCATTTTATAAGAACCAATCCATTGTATTCATTGTTTAAGAACTCAGGCTGACTTGCAAAACTGTAGGTCTTTATACACGGGTTTTTACTGTACCCCCAAAATTTGGGCCAGATTTGACATAGGAATAGGGCTTTGCAAAAGAGAATCAGCTTTTTAACATTTCCGTTAAGAGATCAGTTGAGGCTGGGCAAGGTTTTGGTGGACTTGCTACAAGTCTCTCTCGCGAAAAACCGGAGAGAGACTTGTAGCAAGTCCAGGTTTTGGGGAAGAAGAGACCCAAGTAGTGGAGGGCAAGCATATGTTTCTTTCAGGGATACTGTCTGGAATGCAACGAATGCATTGAAATATTCTTTCTCGACGAGTCAAAAATGCTGATATGGTTAGCTTACGAAGAAGGCTGCAGAGCATTGCTTGCAGCCTCAACACTCCTCCGCCAAAGAAGATCGAGGCTGCACGCAGGTTAGCGTGTGTGTGGAATGTGCTGCGATTGCGCAGGATTAGCTTTTGCAATTTCAATTAAAAGCATTTGTAAGAATGCACTGACAAGATAAGAAACAACAAAAGGATGCGCTAATTTCACAACAATACCATGACAATACAAACAAGGAACTAACCCTTCCCATGCATGAATTATTCACCGTAAGAATTTTTGAACAGCATAAGAGATGCTGATACCTGGCCTAGAATTCAGTTGATCGCAACCGACGACACCAACATGTTGCGTGCAACGTTGCTCCTGGCGATGGTCGCATGTCTTGCTGGCGTGATCAGATGTTCAAACTTCCGTGGTGTATACATCACATGGGTTGTCAATAAGACTGATGGCCGCTATTACCCAGCAAATTCAAGTGTTTCTACTGTAAAGGTAAGCAATGCGAACTATCAATTTTCAGGCAAAGATGATCTGATTTTTACATGTATGCTTCTCTCCTCGTTAAAAAGCACGGGGGGGGTTCTTGGCCAAATTTCGGATAGGGGTGTGCCGCCAGCATCTTCAAAATGGTACCGTTGGCTAGACCAATTTTTGTGAAAGTGGTACCCTTGGCTAGACTAATTTCTAGACCAAAAGTGCCATAATTTGACGTTTTCTAGGCACAAATCACCAAAATTTCGCCTTTTCTAGGCCAAAATCGCCAAAATTTTGGGTTTCTAGACACAAATTAAGAAAATTTTGCCTTTCCTGAACGAAAATTGCCAAAAATCATACCCTTGCCTAGACTGGCATAGACTAAAATTGCCAAAAAGCATACCCTTGGCTAGACTAGCAGTCCGAAAAAGTATACCCTTGAGGGCGGCACATCCCCAGGTACCTTTACTATGGAAGAACCCCCCCCGTGCTTTAATCGGTCAATTGCATCTTATACGAGTCTAATGTCATTAAATGAGCATTTTCCAAGAGATTTGAGTCGTTTCAGAAGACAAAGTTTCGACATGGCTTGGGAGAATTTTTTACGAACATAAACACGTATTTTTGTTTATAAGAAACTGCTAATACGAAACTCAGATTGCCAAAAATTAAGAAACTCCATTACTGGGAAAATATAAATTAAGAAACTGTTTATATATAATAAAGGAAATCCTTAACACATTTCTGCTTTATTTTCACTTGTTTCCTGTATCATATTACCTGGAAATGAAGACCTTTAAGAAACTCGTAAGCAACTTTGAGTACTCAAAATCTGATAACTTTGAGATGTATTTCGTCATGTACTCGAGCAAACCGAGCAAAAACAATGAGAAAACTGAAATAATGGTTTATAATAAGAAGGTATGAAATTACCAAAATATAAAACCGAAATAACAAAGTCACTTTATTGATTCGTTCCTAGCTCTTTGAAAAGGTGTTAGTAGGGTTTTCGGTCTTTTTGCATAGAACCAGAAACCTACGAGATTCCATGTCTTTTCGCGTGCTTGGAATTTTTTAGCACGGGTGGGGGGGCTCTTGGCCAAATTTCGGATAGGGGTGTTCCGCGAGCATCTTCAAAATGGTACCGTTGGCTAGACCAATTTTTGTGAAAATGATACCCTTGGCTAGACTAATTTTTAGACCAAAAGTGCCATAATTTGCCGTTTTCTATGCACAAATCACCAAAATTTCGCTTTCTCAAGACAAAAATCGCCAAAATTTGGGGTTTCTAGACACAAATTAAGAAAATTTGGCCTTTCCTGGACGAAAATTGCCAAAAATTATACCTTGCCTAGACTGGCCTAGACTAAAATTGCCAAAAAGCATACGCTTGGCTAGACTAGAAGTCCGAAAAAGTATACCCTTCAGCGCGGCACATCCCCAGGTACCAGGTACCTTTACTATAGAAGAACTCACC
>REGM01000129.1:845106-868668 GCA_004194415.1 Aurelia aurita
TTTTTAACAGGAAGTTCTAAAATGTTCCCTGCTCCCTAAAATAATTTCTAATGTTCCCTTGATCCCCGTTAAAAGTACAAGATGTTCCCGTGTTCCCATTGATAAAAATGCCAAGTTCCCCTGTTCCCCATAACCCCTGGGGGGGCCTCAACGCTACCTAAATTTGCGTACAGTCACATTTTTGCCGTTTTCAAATTGTGCTGGCTTCGTGTGAACGTAGTCTAAGAAGAACATAAAAATGAGAAAAACGCAATTGTTTGCCTCATTAAATAAGAAAAGACAAAATGCAAAAATTGTTGTTGGAAGGGAGGAAAAGTAGGTGCAACAAGACCCGCAAAACTTGGATGACAAACATCATGGAAAGTTTGAACAGTGTGTAAGAGGAGCTGAAGACTGTGACTACTGGAGGCAAACAACGATGAATGTCCCACACGAAGCAGTCACTGAATGATGATGATGTTTCAGTGCAATGTTGGTACCGTTTGACCGGGGTTTGAGGCTATTATATTTACAGCAGGATTGCTTGTTTTCCCAAACCTGGTTCGGAGGGCCAGTTTCCTACGTCAATACTGACCCTGGTACTGGGTAGGTCAAATTCGCAATTTGATTGGCTGCTTGATAACAAAGAGCGTACTAATTATTCGAATAATTCATTTCTAAAGTTGCATAAATTATAAATTACGTAATGTTATCGTCGCGTCCAGCAACGTCGAAGTTGCTGCGAGCTGTGCGAGCTGCGAAAAAATTTCTTTGTATGCCTGAAAATGGAAAAAGACTCAAAGTGACGCAACAAACAAACTAAGAATTTTGCTCCATGCAAACTAGTGATAGGCCGGGGGAACTTTAAGAAATTACAGAAGAGTAGCAGACGAAACTTTAACTGTTACTCTACATTGGGAATAGACAAGGACTTGCTAGCCCGAAGCCTGCGAGAAGACACAGAGACACTTCAGATAAATGTAACCGAAAGCGAAGCGAAC
This sequence comes from Aurelia aurita, assembly GCA_004194415.1. Classification (NCBI taxonomy): domain Eukaryota; kingdom Metazoa; phylum Cnidaria; class Scyphozoa; order Semaeostomeae; family Ulmaridae; genus Aurelia; species Aurelia aurita. The sequence continues at coordinate 846,087 of REGM01000129.1, forward strand.
AAAAAAGATACTTTAGCTCTCTGGGAGGAACTGCAATCAATGAAAGATTCTCTAGGTCAATTAGGATGAAGCAAGTCAGTTCAGGTCAAAGAACATGTATGAAGCACCGGGGGGGGGAGGGGGGTACTTGGTATATTTTGCTCACGGGATGTGCACTCCTTTCCGGGTATCGTTTTCGCCTCTTTTTTCTAAGCCGGGTATCAAAAGAAGGAAATTTTTCTAAAGCCGGTTGTCAAAAGGCGGAATTAGTGTATTTTGTACGTTTTGGAGTATTCTTTTCGCCGTTTTTTTCTAAAGCCGGGTATTATTTGGAGAGGAAAATTCTAAAGCCGGGTCAAAAAATTGTTTCTTGGAGTGCACACCCACGTACTAATTAAAGTCAAGTATCCCCCCCCCCCCTGGGATCAAGCAGCATTGCAAATAAACATGTGGAGTTTTCAACAAAATTGAAATTACCGGACAGCGCAAATCACGATTTCTTTCGTAAATATTCAAGGTCGATAAACAGACGAGAAAAATCTTAGAAATTGGTAAATTTCTGCATGGTAAATTATGAATAGAAAACTATTAGGAATGAAAGAACAAACTGCTAAGTTTTGTGTCTTATTTCCTTTGGAATAATTCATCAGGAATTAAGCTTACAGTTTTTCCATCTCACAACAAGAAGACACCAAGCGTCCACACCAAAACCTGCAGAAGTGTATGTGCACAACAAATGATTCCAAAATCTAACGGCTCTTACAGAAGAGTGACTCCCACAGCAAATTAAACTGTTCAATAATTCTTAAACCTCCAACGTCAACACTAGCTGTTTCAACCAGGGAGCGCCGTTCAACAACAGGACGTGGACATCTTTGAAAACGCGGATGCTTCTGTATTTTTGTAGCATCCCATTTTTCCAGCCTTTCCTTCCTAGAAAGCTGCTCATAGATAAACATATGTCTTAAGAATAGTTTGCCTTCTCGCATTTCTATCTCTTATAAATATACTCACATAGTTTTTTGCTTTCCGTCTTAACGTTATGTTTTTGCAAGTGCGACCTTCAAAAGTGCACTTTTCAGGTTTTAGTTTCAAATTAGAACGTACGCAAAGTCTCTGGAGACTCACAAAAGTTTTGAAGTTGATTTCGCTTTGCAATTTATTCCGTGAAAAGAAAGAATTATGCTTGCTAAAGCTGCCTAACTGCATGTGAGATGAGGACGGAAACTTGAGAATATTTCAGCCAAAATCCCCCTAAAATCCAACTTACGGTTTGTCGTCTTGTTTGTGATCATTTCATTTTTCATTTTATCTTCCTTCAACAACACACAGCAAACAACGCAGGAACTCAGAGGCTTGTACGAAACAGATACTTCCAGAACGATAATGAATAGTTCAACAATTCCTCTGCATGCCACTTGATATCAGTGCTTTCAAATGAAAGTGTATTTAACACCGAGAAACACAAGCAAATATTCGTCGTTTCGATCGTTCACTTTCCAAATTTTGTTCAAAACTTTTCGTTCATTCTTTCCATTCCATTCAACATGAAGAGGAACTATATCACGTGACCATGACCAATTAGACTTTTAACATAAGTCGTTGATTTCACTCCGTGTCGTTGTTTATATCGAACACGGAGACAAAAGAGTAATAAATGATAAGAGTAATAAGTCTGTACNAGGTATAACAGTAACGAGTTGTTTCTCTAAATTGTTCAATGCCATTCTGAATCTGCGTCTTGTGCGCTTCACCGAACTTAATTCCCTCAAACATCCCAATCAAATAGGGTTTAGCGAAGGTTATCGAACGTCAGATCATGTTTTTGTCTTGAACACATTGTTGAACTCTTACTTCTCCCGAAAGGCCAAAATTTATGCTTGTTTCGTTGATTTTTCCAAAGCTTATGACTCAGTGTGGCGCGATGGACTATATTATAAGCTTATTGGAATGAACATCAGTCGTAGGTTCATTACCTTGCTTCGGTCAATGTACACTGACCTGACAGCCGCCGTTAAGCTACCAAACGGAATCACACAATCCTTTGTCTCAAAAACAGGTGTTAGGCAAGGTTGCAATCTGAGCCCCACTCTCTTTAACTTATTCATCAATGATATTGTAGAGCTGTTTGACGAGCAATGTCTCCCTCCTACAATTGGGAACCAGAAAATCAATTGTTTGATGTATGCAGACGATATTCTGATACTTTCTGAAACTGAAGAGGGGCTAAAGCGGAGCCTCTCTAAACTTGAAGATTATTCTCAAAAATGGAAGTTAAATGTGAACGTGAAAAAGACAAAAATCTTAGTTTTTAACAAAGCCGGTAGAAATACCAATTTAACTATCAAGTTTGGAAACAATTATATAACGTCATGTGAAAATTACAAGTATTTGGGTACAATCTTCGTTCCAAGTGGGTCCTTCAAACAAGCAAGGGTTGCTCTGCACAAAAAAGCTTGTAGGGCTTTCTTCTCTTTTCTGGGTGATATTAGCCCTCAAAGTGGAGTAAAACCATGTGTTATTCAAAAACTTTTCAGAGCACTCGTTGAGCCAATATTATTGTATAATAGCGAAGTCTGGGGGGCTTTCATGGGGAGTTACAATCGTAATGCGTCTTTTAACCGATTTACTGAGAATCTGTTTGACGATAAACTACAGCATGAAAATCTCCAAAATAGGTTATGCAAAATTTTGCTGGGCGTGCACTCCAAATCTTCAAATATGGCTGTGAGAGGAGATATGGGGGTTTACCCACTAAATGTGAAGATATATGAACGAATCTTAAAATTTTATTTTCATCTACTACATCTTCGTACTTCCAATCCAATCATCGAAAATGCTTTGCTTGAATGTTTCAGGCTGCATGTTAAAGGGGTGCCCTCCTTGCTAACTGTGGTACAACATTTACTGAGACTTTCTGGTTATACCCTAGATTCAGTGACACAGGAAAGGGCTACGTCGCGGAAGAGGATTCTCCTGTCTGTTACCAAATCCCTTAAGACTGAGTATGAAAAGAGGTTCCGAGAGCATATACAAGGGTCTGGACGGTTATCCGAAATTTACCAATTCATCAAAAAGGGTTATGGGGAGGAATTATACGTAAATAATATCTTGAAGTATGAGCATAGGTCTACAATTGCCAAGCTAAGAATATCCGCACATCTCCTGCCCATTGAATTAGGAAGGATGCAGAAAAAACCGAGGTCAGAACGCATATGCCCAGTGTGTATAAATAGTCCAGAAGGTAATGAGGTTCATTTCGTACTTGGATGCTCAGAGCCAAAACTTGTAGAAGCTAGGAGAGAGTATTTTGAAACTATGAACGGCAGCTTTGGTAGTGAATGGAGTAGAGTTGACAAAGAAATATTACTTAACATGATTGGTAACATGGCTATTACAACAAATATCGCAACAATTAGGTTTTTGCACAGGGTATTGGGTGTATGCAAAGACTTTCTGATAGACAATCCATGTGTACCAACGGGATAGTGCCCTCACACCTCCTCTCACCATTCCTTTTACGTATGTTCTTAAGTTGCTTGTTCGTTTTAATTAGAGTTATTGTATCTTGTAAGTATTTAGCCTATAGTTGTATGTAACTACGGTGCTTACAGTGATTATTATTATTATTATTATTATGTAAATTAATCACCATTCGCTAACTGCAACATAAATTAACTACAATGAACGTTTGCGGCATAAAGACTGTGGGAAAGGAGTTTCAGAACATTCCCCCACTCCCCACCGAATTATATCAATTTGATCGGTCTCAAATCTCTTTGCAGATCATCAAGTTGCTGTTGGATTTCTCGCGTGAATTCAAGTTCTGGAATGATTTCATACAATGCTGAAGCAGTAATGTCATTTAAAGTACGGCCGAATTATGTTCCAAATTATTGGAAGATCAACACACCACCCCAAATTCAGTATCTTCCCCTGATCCAGCATTACTACTACGGAGGACAAAGGAATTACAGGTTGCCCGTCTCAGATCCTGATGGGGACACTGTTCAGTGCAGATGGGCAGCGAATTTCACAGAGGGCGGTGGAGCTTATACAAATCGAGTTGGAACTTTGTATGAGGTGAGAGTCAGTACTGGATGTCTCAAAAATGATCCCAGCCCATGTTTGATTGATGATATTGACGCATCAAGAGAGATATAATTTAAAAAGGTTTAATCCAAAAAACGCGGGTAATATAGATCCTGCGTGGCCAGAAGCGTCGTGGTTGGGGGCAGGGAGCACGTGCCCCCCCCCCCTAGCGTCGGAAGTTCAGAAATGTTCGGAAATTTCAAATTCGTTCGGTTTTTTGGCAAAAACTGGGATCTTCCATATTTCTATTTCGTACATTCGTAAAATTCATTGACTCTGAATAATACCTGGGCTGCACTGCTCCTTGTGTCACGAAGGCAATTCACATCTTGATACCATAACAGGAAGTAGAATACTCCTGTTTCATCGACGAATTTGCTGACATACCGCTGCTAAGGGAACTGCTTATGCACTGAATTTTATTCTTTGTACATAGATCGACTACCTGGAAGCGATTTAATTGATTTGCGCATGCAAATATTAAAATGCATTCGCTCAGCCGATGTCCACGTTTCAGAGCAGTTTCAACGTCACAGCGTTTGGCCAATATGATTGGTTTGTTTCAGTGACAACAATAGAGTCAGGTTCGTTCTCAAATTGGAAGTTCGATGTTTTAAAACGGTGTTTGCCCGAACATCTTGGTACGAAAAAGGCGAGGAAATATGTGCGCAGGCATGATAGTTGTTGTTGTTGAACATTGAAATGTTTGGGTGCATTGATCATTGTTGATTGTCCACGTCCACGGCGAACATAATGCTGTCGCTCTCATCCACTGATCTCTCTCATCCTTGAATGGCCACTTTTGTTTTGGGTCTTCAAAGCTGTCGAGCTGTGCTGTGAGGAAGGTTTCTTACCATTTGGAATCCTGCAGTCACAGTGGATATCAAGTACTCTAAAATATAAAATATAACATAGGTCTGTCTCAAATTAGGTGATATTTGTGTTGATGCAGATCTCATGTAAAAAAAGTTAATTGTTTCCATTCATGGATATTTTCCCCTGACATCTTAAGCATAGTTATTTGTAGTTATACTGTATTGTTGTAAGTCTTAAATTCTTTTAGCATTTTTTACTGTTCTGTTTTGTTGTAAACGCCCCAGACTTGATAAGATTCTGGGGCGTATGAATCGTATGTAGTTACTTTTAGCTGATATGTTTCATGAATCATTATTATCATCATCACGTGAGGTAGACGTGATATTGTGACATACCTTCAAAAGCTTAAGTTGTTCATGTTGGTCTGGAACATCATCTGGCAATGCTTTCATTGTACTCTCTTTCCCAAATAATTTTGAATACAAAACAGGTGAGAGACAACGTAGACCAGGTCCTCCTTGAGTAATAGACATCAGGCAAAGCTGACCAGCTATATGGTAAACATTCGTTGCAAGAAATACTGGATTCATTGACAACACTTTCCTGTCAGGGGCACCATGAAAAACACCAGCTGATTGTATCATACACTGGTTGATTAACCGGAAAAATTCTCGACGGGGTCCACCACCATCTGATGCCTCCTCACCAATGAATTTCACCATTACTGCCTTGTTTGGATTAAATTTAGCCTTTGCTAAGGATCTCAGTGTGTCACTCCATAAGTTGCTCCTTCTCACCCTGATAACATACACCTCCTCATTTTGCAATTTGTGCTCTTCATCGTGTATAATGCTTGTCATTATTGCCCTGTAGATATACAAGTTGAAATAGTTATAGATTGGCATGTATGTGTATGTATATATGTATCAAGTTGCCACAAAAGTAATTTACAACGACTAAAAGATAATAAAATAGATACAATACAATTTAATATAATGTTAATAAATATATATACATTTTGAAAACACCCCTAATTATAGTGGCAAGGATAGCATTAAAAGGTCGAGTTGACCTTATTTCGATAATGGTCCCCTTAGAGGTGGTTGCGTAAACAGAAAGACTAAAAAAGTAAAGTTTTTATGTGCTTATGGGTAAAGCAGAATTTAGTAATGACGTGATGCGAGAGAGGACGTGATGTCTTAGTAGAACACATATACGGCAGCGGTTGCAGTTATCACAAGTTCAAGTATTGCCTGCTTCAGAGACAGAGTGAGCATGATTGAATACAGCAGTGTGCTACGCATACCATCATGTAATAGCTACAATAAGATTTGATTCTATCAAACTCTTCAAAAAGTGTTTAAATAATTTGTATAATATTCTTTTTTCTCTCTTTTAGATGTGACATCCAGGGTGGAAAGTATGTAATACGTGTAATATGTAATAAGTGCATCCCCCAACTCATAGTGGGTAGCTAAAAGCCTACATTTACCCTTTTTCATCCAACTACCTATCATAAATTCTCAAATTTTTCAGATGTATTTAGCTGACTTTCCACTCTGGTGTGTCACCTTGTATGAATATTCCTTATAAAAGAAGATAGTATTTGGTAGATGCAGATCAAGAGAGGGTCTGTTCCAATGAGCTGCCAATGATGGAGGAGAGTTGGTCCATCTTGCTCAGCAAATATTGTTCTCTCCGTGCCCTTTTCTAACAAGTTAAACTCAAGCTAACTGGTCTATGGACTTTGTGGTAATTTCCTGTTTCTTTTTAATGGTTCTACAAAGAAACCTTTTCAATGAAATATTGATTTGATCCTCTTTTTTAATACAATAGTAAATTTCAGGAGTTTGTCAAGTATATGAAAAACATACTTCATTGTTTCTTTGTCTGCCGGTTCCTTTCCTTGCTCAGCAGTAGACAATGCAGAGTGCAGTAGCTCCTCCGTTTCTTCATCCGAGGAAAGATCAATCTCTGCTGCCTTTGTTAATTCACAATAGTTCTCATATGGAGCTAACGTTGCCTTTGATTTACCACGTTGCTGTTTGAAGTTAAAAGTAATTTCATCTGAAGAATCCAGCTCATCCTGCAACATAAATATATATATATTTTGTTAGTATTACAAACAAATCCTCAACAACAACAAACATTTTTTTCACCCAATTCTTGAAGAAGCCCCTGCCTTTTGTGGGAAAGTTTTATAACTGCATGGACAGCAAAACGTATTGGACTGAAAAGTTTCAGACAAAAAGGTTTTGCACACTTTTTTAAAAATCAGAGACCATTTCCTTTTTTACTGCTCATTGATTAAATCTTTCGCTAGAGATGGGTTATATTTTCAAAGAATTCTCCAATAATTCGAACCAAAGATCAACACTGAATGCTGGAGTTACAAGTGTATCATGAGCAGGAAATTTAGCAAAAAAAAATCTCTGAAAGTTTTCCGTTTTCAATGTCCGGGTATGACTAAACCCAGAGGTTCTATAAATTTGTTGTATGTATCATAAGAATATATAACATGAATTGCATACCTTCAAATTCTCATCTTTAATTTCGATTACATCTGAAACCATCATCCCTTTATTTGAATGATGGTGCAATGCAAATGCTGTCAATGGAAAAAAGCATCTGTTAGTGTTTTTAAGAGAGATAATTCATAAGAGAGATACTTTTTAGGGGAAAATATATCAGGTAGAGGTTACGTACAGTATATGAGAATATATTGACATGATTTTTTTGAGTGGCAGACAATTGCCATTTTTGACTATCTAAAATAAATTTGATATATGAAATCGCATATCTTTTTTCAAATGACTCGATGCCTTTAAATATAGATAATATTGATGAGATATATATGTCAACACATTACTACTTACATTCAAATAATTCTCGTTCACACAAATGCAAAGTTATTCGGCTGTATGGTTTGCCCAAAAGGTCTTTATATTTATTCAATACAAATGGCTCTTGTGTACCAGGCAAGTCAATGACAATCTCCAAATCAGGGAACAAAAGAACATATTCATTTTGAGCTTCTATGTATGCTTTGTTAAACACAGAATGTTTTCTCACTGCAGCTTGGCAAATTGTGAAAGCATCAGCATCACTTTTTACTTCAACTGGAAGTGCAGTTCCCCGTTTCACTGTCATGTTATCATCAATATTGAGTGCGATTGACACACTGACCTACAAAGATGAACATATGTTGCTGGTGATTGTTGTCAACTATCAAAATAACATTTCGTTCTAAATGTTGAGATAGAAGAAACCAAAAATGTACATAAGTACAAGAAAAATAATAATTATCTTCATACAGGGAAAAGGGGCCATCGTGGGTAACAAGACCAAATTTTGCAAACACAATTTCGGATGTTCCTCTTTTTCTCTATAAAGGGGGTAGAAGTACCATTTTCATCAGATTAGCACCCCAAAAAGGAAAAGAGCCTTACAAGTCACCCCCTTCTTCCCCACAGGAACTACAGTTAGAAATGATTTTCCCTGGAAATGATGAATAGTAAATGTATAATCTAATGTGCCAAGAGGAGGTACAGTAGTTTCAACATCCTCTCTGGAAATCTTTGCAAGTTGTTTGGCCCCTGGAAATTAAAGAGCAAGAACGACGATAAACAAGATCGTGAATCTTAATAAAATAATTATAGAAATCATTTATTGGAAATGGAAATATTGGCTTGAATATTTTTACCCCCCAAGAAAGGCATCATTAAGACTGTTTGACCCCCAGAGATTCTTTAGAACGACCCCCTGGAATTTTACTTCCGTCCCCACTACGGTGTAGAAATGGAATGGCCCATCTACAAGAAACGCAGTTTCTTTAGCAGAACTTATTAATTTTAAAGTTTCCTACCTTTACTGATGTGATACTTGGCTTCAGATGCTTTGGTCTTGTTCTCGTTTGCCTAGTCCCAACTGTGCGTGACTTTACAAAGTCGCCAAAGCTCATAGGCTTCATTGCACGCTTCACGGTGGATGTTCCAGATGTTCCTGGCATCACATCATAGGCAGATGGTCTTTGCCTAATATTGGTCTCATTCGACAGTGACAGTGACGAGGATGCAGAACTGCTACTGCTTCTCGACTGTCCCTTGCTATTACTCGACGGTGCAGCCGTAAACAAATCAGTTATTCTCGTTCCACAATTGGCACAGAAGTGCCACAGTCCAACAACTTCCTCACCACATTGGTGGCAAAAAATCGGCATTTCTGATATGAATGGTGCAAAGCAGTCGAAGCAGTGGTGGTGGTGGATGTGGGAAAAGTCATGAGTGGAAAAAGCATTAATAGGTTTCTGGGAATGGCACCAGTATGATAGCAATCAGCAAAGTTGTTTTGAATTTTTTGCATTATTGCGTTCTAATTAGGACAAAAAAACAATAGAAATTAGTTAATTGCAATTGCAATTGCATTGTTTGAGTAGATATTTTGGGTAAATGTCCACCAATCAGAGTGCAAATAACAGCCATCAAAATGGCGTTTTCTCGAATGTTCTCGACATGTGGAAAACAACTTGCGTGAATCGTGCCAAAAAGCACTTCAAAAATATCTTTAAAACCAACTATTTACTAATTGCTTCATTACTTGAGTTAATATGCAAATTAGTGCTTCGAGCTTTTTCTATTTGGCGATAAGCCATAGAATGCTTGGAGCAAACGCTTTGATTGTTTCATGCTGGAATTATATGAAACAAGAGCGATGCATCAGATTCGATCCTCTGCGTCCAAATCTGTGTCCGATGAAATGGGCGGGGCGGGGCTGAAACACAGTACCTTAAGGAAAAGCTAATATGCAATGAAATTTAGACCGGGATTTAGGCAAATTTTAGTTAACAGTGTGTTTCATTTCACACAACAGGTTCTAAGTTAGAAGTCGACCCGCATTGAGGCATCAGAAACCCTTCAAACGCTAAAGTCCCGATTGCACGATCATAGGTCAAGACAGACTTTGTAATCATCCAAAAGGATCTTATGTTGTGTTGGGACAGAGCTCAGAGCATGCAGTATGGTTATAGAGTTGTTACTAGGGGTTGGGAAGGCATCAATATTCAAAAATCCTTCTTTCTACTGTTGATCCTTATGTTTCATTGGTGAAATTTCCCGGAAACGTGCAGAAAGTGCAGATGTTACAAACGGTACGAACGATGTGCCTTTCTGTTTGATAGTTTTACATTTTATGGTTCCCTGTCTGAAGTTTCTTATTCCTCTTAGAGCTTTCTTATGAAAAGTTCTTAGATTTTTGGATTAACACGAATTTGGCAGCAACGCTCGTCTCTTTGCGTCATTCAAACATGATTAAAGCAATCGATCCATTTTGGTTCTCTGCATTCAAAGACTGCTTTTGAGCTAATAACATCATCAAGGATCATTGGGGTTATGCAGGCATCGACATTCGAATTTCGTTCTTTCTATTGTTAATCTGATTCTTTAATTAGTTACGTTTTTGCGACAACGCGCAGAAAGCGCGAATTATAACAAACCATGCTTCTCTAGTTGATATCAAAGCCTATGACAGACTTTGTAATCATCCAAAAGGATCTTATGTTTAATGTTCTTTAGAGCTTTACAACGACACTTATCAGCAAACCATACCAAGAGCTTTCCTGAGAATCTTCTATTTGTGAATGTGCGAGTCCAAATACAGCCAACGTAGCGCCCAAGGGTGGCGCTAGGAATCTTCCGACGGAGGGGCTGGAGCTTCCGACAGGGGGGCTAAAATGGCAAAAAAATGCTGTTTTCGTACGTCATTTTGCAAAATTTCCTCCGACAATAACCCAAAATTTCCTCCGACGGGGGGCTAGTTGCTTCCAACGGGGGGCTGTAGCCCCCCTAGCCCTCCCCTGGTGCCACCCCTGAGCGCTACCCAGTTCTAGGACAAACATACCAATCAAAAACAGTTATTCTCTGATTAAGGATATAAGATATAAGAGGTACCTATGTAGCAGAATCATTATGGTATAACATCTGATTTATTTCATACGTATTTTTACAGAACGTAAAACGGTGGCAGGATATTCTGTTAAGTAGTAGTTGAAACTGCGAAATTCGCGGATGTATATACATCCATGCGGAGCAGCGTGGAGCAAGGAAAAAAGGCGCCAAAATAAACAAACGATGATAACCACAACAACAACGACTTCATGAGAAAGAGACACGCTCGATTGAACATGAACATGCAGCCACAAATTAACATGCAGTCAAGTATTAACATGCAGTCAAGTATTAACATGCAGTCAAAAATTAACTTGCAGTCAAAAAATAACTTGCAATCAAAAATTAACTTGCATTCAAAAATTAACTTGCAATCAAAAATTAACTTGCTGTCAAAAATTAACATGCAGCAAAAAATTAACATGCAGCAAAAAATGAACATGCAGCAAAAAATCAACATGCAGCAAAAAATCAACATGCAGCAAAAAATCAACATGCAGCAAAAAATTAACATGCAGCAAAAAATTAACATGCAGCAAAAAATCAACATGCAGCAAAAAATTAACTTNACACGAGGAGCAAAATATCGTGGCTGCCCCCATGTCCTTACATATAACAAAAAACAATAAACACTACTAGGACAATACACAAAAAGAAAACAAAGAATACTTATAAATTAATCACCATTCGCTAACTGCAACATAAATTAACTACAATGAACGTTTGCGGCATAAAGACTGTGGGAAAGGAATTTCAGAACATTCCCCCACTCCCCACCGAATTATATCAATTTTATCGGTCTCAAATCTCTTTGCAGATCATCAGGTTGCTGTTGGATTTCTCGCGTGAATTCAAGTTCTGGAATGATTTCATACAATGCTGAAGCAGTAATGTCATTTAAAGTACGGCCGAATTATGTTCCAAATTATTGGAAGATCAACACACCACCCCAAATTCAGTATCTTCCCCTGATCCAGCATTACTACTACGGAGGACAAAGGAATTACAGGTTGCCCGTCTCAGATCCTGATGGGGACACTGTTCAGTGCAGATGGGCAGCGAATTTCACAGAGGGCGGTGGAGCTTATACAAATCGAGTTGGAACTTTGTATGAGGTGAGAGTCAGTACTGGGTGTCTCAAAAATGATCCCAGCCCATGTTTGATTGATGATATTGACGCATCAAGAGAGATATAATTTAAAAAGGTTTAATCCAAAAAACGCGGGTAATATAGATCCTGCGTGGCCAGAAGCGTCGTGGTTGGGGGCAGGGAGCACGTGCCCCCCCCCCTAGCGTCGGAAGTTCAGAAATGTTCGGAAATTTCAAATTCGTTCGGTTTTTTGGCAAAAACTGGGATCTTCCATATTTCTATTTCGCACATTCGTAAAATTCATTGACTCTGAATAATACCTGGGCTGCACTGCTCCTTGTGTCACGAAGGCAATTCACATCTTGATACCATAACAGGAAGTAGAATACTCCTGTTTCATCGACGAATTTGCTGACATACCGCTGCTAAGGAAACTGCTTATGCACTGAATTTTATTCTTTGTACATGATCGACTACCTGGAAGCAATTTAATTGATCTTTGTTTCTGACACAGGACACTGTCAAGTTTTATGCTGTTAGACTGTTAGTTACTAGTATGAAGTTTATGAGGAAGTTTAGTTTAAAGCCAAGATAGCAACGCACCTTATGGCATGGTATCAAATTGCTATCCAACAGATGTGCAATTAGAAAATATATATACTATTTGTTCAGGCCTATCAGTGTATCATTTATCATTGTCCGTCATCACCTTTATTTGGTGTCACAATTTACTGTCCTCTTGAATAACTGATCCGTTTAAGACCATTATCATCTATAAAAGATTTAGGACGATGGACATCCGACTGTTATGAACGGTACATTAGGACTCCGTCCCGTGTATACATTAGACTTCCAAACTTTTATTAGGCTAGTCTGCAACAGTATTCATAAACTTTTCTTGTCTTGGGGATTGTGCAGGCGCAATTGTGGGAGTCAATTGTCTTCAATAGGCCAATTTTGCCATAGACCGCGAAAAGTTGAACTTATGTTTTCTCGAGCATGGTAGAAAATCTGCTCTATGGCCTATTTACCCATACAATAAGATACAGGTAAATCCAATAGATGACCATTATCATCTATCTAATTGGATTTGCTGAGGCACATCCCAGAATGGTCCGGCCTTAACCATTCGGGACCCGCCGTTCGTTGGCATATCCCAAGCAGGGACCCGCCCTTATGGCACATCCCAAGCTGGGACCCGCCTTCGAGGTATCATTTCAATCGTAGGCACATCCTCGGACGGACCACCGGCCAACATCCGTCCAGGACCCGCCTTCTAAATTCTACTGACACTGCAGGAGGATTTAGCTCTCCAATTGTCCCCTTCGGACAATTGCCCTCCCTCGTTGCGTCTCCAATACCCCATTTCAAAGCAATAGTTAGATTTAATTATGTATCGTATCTAAGCTAGATTTAGATAAAGTAGATTAATTAGATGACAACTGGAAAACAGTTTCTCTCTCAAGTCATTTCTAATGGAGCTTAACAAAAAAACCTGACAATGAAACCACACAATGGGAACTTAGGCCCAAATAGGCCATATAGCCTAGGCATGGAGCACATGAGATAGAATTAATGTAGCTTCTTTATTATCAGTCAGACCCTAGCATAAATTCCTCTAAAAATTTCAGACCTCAACAAATTTACTCTAATAATGTTCAGACCCTTCCTCATTTGCGTCCACCGCTGTTCTTGTAATAATTTATGACCGCTCCATTATGCTTTTCATTATAGAATTGTTCATTGACGATAGTGCATCAAGGAGGTCCTGGTGGATGGACTGGATTAGCTATCATGGTTGAAGATTGGGCTTACGATAACATGGCCTACAGATGGTTTCGCATGAGCTCAATACCCTTACAATTCACAGTGAATGTCCACTATGGCTCTTCAGGTAACGAATTCCTCATTTAAAGGTCCATTGCCAACCATGATCCTTTGTGTGTCGAATGAAAAGCAAGAAAAATAGCACCTTGGTTAGAAACGTCTTCATATCATTCGATAGTCAACTTTGGCGCCACAAAGTATCATGGTTGGCAATGAGTCTCTAATTTCAGTTTAAACGGGATGGTGTTCCCTGATTGATGTTTCAAGAATCGGGCAATGCATGAATCTCGCCACCCCCTTCGGCTAATCGTAAATTTCCTGAGGTTTTCCTGTAGCCTCGTATAACACGATACAATGATATTCGCCTATGCAGAGGTTCCTTAATGTCTTTCAAGAGGGGGGAGGGAAAGCGCAGTAATTCCGCAACGCAGTAAAAATCTTTGCACTGCAAAATGAAAGGGAACTTCTGCAAAGGAGAGTAATACAATGATGCGTTTTTGTCGTCACAGCAACTGGGCCAACTTTACGAGATTAATGATAGAGTGACGCGAGATTACATTTAATTAAATGATAGGTGCCAAAATCAGAAGCTATAGGTGATACACTAGCCGTTTTTGTGTTGTACAGGATATAAAGCTATCGGTCTTAATACAATCTTTGTCTTTATATTCTCTTTATGGTCTTAACCCTATTCTACCCGGGCTCTTTGGGTCAGACCACAGCCCGGAGGAGGGCAAAAAATGCCCTCCCCTAATTATCTCCGAAACCATAATTACTACGCCATTGTAACTTTGCACAATAGTAATTACATCTATTAGAAGTCTAATTATAGGCCCCGTTCACACTACTCCATTTTTGTACAAAAACGGAGAGAAAAACATCCGTTTTTGTGAAAGCGTTCACACTAATCTGCACAAAAACGGCACAAAAACGGAGATTTTCGAAAACGCTGTCAACAATGGATATCCACAAAAACGGAGGTTTTTGAAAACGCACTGGATCAATGTGAACGCACAAAAACGGAGGTTTTTGAAAACGCTGCAATAATGAACAATGAGGTTCACAAAAACGGAGCAATGTGAACGCACAAAAACGGACGTTTTTCGCTCCGTTTTTGTAATCAAGCAGATTAGTGTGAACAGACAAAAACGGATGTTTTTCCCTCCGTTTTCGTACAAAAACGGAGTAGTGTGAACGGGTAGCTTCGATTCGACAAAAACGGATATTAACAAAAACGGAGTAGTGTGAACGGGGCCATAGAATCTGATGCTAATTGGTCACGTGGTTTGTTGCCAGGCAACCGAAAAATAGGACTATGTCCTGTATAAGCTTCAGTACTGGGAAAACAAAAAGTGATAATTAATGCAGATTTTAAGGAATAAAGCGTCAATAAACTACTTAAAAGTAAAGACAATATAATTGCCTATCGATTGATACCAAGTTTTTAAATGCGTTTTTTTTGTCGGAAATATGACGTCATCAACATGAATGATGTCATATAATTTATATTTGCTGACGTAAGCAAATATAAATAAAGTATATGTCAAATAAAAGTACTTTGAAAGGGGAATCGTTTGGTAGCAGTCACGACTTAATCGAAGCTAAAACAAAGAATCTATGACTGTTTTTGTGATTTTCTTTGTTACCACTCCTCAAATATGGGCATCTCCTGGTCACGTGACTTAAACTATGACAATAAAAAGTTTATAATTTAATTCCCAACTAAATAAGAGGAAACATTAGAACGTCTTGGATCTCTATTCTCTTTACTTTTCGCCTTATTATAGAAAGTTTGTTTGGGGGGGGGCATTTTTTGCCCCCCCCCCCGGGTAGAATAGGGTTAAGTGAATATGATGCGAGCACTCTTATTGTCTAACCTTATTAATTTATATCGCTGATTGCACGAAAAACAGCGCACTCTCACTAACCGAAATTTTTAATACCAGTGTTGGCGAACACTAATATGGAAGGAGAAGGTTTGTGAGAATTCGCTGATTTAAGTTAAATCTGCTATGTAAATTTTTTATTGTTAGACATTTAAATTTAAGTTTTAATTGTTATTATATCTTGAAATTGGAATGGAAAGTTAAGGCTAGATTTTGTACGATTACTGTTTTTCAAAAATCTCTCCAATCTCACGAATAAGCTATATCATAAGTTACATGGTTGATGATTAAGAATTTTGATGACAGCACGAGCATAAAATGGGCAAAACGAACGAAATAGATGAAAAAACAATAAGATTAGTTGTTTCCTGTTTCCTTTGCACCCAAATATAATGCATGGGTGGGGAAGGATGCAATTGTAAATTATGCTGTTGATTGTAAAATATTATGGTTTGCTGTATAAAGTATGTATATAAGTTGGTTTTTATTAGCTCACTCTTCTAAAGAGTAGGAGCTATCAATAGTTACCGTACCAACTGTAAATAAGAAGTTTATTATTAATTATTATTATTACACTTCAAATCTGCTTTAGAGAAACAGTGTGTTTTTATAGTTTACACGTGCATGTAAAATACTTCAAACTCTGCGACGATTTCTTCAGGAATCCTGCAAAACACATTTATATAGAGCATAGGCACTAAATTTTAATTGGCTGACAGAACAATAGGAAGCACAATAGAAAACGCAGATTTTGGCCATTTTTACTTTGTTCTTGCCATCTTAAAAAATATATATATTTGTACGGAAAAGAGATGAAGATATTCCAAAAATTATTTCCCAAGCTTGTTCCTAATGCGTGGGTACATACTTAGCCAAAGGTGACTGAGGGTTATTGCAAGATTTGGAGGATAGCAACATTCGAATTAACAGTTTGCTTTCACTAAAACGTCATTCTTTCAAGTGAATTTTCAATAAATGTCTGGTAATCAAAAACCACTCACGTCGACTTCAAAAGTTGTCAAATTCTATTGCATAATTTGAAACTTTGTTCGGTTTGAAGCTAACATGAATATATCCGACCTAACTAAAGACTGAAGGCGAAGGGGTTGGACGAACAACAGAAATAAGTGCACCAAAGGGTCCAACAAAATGCAGTGCTTCTAAAAAGGTACAAATACATTCATCCCGAGGGGGACACTTGACCAGATTTTGGTTGGGGACGTGTCACTCAAGCTTCAAAAACATACCCGTTCCTTATACCAATTTTTCGAAAAAGTATACCAGACCTTATTTCTCGAAATTTCATATCAGACTTTACACCAATTTTTCAAAAAATTGCCTATTTATTTGTTCTTCGTACCAAAATCGTGAAAATCGATACCGTTCTTTATACCAAAATCGTGAAAACGATACCCTTCTCGATGGCACGTCCCCAGTACCCAAAATATACATAGTGCCCCCCCCCCCTTGCCGGGGCATTCATACTCATCTACTTCTCATCTTGCAAGAAGGTAAACAAAAACTGAAAGCGTGCACCACTACTGCGTACATGTACCGGGTGAGTCACAAAAATGTATCTACTGTTTGAAAAATCGTACAGGAATAGCAATGCAATCAATTTGTAAAATTTTAATTTCATCATTTTACTGAGGCTTCAACTTAATTTTCAAGATTGTTGTCATAATTTTAGGTGCATTGCTTCCTTCTGATTAGGAATGAGCCAAAAGTCCTATTTCTTGATATTGCCAAAACCATCTAAAAATGGCCTGTTCACCATAATGTAGATTTTGACTTTTTTATGTCAAGCATTGATGGGAAAGCATATCTACATTGCAACAGTTACCGTATCATTAGAAAGCAATGCCTGACCTAGTAAAATATTATTTTGCCATTTTAATCATTGAGACATGGATCAAATTGAGCCAATCACTTATAGCTCTAGGAAATCCAACGAAAGCTAGTTTTCGGGAATTCTTCAATTGAGATTAAGTTGATGCATTGTAAATAATAAATAGATTTTCAAAATTAAGTTAAGCCCTCAGTCAGGCAACGGATGTGGGCTAGCCTGCACTTTAGCGGAACAGCTTTCAATATCAGATAGTTATATGTCATGGGGTAAGGGCTAGGGTTAGGTTTTGGAAAAGGGGTCTTTAGGGTGAGTTAGGGTAAGTCAGGGTTTAGTTAGGGTTAGTAGGGTATTTCGTCAAATACGTTCCCTAGAGATATGACATAAAGCTGGTCCACTAAAAAGTGCAGTTGTCCCCGGAGTTGTAAATTTTCAAATCCGTGTGATAGTCCTTGTATTACGATTTTTCAAAGAATGGATGCATTTTTTTTACTCACCCGGTACTTTGATTGGTTCAATGAAACAATATCCATTATTTCTGCCAAAATCTCATGCCAGTTTCATTTCAGACAATTCAAGAAAAGCCATGTTTTCAGTTGGTGGCTGAAATGTTTTTGATAATGATTAAATTATTTGCAATCACGGAAATGCCTTGATTAATAACTTTTTTGTCAATCTCCATTGCAATAAATCTTCTGCAACATGTTTTTTGTTCTATCGCGTTATTTCATCTGACTCATATTCAGTGCCCATGCGTTGCATGACGTCACGTAACATGGAATAAGTGTGGAAAAGAGCACTTTTGTGACAGTGCGCAGACAAAGAAGGGGTGGTGGGTCAAAAACTAATCATTTTTGGGTGATTTCATTTTTGAATGGTCCCGAATTTTCTTTTGGAAACCTTCCCTTATGAGGCGTTGGCTTGAAATCATTCTTTATATCAGTTTGATATTAAGCCAGGTAAAATTGTCGTTATGTTTATGTGAAAACCTGCTTTTGTATCCAAACTGCCACAGCACAGCAAACCACCTTCCCCGTCAGCATTCTGAATTTGGGTCTGAAAGTAATGGCTGCCTGAGGAGATTTGCTGTACTGGGACAGTTTTAGATACGAGAGCAGGTTATCACAAAAAATAGCAAGTTTACTTGTTTTAGCATCAAGAAGATATAAATAATGCTTTAAAACTAACAAAGTACTGAAGGTATGTTGGTTAGTGGGCTTTAGGCCTAAATTTCAGTGCTCATAAAACCCTTATCATGAAGGGCACGTACCTGGCAGTGAATGTTAGTGAGTAGTTCCCAGACCTCTTTAATTAATTCTGAAACATTGAACTCTACTAATTTTACAGCATCTCCAGTTTATGGGAAAGACAAGACACACTGCACAAGCGCATATGCCTACGTACAACCAACAACACAGTCATCATGGAATGGATCAGTCGTCACAAATGTCCCGTCAGTAACCGTTTTCAACCAATCTGCAACTGATATTTTACAAACATTAGATGGATGCAGTTACTACCAAGTCTTATCAGAACCAGACCGTGCAGCAACGTACAGCGACTGGAGCAGTTATAAGTGTGACCAAGAACTCTATGGTTGGTACCGGTTTATGGGCCAGGCAGGAAACCGGATGATCAACACCTGTCCGAACACCGGTGGATCCTCTTATCGTTGTGGTGCATATTATCAGGGCTGGATTAAATACAATTCTCGTCCTATGTATATTCAAGGTACGACAGATCGCTTTGCGGTATTATTCAGTAAAAGAATCGAATCAAAACCGAGTGCACACAGTTCAATCAAAATGAACAGAGACTTTTTATACATGCCATTTAAAACCTTACAATACATATTACTAATTACATTAATTACAAGCTAATACTTTACAACTAATACTAATACTAATACTCTACTTTACAACTAATTCTAGGACAATACCATAGGGAGCAAAAACTATGTCTACCCCTTGGCCAAACAGAGGCTGAAACAGAAACAGAGGCTGGTGTGAGGTCTAACTTTGTAGCTCTAAAATCTTTTAATCAGATCGAAGACCTGAAGTTTTTGTTTTACAAATTTCACCCTTGCTAACCTTACAGTTCATCAAACTCTGAACCAGGGCTCTGAACCATTGTTTACTCACCCGGTATATCTGTCTACTTTCTAGGAGCTGTTGCAGCGACAGTTTGTTTTTCTTCATCTGGCTCTTGCTCATGCACCTATACAAAATCCATCAAAGTCAGAAATTGCGGTACCTTTGATATCTATTGGCTGCAGAATGTGCCAATGTGTAATGCAAGGTATTGTGGGATCAAAGGTAATGCTTTGTTTTCTATTTATGCTTGATGATACACATTTTGCGCAGCCCTCTGCTTTGCTTGGAGGGAGACGAAGATTTCCAAGAGATATTCCAAAAGCAAAAAAGTTTCCATTTACCGAGTTATAAAATGTTGAAATACTGATATAACCCTCATAGTGAGCAAACAGCGTTGATACAACGTTGAAGAAATGTTGCGAAAAAGACTCTCGACGTTACACCAACATTGATGAAACGTTGAAAATGAACTTATTTGTCGACCTTAAATGCAAACGCTAGCTCAATATTGTATGTCGTACCAACGTCATATCAACTGTAAAATTCTAATGCTGAAATTGCAATAGAAAATTTATATTGATGGAACGTTGATATCTACCGGGTGTCCCAAGAAAAAGTGTACAGATTTGTGGGACCTTAGCGATGAGAATTTAGCGCGAATCAATCTGAAATAATTTTGAAAACATACCTCGATAGTCAACTTGAACATGGATAACTTGTTTGTTGATATTGATGTTTAGAACATTGAAATATTAATCTTCAAAGGACAAATTTGCTTCGACCTCCGACCTCCGAACCAGAGCTTTGGCGTTTTGGCCTAAGCAAACTCTTGAAGCACCGTGAATAAATCAACAATAGCCTTGAAAACCTTTGAAACAATAGGAGAAAAATTAAAAACTGCACAACAAATCCGTTTTACAAAATACAATTTACGTAACGCTTATCGTCAAGGGGGCTCCAAAGTAAACTTCTTGAAATAAATTGTTGATATTAAAATGAATGAAGTTTACTTCGGAGCTCCCTTGATGATAAATGTCACGTAAATTATACTTTTTTTAACGTATCTGCTGTGCATTTTTTAATTTTTCTTCTCCTGTTTCAAATATTTTTTCAAGTCTATTGTTGACTTATTCACTGTGCTTCAAGAATTGCTTAGGCCAAAACGCCAAAGCTCTGGTTTGGAGGTCGAGGCAAATTTGTCCTTTGAAGATTAATACTTCAAATCTCAAAGCATCAATGTCAACAAACAAGGTATCGTTGTTCAAGTTGACTAGCGAGGTATGTTTTCAAAATGTTTTCGGATTGTTTCGCGCTAAATTCTCATCGCTAGGGTCCACCAAATCTGTATACCTTTTTTGGGACACCCGATAGTTGATCAACGGTAAACCTCATATCAACCAGACGTCGCTTGCAGCACTGGCCCTTGGAGGTGCTATGGCGCAATGGTGTTATCCTCCGACTTTGAAGCCAGAATAGTTCAGAACATTTCAGCCCCACCCAAACCACAACAGAACATAACAGCATAGAGGTCGAATCTTTAACAAGCACTTTATGTAATTCACTGCATTTCCAGAATGTTACATCGTTATAATTTTCATAATTACAGCGTGTTTGTTTGTATTTCTGCTATTTTTAAGTTGTGATGACATCAGTGAATTGCTAAATCTTAAACCAGGAAAGCCACAGACTTTTCTTGCCGCACACAAATCGAGTTTTCCCCAAAAAGGTCATTTGGACGTTTTAGGGTAAACATCCAAATGACGTTGTTTGGGAAACAATCGATATGTATGGGACCCTTTACCATATAGCAATCAGCTTCACCTTCAGGCTCCCAGGTTTCAACGTTTAAAGTAATGTCTTTTCATTGCAGACAAAAGTGCTGTTGTTTCATGCAGTCAGAATTACATGAGAATCGATCTAGACACATCTTACTTCAACACATCACTCTACTCCAACATAACATTGCGAAACCCAACCTGTCCTGCTACATACACATCATCCCATATTACTCTGGGAAGTGTACCTGGAGCTTGTGGCTCAGTGCGGCAAGATACCATCAATCACATCGTTTATGAAAATGACGTCATCTTCACAGGGAAACCAAACGGAGTTATTCAACGTAATTTAAATCAGAAGCTCACGTTTTCGTGTCTCTACAGCAAGACTGGACAATCCAGTTCAGTTGTCAGTGTTGGTTACAAGCCAATCTCAACGATCAATGCTACTGAAGGTAATACAATTTGTCAAAGGGCCAGCAGGTCACACTACACGTAAAAATTTCTTAAAACTATCAGATGTTGAGTACTCAGAGTTTCTTATGAGTTTCTTACGAGTTCCATAACAATCTTCATGTTACTGCCTATGCCCGAAGCCTTTCTAATGTTCAGACATTTATCAAGTAGGGGAGGTTTGCCCTAATTCGACCACCAATGGATTCCGACCCGTGGAACTGCCTGACCTGAAAGTTTGAAAACTGAAGGAGTTTGGGCCCAGTCTCTCCAAAAAGTGCGCGAAAGTAGTTTGCTGATGTCACCTCTTTGATATTTGTTCGCTTTCACTGCTTTGTGTTGCTCACAAGAGTTACAATAATGTTTGGAAGTTGACCCATGAGCGATAGGACACCGATTGTGGATCAGTGTAAAATTTGTGTCAGTGGTGAGCCACCTTAACCTATCGTTTTTGTGTTTTGAACTTATTTTTACTTGTAGTGAGCCACCTTATCGCTGGTCGGCGAATTAAATTTTTTTGGTAGTGAGCCACCTTTTTACTTTTAAGGTGGATCTGCACTTAAGGTGGCTCACTACCAAAAAAATTTTAATTCGCCCTTATGCAATGAAAATTTCGACCCAGTTTTTTTTACTTTTTCATAAAATTCAGTCTTTCTTCGTTCGAATGATGTTTAATTTTCCTGAATTTCTAAAAGTTAACAGGGTTTTCTCGCCCCTCAAAGTTGGGTAGGTCATGCGAAAAAATGTTGTTGCGCGTGACGTCACAATTAGGATCACATCCCA